>JAULSY010000224.1:0-28128 GCA_030512305.1 Cercophora samala | reverse complement strand
AAGATTATAGTAAATAAAGATTATTATAAATATTATTTCTTTTACGTTCTTTATTACTTAAAGTTATAACAGAATAAAAAGGTTAAAGTATTAAAAATAAAGAGAGGTCGTTAATAAATAATAATTACACGTTATATTTTTTCTTCCTTTTTTTCTTTTTATATACTATATTTAACTTTTATTATTTATATAATACTTAAAGATAATATTTAAAGGTTTTAATAGGTTTTTAAATAATAAAGTATATTAAAATAAAGTATAGCGGAAACGCCTTTATATTAAATATAATATAAGGGTTAAAAAAAATATTAAATTCTAGTATTATATATATAAAGGTAAGGATTAAGTAATTAATTAAAGCCGAACTTAATAGTTTAGGTCCTATAATTAAAATATTAATTCCTAACTTAATAATAAGTCCCCCTAATTAATTATTTATTTTATTAAAGGGGGGAGCTTAACGTAAGTATTAATAGAGATATAAGGATATAGTTATTATTTAAAAGGTTATTTAAATATTAATTTAGAATTAGAAACTTTATACTTTTTATATTATAATTAACTACTAATTAATATATTAAACGCTTTATCTTTAAATATATTTATAACCTTTAAATTAATATTAAAAACCTTTAGTTTTATCTAGGGCCTTTAAAAATAGTAATTATCTATTATAAATATAGTAAAAAGATTTATATATATAATTATAAAAGACTAATAGTATAGTAAGGGGTTAATTTTTAGAATAACTTAAACGAGGGTAGGATATATAGGTTAAATAAAGTAAATTAAATAATTTAACGTAAATTAGCTTTAAATTAAATTAGATTTAGTTTATTTTTATTTTTCGGACTTATAGGGTCAGGATAAATATAATAGCCTTTATAAATTTAAAAGGAAATTATAGTAATACCTTTTATTATTAATATACTTTAAATTTTACTTTATTCCATTTGCTTTATTATTATTAAAGGAAATACTTATTATTATCGTAACTAGCCCCTTTTTTATACTTAATAATCTAGGACGGTCTTTTTATATATATTAAGTTTTCGGCTTTCTTTTATTATCCCGACTATATTTCTTTCCGTTTTACTTATATAGATTAAATTATTTAATATTAAAGGTAACTTATACCTATAAAGTAAAGGTAATATAGTAAAGCGTAAGATATTAGTTACATTAATAATAAGTATTAGGTTAAAGTATAGCTTTAAATATTAATTAAGGTAATAACGGCGTATTAAAATAATAAATACTTTAATAAACGCTATATTATTTATATAATCTTTATTAATATATTTATTAAACGGTTTTCTCTAAATTATTATATTAACTACTATAAAGTAAGTCTTTAACTATATAGACACATTAATATATTATTAATTTAAATTCCGATTAATAATTTAAACTAATTTAAATATAAAGATGGTATAAGAAGGCTTAAAGTAATTATTTACTATAAATTAAATCGGTAAGATTTATATCTAAAGTTACGGTTAGCCTTTCCCCTATATAGCCTATAAGGAGGATACTAAAATAATAAGAAAGGAGGTAAGTAATTATAATATTATAAATATAGCCTTATTTAAGGTTTAGAAAGCTTATTATTATAATAGGTACTTAACTGTAAACTATATTTAATAAAAGATAATAATAAAACGCTATAAACTAGCGGGCTATATAATAAATATAGCCTCTGTTTAACTATAAGGCTAAGATTTAATTGTACTATTACTAGGTATAAAGTTTTAAAGGTATAGAGATTTATAATTATTTACCTTAATTACTTGAAAGAAATATAAATAAAAAGGCTAGTATTATATATAACTTTTAAACCGGTAAATACTTTGTAAATATATTTATATATATTCCTATTAACCGTTAATAATAATTAAGATTAATATATAAGTTTTATTATAGTTTAATTACTGAGGTAATTTATTGTTAATATATGTATTATACTTACTTTATACTATATATATTTAACTTTTATCTTTTAAGTGCTTTATAAATAAGGGAAATTAATTAGTTGTATATATAGTTTAAATAACTTAGATAGGTCTTAGAGCTAATAAATAATATATAGGACGGTTACGATTAAAGTTTATAGATATAACGGATAGGATTATTTAGTTTAATATAGCCGGCGACGTTAATTTAAGGGAATTATAAATAACGTTATTAATAAAAGTTTTATCGGAAAGCTTTAATAAGGTAGGTACTATCCTATAGTAATTATAATAGCCTTATAACCGGGGTAACGGAAAAGTATATAGGGGTATTAATAAATAGGAGTGGTTATATTAGGGGCGATTCTTTATTAGTACCGCAGGATTATTTAATAGTAAGGTCGGTATTAGACGGTTACCGGAATTAAAATTATTATTATAGTTTAATAGTAAGAAAGGTTTTAATAGTAAAATATCTATTAAAGTATTATAAGTACTTAAACCGTAAGTAAAGTCGAATTACTTTTACAATAATTAATTATTACTTTATACTTTACTTAACTACCTTATATTATAAAGAGGAAAAAACGATTAAATCGCCTATATAATAAAATCGCCTTCTCCCTATAACGACTATATAATTAGCCTTTCTATTTACCTTAACCTTTATCCTTTCGCCTTTATCCTCTCGGTATTTTCCTTATAAATATAATTACTTATCCTTTACCCCTCCTTACTTTTTTACTTTAATTCCCTTTTATTTTTTAACTTTTACTTTCTTTAACTTACTCTCGTTAACTTTAAAAAAAAATCGAGGCTAACGTTATCCAGGGATATTATAGGTTATCGTAATTCTTATTTACTTATTAAATATTTATTATTAGTAAATATATAGTGTAAAGTAGGCGTAAACGTAACGGCGGATAATTAATAAAATAGCCTTTTATTTAAGTATAGAGCATAGTAAGCGTCGATATATTATTACGTTTTAGCAGCCTTTAATAGCGACGGCCCTTACTTTATTTACTAAGCGATTTAAAGTATAAAGCTTAATATTTAATTAAGTAAAAAGCGATTAACTATAAATTTAATAGTAAATAGGAAGGTTAATAATTACTTAAGAAAATAAAATAGGTTATTAATAAATCTTTAGTAATAAATATAGGCTAATATCTTTTTACTACTTTTACTTACAGCTAGGTTTTTAAAGTTTAATAAATTAGCGGTTAAATTAAAGACGAAAGTTTAATATTACTTAATCCGGTATTATATAGGACTATAAATTATTACGTTAAAGGTTATAAATATTATACTGGTTAAAGTTACTTACCTATAGCCGTTACTTTATTAATAATATAAAGATACCTTTACCTTAGCCTATATATATAAGGGGACGTAAAAGGTAGTTTTTTAATATTAAAGGCTATTAACGTTAACTTTAAAGTTACTTAATAAAGTAGTAATAAGGTTTTTATAAAGGATACTTTTTAACTTTTAAAAAGACGTAATATAATAACAATATAGTATAATCCCCGGCCCTATTAATAAAAACTTAAAACTAATAAAAGTTATATAAGTACTTAAAATCTATAAACTTTATAAAAAATAGCTATTTATACATTACGATAAATATATTAAATTAACCGTCGCCAAAGCGGCAAAAGGCCCGTTTACTTTTATTAAAGAGACTTTAAAAATAAATAAAGTTAAATAGCCTTTAATATTATAAAAAAATAAAAAGTTAAGCTTAAAAAATATTAAAATAATACTATTTAAACTATATATAACCAATTAAATATTAAATAATAATAAAAGACATAAGTATATTAACCTATATAAGTTTCTTATTAAATTAAATAAATTTATATTAACTTTTAAACCAGACTATTAACCAAAGGTTATTACTTTAATTATTATATTTACCGCCTAATAAAGAGACTAATATAACCTTTAATATATTTAAAAATAAAATATAATAAGGATATTTATTTTTTATTTAATTCCGGCCTAAATTTTTTAAAATATACCGGATTAAATTATTTATTATAATTTTAATCGGTAATAAAACAATAACGGCAATAATAACAATAATAACGATAAATTTAACGGCTCTATCCTTTAAACGCTAAAGGCCAACAACGCCTTTCTCGCCGTCCCTATTTACCTTAACTATAAAACAGTTTTATTATAAATAATAATAGTATATAATAATAGTAAATACCTTAACCTTACTTATATCAATAATAAGTCGATTATAACCGCAAACAATTATAAAGCTTATTAATTATATACTATAAAAAATATAAAAGTTAACGCTTATAATAAAAATAAAACGCCGGTAAATTATTTAATAAAAATACTAACGGAGTATTTATAAAACTTAAAAATAAACGACTTTATAATAGGATTTTAAAAGGTTTATAACTATAATTTTAAATAAAACAGGATTATAATTATATTGGCGATAAGGGACTTAAGAAATAACGGAGATAAACTAAAGTAGCCTAGTTTATAACCGCGGTTTAAAGCCCTCTTACTTTCTATAATAACTCTACAGTAACTTTAACCGCGGCTTCCGCTTCCGGCTATATATATTTAAGGTATTTAAATAACCGATATATAATATAAAGATAACTCTATACTTATATTTAAAAGGAAGTTAAAGTAAAATAATTAAACTAACGGCCTTTTAAGCTTTACGTTATATTACCTTTTATTATTTTTACTATTTACTATTTACTGTAAGGCTATAATTACCCTTACTTACCTACCTACCCTAAATTTACTAGGGGTTTAAGCAATAGTAAGGCTATAATATATTATTATTTCTATAAAATATTAAATTAATTATATAATTTTAATTCTAATTAACCAGCGCTATAATATAATACTCCGGTAATATAGTAAGTAGTATATATATTTAATTATAAAGTATTTAATAAATTCGATATTGATATTAAACATTAGGTTTTAAAGTTTAAATATTATATTATTATTAACATTAACCTAATTAACCCCGTTTAAAAAGCAGTTTTACCTACCTATTTTACTTAATTATATCTTTAATCGTATTTAATTACTAATACCTTTTAACCTATACCTTTATTTAATATACCTTAATTAAAAACCGGTTATATATATAATATATATATATACTTAAATAGTAGAATAGTCGGGTAATTACTTTAAAAGGGTAAAGTCTTTAACTTTATTTCCACTATTATTATTATTTTAATATTTATTATAATTATTATTATAACGTAATACTTACCTTATTTAAAGTATAGTATTAAAGGTCTAATTATTAAGACTATTAATACCGCCGATATAAATAGACTACCTAAATTCCAATAAGTTTAAAAAGTACCTTTTATAAAATAAAAACGGCTTAAATATAGTATTAAATATTAAATTAAATATTATATTTATAAATTAAATATATTTTAATTATATTAAAGTTAATACCCTATTGAATATAATATTAATAATAAGCTTTAAAATAAAGTCTCCTTTAAATAGAAAATACTAAATATATATAGTAAGGCTTACTTTAATAAAAAGGCTACTTCTACCGCTTTTAGTTTCGTCTGAATTTTCCTTAAACGCTTTACCTTTTATTATTTAATAGGCCCTAGTAAATAGGGCAGGAAAATAAAGGAGGACTACCAGATAAATTAAATACCTACTATATAATATACTTTACTTTTAAATTCGGTTAAATTTACTTTTCCCCGAAACTTAACTATTATTTTTATAAAGTAACAGCCCTACCTATCGATATAACTAATACTATAATTTAACTTCTATTTATAAATAATATATTACATAACTTAATTTCTATTTTTATTTAAATAATATACTATAAAGGTTAACTTTTATTTTTAAATAATATATTATATAGGTTAATTATAGTCTAATATTAAACCGGTATTATAAACCTATAGTCTTAACCGCCTAATATATAAGGCTAAATATATAAAAACTTCTATTTATTAATTATAAATTAACCGGCGAAACAAGTATAATAAAAAAAATACAGCACCCGACTATTAAAACTTAATTAAACTTAAAGGCAAAACGCGCTTTACTTATTATAATAAATACCGATAGCCTTAAAGCGTTTCGGTACTTTAATAAATTACCGATAGAGCTATAAACTATAATATAAATATTATTCCTAACTAAAGAAAGTATTTACCGACCCTAACTAATTACTATTAATTTTTAAAAAAAAAGGCAAGATAATATAATAAATAATATTAACGCTAAAACTTATCAGCCTATAATTATATAGAATATTTAAGCCTTATCTTTATCTTTATTACTCTAAGTAAACTAAAAGGCTTATAATAAAGCCTTATAATCTTATTACTAATTAAACTTATAATTAATAGCCTATAGCAGTAATACTTTAAACTTAATAAATATTTACTTTAGCCTAACTAAAGACGTTTTATATTAAAACTTTAAATTTATATATTACCTAATTACCGGTAAAAATAAGGCCTAATATATTATCGTCGATATACGCTAAACCTCTAAGTTCTATAAACTATAGGGTCGCTATACCGACTATAATAACCAGAAGTAATTAAAATAAATCGAAAGTAATAAAAGGTTTACTAATATTATTATAGCCAGGCATAAAACTAAAGCTTATAATAAACTAACCCCCCTCCTCTACCCCTATAATTATATCCTAACACCGTCGTTCCTTTAATATATTTACATAAACCTCTATTAATAAAAAAATAGCCTATCGAATAGCCGGTAATACAATTATATAAAGTAACGTTAATTTTTAAATAACTTACTAACGTAATAATTATTACCTACCCCCCTAAACTATTATCGAATTATTACTATCTACTTTATATTTAAGCCTAAAGAACTAGACTTTACTATAACTTATTACCGACTTTAACCTTTACTATTTTATATACTACCTATTTACTTATTAAAAAATAACGCTATACCGGTAATTTATTTAAATAAAGGAAATACAAACCTTCCGTCCGATAAGCCGGACTTAATTATAAATACGATAAAAGACAACAAAACGTTTTTAACAACAGACTTATACCTCTAATACAATACAGTCTTACTATAAATATTAAACCTATATAACTTACTTAATTATTATAACAATAAGATATTATTAATTATTATAAAGAAGAAAGACTTTTAAATTACCGTACTATTAAAGGTAATTAATATCGGTTATACCGGCCGGAAAACGACGGTAAACAACCTTTTAACGGTAATAAAGCAATACCTTTAAAATAAGGTTAATATTAACTTTACCGTCGGCTTATAAAGGTTTTATAACATAAACTTTAATATAAAGTAAGCAATAGCCGTCTATAAAATATCGTAGCCCTATAACGGCTTTAAAAAAGGAAAGGGTTTAACGGGCTAAATATAGTATTACCGAAATATAATAGAAATACGGTAACGTTAAGTTACGATAAATACCTTTATAAGGAAAGTAATTTATAAAGAATAAATAAAGGAACGGTAAAAAGTAAGTAAAGTATATAATTAATATATTATATTCTTTAAATATAAATTAATATAAAGCTCCGGCCCGCTTAATAGACTAACCTTATTAAAGATATAATATATTCTATACTCCAGGACAGGAATATTAATATAAAGTATTAAAGCTTCTAACTTAAGTTAACTATACTTCTATATATAGTAAAACGTTATATATTTTAAATACAGTTTTACTAATAAACGTAATAGATTAAACCCCGTTATAAATTTCTATACCGAAATACATTTAATTAACTTTATATATATATTATAAATATTATAAATATCAGGCTAAACTATCGTAAACTTATAAAATATCGTAATAATACTATATAGCCTTAAAATTATCTTATAACTTACTATATACTAAGTTCGAAAAACTTAACCGGCTATTTTAAAATATAAAATTAAACCTATAATATTATTTAATAAAAGAAAGATATATAGGAGTATACAAAGTAAATAATTATATAAAGAGAGTATATAATTATTACTAAAAGCTAAGCTTTTACCTTACCTTAAACGGCTAAGCTACTATATAAAGCTTTATACTTCTCTATATTATAATAATATACTTTATAGTTTATTAAATAAATTAAATTTAAATATTAATACTTAATATTTTATATTAAAGTTATTATAAAAATTAAAAGGTTTACAGTAATAAATAAAAGAAAAGATAGTAAATATAAAAAAGCTATACTTACTAGAATACTATAAATCAAAGCAGTACGCGTACTGCCGCAACACTATCTCTACCCCACTCCGCTTACTGCCGTTAATTTCATTGGCTACAGTACTTATAATAGGGCGGCGCGCGCAGAGTAAGGTGCGCAGCAAAAGAAGCGAGGCTCGCAAAGGAATTCCCCACTCCGCTTACTGCCGGCTCCACTCCGCTTACTACCTTCGCGCTCTCATTAGCTAGCAAGCACTGTCTTTTCCCATTCAATTACAAATGAAATTAAACGGGAAAAAACCCACGTCAATTACAGCCGACCACAGCTAAAAGCAACTATAGCCCAATTCAACTAACTATAGCCGAAACCACAATTCAATTAACTACAGCTAAGAGAGCAACCACAGCCAGGCAAGCAAACACATTAACCACAATTCAATTAACTACAGCCGAGACCACAGTTCAATTAACTGCAGCTAAGAGAGCGACCGCAGCCGGGCAAGCGAACGCATTAACCACAGTTCAATTAACTACAGCCGAGACCCCAGTTCAATTAACTGCAGCCGGGCGAGCGACTGTAGCCCACACCACAGTTCAATTGACTACAGCCAAGACCACAGTTCAATTAACTGTAGCCAGGCAAGCGAGTGTAGCCTACACCACAGTTCAATTGACTGCAGCCGGGCGAGCGAACGAATGACATAAAAACACCTGAAACCTATACAAACTGTATAAAAAAATTAAAAACTTATGTAACAAATATAAATATATATAAAAAAACACTAAAAAATCGCGCGCCTGCGGCGTATATGTCTCACGATTAAGTCAAAAAGTTAAGCTATTGGCAATACTAAACCCCTAGATTACAATTGAAATTAAATTTAAAATCCTTTTTTTTTCTTCGCTTTAATATCAATTGAAATTAACTGAGAATATTACTAGCCTTTTTCCCATTTAATATCAATTAAAATTAAACCTGGAATATCAAGTCCTTTTTTCCCATTTAATTACAGGTGAAATTAAAGGTAGAATATTGAGAGCCTTTTTCCCATTTTAATTGCAGATGAAATTAAAGGTGGAATATTAAGAGCCTTTTTCCCATTTTAATTACAGATAAAATTAAAGGTGAAATATTAAAAGCCTTTTTCCCATTTTAATTGCAGATAAAATTGAACCTGGAATATCGAGCCTTTTTTCCCATTTAATTACAGATAAAATTAAACATGGAATATCAAGCCTTGTTTCCCATTTAATTACAGATAAAATTGAAGGTGGAATATTGAGAGCCTTTTTTCCTATTTTAATTACAGATAAAATTAAACATAGAATATCGAGCCTTTTTTCCTATTTTATTTACCTTAAAGGCTTGTGGTCTTACATAATATATATCTACAGTATCAACAAATATCCGTTCCCAAATTCCCACCACTTAAACTATATTAACATCGCCCTCTTTATCCTTATATTACTCCTCTTCATCTTTATCCCTACAGTTCATACCCATTCCATTCTTATCCTACAAATTAAAATAGCCACACCGCTCAACTACAAAATACATATAAATAATAAAGTTATTTATCTTTTCCTTATTTATTAGCCTTAACTCCTTACAATACCACTTACTCAGGCTATATATATCTCGTCTTCCAAAACAATCTACATCTTTCACCACTTTATCCTTAAGTAGCATTTTCATCACCTTATCGCTAGTAAAAAAGGGTCCATTATACCATTCCTTAATAACATCCGTCAAAGTATTATACTAATTCCTCACCACTAAAGCAAACATCTCCTTAATAAACAAATCACTACCTAAACACTCTCTATAATCCATACCACCTACAGTAAACTTACCCTCGAGATCCATATAAAATAAACACTTAAAGTATAATCCAGGCATTAAATTAAAGGTCTTAAGACTATTAGTAATTACCTTACACTACCACTTAGCTATATATACCCGGCTCCCGTTCACCTTCTTATCATACCAACACACCTCTTAAATATACATCTTATATAAGATCTACTTATACTCAAAGTAGCACATAGTATATATTTTATTATATTAAAGCTCGATACACATCTTCCAGACCCAAGCAAGGAGGTTAATAATATACTAGGCATTTTCCTTAACTATCTTATCCCTTATTATATAACTATTTATAATCCCTATAATAAATATAGTATTAAAGTTAATTAATATATTAACAATTATATCGCTTAATCTCTTATTATCTATAAAAATATCGACATTATTATAGTCCTCTAGCTCTACTATCTTAAATACCTCTTGTCTTAATTCCTTTACTAATCGTAAGCCAGAGCCCTATTACTCAATAGTCCTCTTCTTAATACTACTTAGGATTTCTTTACTAACTCTTACAATTAAAGTCTCCTATCCTAAAATAATATCTTCTCCGCCGAAAATTACATAAGCTTTATTATAACGCTTAACTAATTAACAGACTTCTCTACTCTTTAGTCCTATCTTAAATACCAGTTTCACATAAGGCTAACCAAAAATAAAATCCGACATACTCACACCACTACTTACCCTCGACATAGGAGTTAGTATCTTTACCTATTATCCTCCATTAAATCCAAAGTAAACATTAAATAACCCTCGTCTATCCCTCGAACCGCCTAGGCTAATAATATAATCTATTTAAATAGGGCCGCTCACACTACGTCTTAAGCTAACAAAGGGCTTAAAGCGGCAGGGCATACTCTCGAATATCTAACTAACCCTCCAGTTAACTAAATTCCTTAAAGTCTATAGCTATAATAAGTAGGTTAACTATATAGTAATATTTAAAGCTAACCCTCCGATCAAAAATCCGTCAAACCCTCTATAATAGTCGTAATTATTATTTAAAGCTAAGTATATTATTTCGCCGTCACCTAAATAAATAACCACAGCCTTATACCTATATCCCGTCCTAAACACCCTAAAAAAGCCAATTCTTCCTTAATAATCACTACTATATATAACAATAGCTATAGCCAGTCCCCCCTCCTTACCAGCTCTTCTATACATTTATAATATCTATATCGGTTCCGGAATATCCAATATACACACTAATACGACGTTAAAGTAATTAACGCCTATACCTAAGGCCGAAATTATAATAATAAAGCCATTCCAGTCTTTCTACAATATTATAATATCTTACATAGTAACAGGCTCAAGCATAACATAGTAGAATAGCAGCCCCAGTAATTTAAAAAACTCCTCTCCCTACTCTTTAAATCTCATAAAAACAATACCCCTTTTCCCCTTATCCAACTTAAAAACAATCATATCCTAAAAGATCCTCCCATTAACTATATCGAGGTACTAATAACTAATATTATCGCGTATTAATTTTATCCAAACGATATTAAATTTTATATTAACTCTAATTAACTTAAAAAACCTCCCTTATTCCGAAAAAAATAATATCCCCGTCATATATACTTAAACAAACAAAATTTCATCCAGCCTTTTAACAATATTAAAATAAACTAGCCTCTATTTAAACAATACTTCCAGCACCTCCTATACCTCATTAAACACTATACGATTAATATAACCAATATATTTCCACTATTAAATTAACTCCTTAAATCTATAAAAAAACAAAGCCTTAAACGTCACTAACAAAACCAAACAATTATCAGCCTTATCCCCTATATCAAAGAAATAAATCTCGGCATAAATATTATAAGTATTCAAAATAACTTAAAAGTCCCTCTACAAAGCTTTAATCGGCTACACCACAATAATAACCGAATTCTCCAAAATATATACAAAAAAGGTAAAAATTATTAATTTCCTAAAGCCAATACCGGCAATATAAAGAATCCTTTAAAAGCCCTCTAACAATAACTTAAACACTATAACTTAATAGCAATACAAACTAACGTCACCCTTCCCCATTATCTTTCGCAGTATTTTAATCGTAATTAAACTTACTAACTACCTTATCCTCCAACCCTATTCCTAATTCTACTTCTTAATTTACTCTATATACTTAATATCGTTAAACATATAAAAAAACTCTAACATAAATAAAAAAATCTCGTACCATCTTCTTAATAAATCGGCGAACTTTAAAAACCAATACTTAACACCCTTAAAGATAGCATAATACTAATTTACTATACTTATTTTATACCTATATATAAAATCAATAATTTAATCTTCCTTACCGTCTTTAACATCTAACTTACCTAAAGTATCGTCCAGTAAAGGGTTAGTTTTATCCAATAAATACTCGCGACCTATCGCCTTAATAAAATACCTCTATAAATAAATACCAAATTAATCTCTAATAACGCAATATATAAAATCGTTTAAGCTATCGGTAATTATATTCTTCCCTATTAATATCTTTATTAAATTATCTACAAAAATAGTCTTAAAGAAAAGATATAAAGTCAAAATACCTTCCTTACTCTCTACCTATTTAAAAAAAGAATGTATTACAAGCTAATAAATAATCAATATTTAAACTACTTTAAAGTAGAATATCCGCCATATTAACTAATTACTACCGCCAACTACCCGAGGCTTACCACCGATAATCAAAATCGCCATCCTATCGTCATAAAAATATACATTCCTTATAACCTTATAAATATTAAATATCTTAATAATCATAATCTCTAATTAACAAGGGAAGAAACCTAATATAAAATAAATAGTAAAGGTAAAGGTCTTTAAAAAAACTAGACGGTATTATTTATATCTCTTTACATCGTCCTTATTAAACAAACCATACTTAATCATATTATATTTATTAATAAAGACATAAATTACTAACATAATCAAATATCCTTCCACCAAACTCTCATTTCTCTTATCCTTAATATACAAAAAGCCTACTATAGCCTACTCCACCTCATCCTTAAACTCCCTAATATCGATTTCCACATAAAAGCCCAGCATCAACTATTTAATATTAGCCTTAACGTTTAAAATAAACATAAGTAATAAATTATAAATCAAAAAGCAATTTAGAATAATACCATTAATATAATAATTAAGATAATTCCACACCACCCTCTCTACGCCACTATCCCTTACAGTAAACTCCGATAGGTTAAGACTAAATATATACACTATAAACATCACTATATAGCCAAGCTTTTTAAATAATTAGAAAATACCTTCCTATAGTTATTAAATAACTTTAATTAGAGGCTAATCTATTAGATTTATTAATTAAATCCTTAACGGTTTAATTTCAAATAAAATAAATCATCACTCGAAAATAAATACCTATAATAAAATCATATAAAAATAAAACGAAATAAAAACAAAATATCAAATTCAATATCAAGTAAAAATAAAATAAAAAAAAGCAATATATCGAATTTAATATTAAATAAAAATAAAAGGTAATTAAAAAAACAAATATTCCACTATTTAATATTAAATAAAAATAAAAGGCAATTAAAAAAAACAAATATTCCACTATTTAATTTTAAATAAAAATAAAAAGCAATTAAAAAAAACAAATATTCCGCTATTTAATTTTAAGTAAAAATAAAAGCAAATAAAAATAAAATATTTTCCAGATTTAATATCAAGTAAAATTAAAACTAAAAACAGAAATTTCTTCAAACTAATTACACTTAAAATTAAATCGAGAATAAATAGGAAAATAAAATATACTAAGTTATTTAATAATCGATACTTTATAAAAGAATATTACCCAAGCAATACGCTTAAACTTATATAGCCAAAATTATAAATTAAACTATATAAGCATTATCCATTTACCGTCATCCTTTATAGTAAAACAAACAAATATATTCCAAACAACGCTATTAATATATTTATCGCCTATCTTTTAATTTAAAAGTAACTACTATATATTAGCTATTTATTTAAAAGTAATATTAAAGGAGTTAATAATGTTAATTAATAATTCTATTTAAAAAATAATTAAAGTCCCCGATAAATAAATAAATTAATAGCCTAGCCTATTAAACTACCGTATAAACATTTAAAGAAAGAATACGATTATCTTTAGACTTAACGAAATATAGTTCTTAATATTTTTATACTCCTTAAACTTACGGTTATTTTATTAGTTTAATTATAATTATATAAAGCTAAACCCGATTTTATAATTCTCGGGGTTTACTATATAGTTATTAATTTATCGAAGAAATATCCTAATATACTATTAAATCTCCCTTATTATTTTCTTAATATTAGATTTAATATTAAGTATAGCGAAGCTCCGTTTAATATCGTCCCACTTAAAATCCTTAATAATTTTATTAAATCCTTATTTAAAGAAAATAAAGTTCGTCTCCCTGTCCTTTATAACTCCTACTATATCATTTTCCTTAATACACCTACAATATAAAAACGTCAAAAACTTATTAATCCCGCCTATTTCTAATACTATTATAAAGTAGAACATTCCGGACCTAATATCCTAAACCAAGCCCCTTTTAAACTTATTACTACTAATATTATAATAATTCTTTATATAGTCTTTAACGCTTCTCCGCTACTATACTCTATCGCCCTCAATAATAAACCTCTTAAAGCACTTAAAGCAAATAAAGCTATCTTTTATCTCTATAATAAATAAAGTAAACTTAATAAATATATCGACTTTATTTATAAACTCTACGACCTAAACTTTATTCTAACTATTACCGACTTTACCTATTTAAATAACGCTATATACTTTAAACTTATAATTATTAATTATTAAATCGATATTTAACTTTTTATAATTACATTTTATAATATAATAATTATAAAGTATCGTAATATATAATAATAAAAAAAGTTAATATTATTTATAAATAATTAACTTAGTATTGCCTTTAATATATAAAAATACGTTATTAAAGGCTTAGTCTATATAAATGTCCTTTAAATCTATAGTAATAGGTTTTTAACTATAATATTATTAGTTTAATTTAATATAATATCGATAAAACTTTAAAATTAAAAAATAAAGAAATTAATAAAAGATAAAATATATATTTATATATTATTATTTAGACAATACCCTTTAATACTTTCTTTTACTAAATTAATTTTAAGTGAGATTAAAAAAAATATAAAAATAAAAAAGGCGTAGTATTTTAGTAGTTAATTTTAAGAGAATTTAAATTTTAAGAAAAAACAATAGTAAAATCGACCTTTATTTTATTGGTTATAAGAAGGAAGGTTTAAAGAAAAAGAAGATATAGAAAAATTTTTCTTAATTAGGAATTTATTTTTTCTAGAGCCTGGTTTATAAGGCTATTTAATACTTTAGTAATTTTTACTAAATTCCAATACTTTCTATTAAATTCCAATACCTTCCACTAAATTTTAATACCTTCCACTAAATTCCGGTACCTTCCGGAAATAGAGAGAATTAAACGATAATAGGCAGGAGCAAGGAATAATAGTAATAATAGGCAGGAGCAAGGAATAATAGTAACAATAGCAACAATAGGCAGGAGCAAGGAACAATAGGAACAATAGCAACAATAGGCAGGAGTAAGAAACAATAGTAACAATAAGCAACAATAAGCAACAATAGGTAACAATAGGCAACAATAAGCAACAATAGGCAACAATAGGCAACAAACTTATAAGTAGTCCCGGGGGAAGTTACTCCGGATTAAAGTAAGGCGGAAAAAGTAGGTCTTCTCAGGTCTCATAGATAAATAGACCTCTCTTTTTCTTTTCCTCTTTTCAAACTTCTTCCTTATAACAAACTTTTCTTCCACCCGCTCCCGCTCCTTATTTACCGCTTCCTATTTTTTTCGTAATTTTTAATTACTTTTAAAATTAATTTAATCGAAATTTAAAAAATTAATACTCTACACCTCCGCACCAAAATTTACCTTTAAGATTTTTCAATTACTTTCAACTAACTACAAAAAAATCACTAAGTCGTAAAATCGCTTCGGTAAAAAATCTTCAGTAAGTTTTTTCTAAAGTTCAATCTTTAAATATTTTACGATTTTACCTCCCTTATAAATAGTTAAATTAGCTTTTTTTACTACTTTAATTATAAATATAGTTAAAATAGGAAAAATATCCTTTTTTTTCTTTTTTATTTTCTTTTAAAATTAAACTAGGAATTTCCCCGCTTTTTTTTTTCCGGTTTATTTTTACTTACAATTAACTAAAGCTTTCCCCGCTTTTTTTTCCGGTTTATTTTTACTTAAAATTAACTAGGAATTTCCTTACTTTTTTTCCAGTTTATTTTCTTTTAAAATTAAATAGGAATTTCCCCGCCTTTTTTTCCGGTTTATTTTCACTTAAAATTGACTGGGAATTTCCCCGCTTTTTTTCCGGTTTATTTTCTTTTAAAATTAAATGGGAATTTCCCCGCCTTTTTTTCCGGTTTATTTTCACTTAAAATTAACTAGGAATTTCCCCGCCTTTTTTTCCGGTTTATTTTCTTTTAAAATTAAATAGGAATTTCCCCGCCTTTTTTTCCCGGTTTATTTTCTTTTAAAATTAAATAAGAATTTCCCCGCCTTTTTTTCCGGTTTATTTTCACTTAAAATTAACTAAAAATAAATCATTAATTAGATTTCTAGCTATACCACCCCGCAAACAGGTTCCCCAGATTTCTAAACCTACCCCTACTAATCCTAATCGTCAAATTAAATCCAAGACCGCCAAAAACACTAAAACCGACTCTAATCCAATTAACAACTCTCCCAAACCCAATAAAACCAACAAAGCTAAAAAACCTCCCACCCCCACTAAAAAAAAAATTATCGTCTTAAAAAAACCTAAACCAGCCCCTACCTCTATTAAAAAAGTAAATAAAAAAAAAAACTCTTTACCCACCGGCCTAAAAAAACCGGATCTTCCTAATAATAAAAAGAAAGTTTACCCCAACAATCCTAAAAAGGTATATAAAATAAATATAAAACGCGCCCTACGCCTATCTAAAAAGGATCTTATAAACTATTCTATTTATTCTACTAGCCCTTTACGCCCCCCTCGACTTTCGCTTATTCCTACGTCCAATAAAAATATTAAACCTTACAACCCTATATATCCTAATAATAATTTAAATAACTTTCCTTCTTTTTTACCGTTAACTAAACGTCTAAAATTTACTAATCCTCCGGATTATTATTTATTAATTAATAAACTAATATTTATAATATTTATACATATAAATTACTAACTCCTACTTTAATCCATAACTTTTAACCTCCCTTTAACTAAAACTTATAAAACTCTTAAATCTCTAATTATCAACACTCCTATCCCTCCCCCTATTATAATACTTACCTTCACAGTACCTATCACTATACCTCCTATACCTACAACACCTATTACCACGCCTCCTATACTTACAATACCTATTACCGCAATACCTATTACCGTAATACCTACTCTTAAAAAATATAGCCGCCCTTTTAAAACTACTTTAACTACAGCCTCCGGAACCCCTCCTTCTATTATAACTCTTACTAAGCCTAAGAAATATAATCGCCCTTACTTTACCGACTAATTATTAACCGAACCCTACCAGATACTTAACGGTATTAAAAAAGAGATAAAAGCTAAGGTCTTATTTATAATAATAAAGAGGAATAAATAAATCGCCGAGGAAACTAAAAAAGTTATCGATAATAATATATACTTTAACCTTAAGGACCCTAAAACTCCCGAGTCTTTAATCCCAATTACTAAGTATAAGTAATTTAATAATATCCAGGCGTTTAGCGCCTAGAAAAAAGATTCGTAATTGCCTTTTATAAAGCAGTTAAATCTTCCGGTAAATACCTTTTTTATAAATATTCGTAAGTTAAATAGTATTTCGGATAATATTTAAGGGATATATTAGAAAGAACACTTAGACTAGAAAGCCAAAGATATTCCGCCTTCTATTAAATTAACGGCTAAAGATAAGATTTATAAAGTATAAGGTCTTATTTACTTTTAATGTAATATACTAATCCCTTTAATAGGAAACTATTTAAAAATCCAAATTTATATTAAAGGGCTAAAGTTTAGTTTACGATCTTTTAAATCCCGATATCGCTCGTATAATAAGTTCCTTAAAATTTAATAAAAAGCGCGAGTTTAACTTTTACATTTAGGTCGATAGTCCTTATAAGTATTTTTCCTTATATTAATTTAAAGTACAATTAATTTAGGGAATATTAGGTTTTTTTTTTGGTTTGATTTTAAATAAAATAAACCCGGGGGGTATTTATATTTCCTGGTTTATTTTCATTTGAAATTGGATTGGAAATATTCCCTTTTTTCCGATTTATTTTTATTTAAAATTAAATTAGAAATATTCCCTTTTTTCCGATTTATTTTCATTTAAAATTAAATTAGAAATATTCCCTTTTTTCCGATTTATTTTCATTTAAAATTAGATTAGAAATATTCCTTTTTTCTAGATTTATTTTTATTTAAAATTAAACTAGGAATATTCCTTTTTTCCCGGATTTATTTTTAAATAAAATTAAATAGGAAAATACAAAATAATTACTAACATTCTCTTCCAGTAGCTTACTTCTTCAGGCCTTATTATATTTAATAGCTCCGGAACCTTAAAATACACCCCAAAATCCTTACTACCAATTATTTAATTAACCTTATCGACAAAATACCTCAATATATTATAATTACCTTTACTAATTTCCTCCTAAATAAAAAGTAAAAATCATATATCTTCCGAAATAACGATTTTAACCTCGCCGGTAATACTTAAAAGTTTACTCTTAATTAATTTATTATTTAAGTTTTCTTTAGTTTACTTTAATATTTAATAATTAATCTAAACACTATTAAGTACTGCTTTCGGCTATAAAAGCTAACCCTTAAAAATCCCGACTAAGAAAACCTCTGTATTATCCTTAATTATAAAGTTAATAATATCGCTAAAATATTAATTATATAGAAAATCTTCTATTACCGACGTATTAAAAACTATTTTATACTTAATCGCTAACGTAAAAGTAACAAAATCCTTATCGCAAACTATATTCCCCTATATATCTCTAATATAAACAGGAAGGTTCTTTCCAGAAAAAGCTTAAAGCATTTATCTAAAGATATTTCCGTCTAAATATATAACCTTAAGGTTTATATAAAAATTAAAGCTATCCTTAAATCCAATAAACCGCAAATCGCCAATATATATAACGCAGTAAAGGGTCTAGCTATTAATCGCCAGTTTCACTTTATTAAGTTTTTTAAAGATATAGAGATCGACCTATTATAACGTTAATAATTAATTAATTAAAAATATTAAAAAAAAGCTAAAAGCGCTACCTAACTATATATATCCCTTCCCAATATAAATATTAATCTAGCTAAAAACATCCTATTTACCATAGCCAAAACCTATAGACCGACTATAAAATTTAAAAGGAACTTATTCGATAAAAATATTTATCGCTATTTCCTCCTTAATATTATAGCTACGATAGAGCTTTTAAATATAACGGCTAGTTATAAAGACGCTAGTGCTTTTACTAAAAAGCAGGGGATTTCTATTAATAGTTAGTAAGGTAATAAATTATATAAGTAGTATCGCCTATATAAAGTAAAAATAGCCTAAATCTCCGGTAATATATTTAATTTAAATTCTATCTCTATTACTTAATAGTTTTATATACTTAATCGATTTAAATATACGGCAAAGTAGGTAAAATCACGGCCCTATACTTTAAAGAAACTTAATAAAGATTAAGTTTAAAATAAACCAAACTTTACATTTAAAGTAAATCTTAATAAAAATCTTAACTTTATAAAGCCTAAGTTTAATTAAAAAGAAAATATACCCTTCTATAAAGAAATAATTAATCTAATCGACTAATTAAAAATTAAGCTTTTTAATGTCTAATCGGAATTTAGTTTTACCGTTTAATAATACTTAAACGCTATTCTTCTCTTTAAAAAAATAGAAAACCTATTAAAAATAACCCTCCTATATAATAAAGTTAAAACTAAAAAAACATTTACTATTACTACTATAACGGTTACGATTTATTACTATAATATATTTAAAGTTAATAAAAGTATAAAGACTAAATATAGGCCTATCTTATTATTAGTCCTTCCTAACTTAATACGCTAAACGTTTAAAGAACTCTAAAAGGTCTTTAAGCAAATCTTCCGCTTCTATATTTTCTATAGAATAAGAATAACTAATAATTAAAAATTAAATAAAGCAGTTATTTTAAACGCCGAATTTTTTAATTTAATTAGTTAATAAAATAAAAATCCTTATAATCTAGATATAAATGGAATTTCCTTTCTTTTTTTTGTTTTATTTTTATTTAAAATTTAATTTAAAAATATTCCTTTTTTTCCGATTTATTTTTATTTAAAATTAAATTAGAAATATTCTTTTTTTTCCGATTTATTTTTATTTAAAATTAAATTAGAAATATTCCCTTTTTTCCGATTTATTTTTACTTAAAATTAGATTAGAAATATTCCTTTTTTTTTAATTTATTTTTACTTAAAATTAAATTGGAAATATTCTCTTTTTTCCGATTTATTTTTATTTAAAATTAGATTAGGAATATTCCTTTTTTTTTCCAATTTATTTTTATTTAAAATTAGATTAAAAATATTTCCTTTTTTCCGATTTATTTTTACTTAAAATTAAACTAGGAATATTCCTTTTTTAAAATTTATTTTTACTTAAAATTAAACTAAGATTATTAAACACTAACTTTTTTTAATAGTTAAGCCTAGACTTTATTATTTCTTCCTATTAAACCGCCGGTACTTGCTAAAGTCGTAAAAAACTGGTTTAAATTACTATCGGGTCTATTTTTTTTAAGAAGAGGGAATTTAGCGACGAATTTACTTAATTAGAAGATAATAACTAAGATAATTTCCTCTTTTTATACGTAGAACTTTACTTTCCAGTTAATAAATAGTTTAATTTTAAAGTTATAAATAATATAATTAAAATATATAACAAGAGTGTTAAGTATAACTATAAGAGGGTCGGTTAAGATAATACAGTAAAGACACTTAAAAAGAAGCTTAATCGATAAGCCCGGAAGGATTAAAACGCTAGGCTTGCCTTTAAGTATACCTCTACTACTATTAAAACTAAAGCTAAAAACCGTGCTAAGGTAAATAATTTATTAAATACATAGGTCGATTTAACATACAATAAAGACACTCCTCCTAAAGGAGGGGTCGACCTTATAGATACCTTTTCGGTAGTTTTTAACCGGATTAAAAATATAGATTATTTTAAGCAACCGGAATAAAAGGGTAATAATAAAGAAAATAACGGTATTAGTTTTAAATTTTTCTATAAAAATATTAAGGTAATTAAAATTAAAGAGAACGAAAATTTAATTAATTAAGTTATTTAAGATAAGGAGAGGGAGTTTAGCCGGAGTATTAAGGAGCTTATAGATTCTATTAAAGAGGACGCTATTTAAGGTGTTTATATAGTAGATTAAGTTAAGGACCTTCTAGTTTAAAACCCTAACTTTATAAAAGAAACTAAAGTTACCTTTAACTACTACCGGGTCTATTATAGGCCCTATAAATTTAAATAGGGAATATATACCTTTAATAAGGCATATTATTTAAAGAATCTAGTTAACTTAATAACTAGGCTATATATAAAACTCCCGAGTACTTATAAGTTGCTTATTATAGCCACACTTATTATTAACCGGATCGAGGATTTAACTAGACTTATCCGCCTTACTTATAGGTAAAGTGACTTTCTAGATTTTAATTTACTTAAGGATATTAATTTCCGGTATTTATAGGACTTAACTTATTAATTTTATATTATAGTAAATTACTTCTCCCTTAATTACTATAAAGGAAAAGAAGGTTTAAATATAGTCTTTATAAACTATATTCCTGACTTTAAATATACGCCGGACGATCTAGAAAAGGTAGTTTTTTATAATAAAGTCGCCCTCGACGTTATTTTCTAATATTCAGATAATAAATATAAATAAAAGAAAAACCTCCTCTTTAATGCCTTCTAGCGTAGTATTATATAGCCGGTTCTTTATTTAAGGTATGTTAAAGACGTTTACGGCGATATTATTACGATCTAGAGGAACCTCGGCCTTTTATACCGTAAAATATACGACCTGTTAATCGTTTAAATCTCTACTATAAATACCTTAAAGATATTAAATAGGAGTAAAATCGATATAAGTAAAATACTACTAATTAGCGAGACGACTTACCACTTTATTTAACACGCCTCTAATGTTTAAAAGCTTGTTACTTAGTTAATTAATAATCTTTTTTGAAAGTTCTCTTTAGCTTTAGACGACGTAAATAAGGACGGCGAGACTATTGTAACCGAGATCTAGGTTAAGAGATATAAAATAGATTGCGATAATAAAAATAAGGGATAGATTAATATAGGTATTTATCGTTTACTTTATATTCTAAGTATCGATTTAAATTTATATAACTTTGTATAAAAGAGTTAGGTTAGTGTTAATGTTTACGGTAACTTTATCGAGAAGGCCATTAGCGTTAAAGTAAGGAAGTAAATCGCCGTATTTCCTAGTAAATTCCCTCTTACGGTTAAGTAGAAACGCGAAATTAAACGTAAGGTATGTAAGAATTTAATAGGCGAGGCTACTTTGATAGTGGTTAGTATAGAGGATATTAAGGTTTTAAATAAGAATACCTTGTTAGGCGAGGATAGCTGTATTTATTTTTACTTTATTATCGAAAACGAAAAGCGCCTTTATTTAGCCGATAAGATAGGACAATTAATATTCTATATTCGTTTAAGTCTAGCTTTAGCCGTTTATATAAAGCGGTGCCTAGAAGCCTATATCGAAGGAAAGTAAATCATCGTCTTTATAGATATACCTTAGGTTTAAAAGTAAGTTTCCCTTTTTCCTTTAATTTTCGATTAATTTTCTAGTCTCTGGTTTTTTCCGGTTAAATTTTATTTAAAATTAAATTAGAAATATTTTATTTTTCCGGATTATTTTTATTTAAAATTAGACTAGGAATATTCCTTTTTTCCAAGTTTATTTTTATTTAAAATTAAACTAGAAATATTCTATTTTTCTAGATTTATTTTCAAGTAAAATTAGACTAGAAATATTCTATTTTTCCAGATTTATTTTTAAGTAAAATTAGACTAGGAATATTCCCTTTTTTCCGGATTTATTTTTATTTGAAATTAGATTGGAAATATTCCCTTTTTTCCGGATTTATTTTTAAATAAAATTAGAATAGGAATATCGAAATTATATTAATATTATTTTTAAAATTATTATTTAGGCTTTAAATATCGCTTATCTCGAAGTCGATATTATTTAGGCCGCTATTAAAGGGAGTTAACGTAATAAAATTATTAAACGCTTTAAGGACAGTTGCTCTACTATTAACGTAATCGTCCTTAACTTAAACGTTAATATAGTTAAGCTTAACCTCTAATCTAAATATCGCTATATCGATTATCTCTAGCGGGGTTTTAATATTTATAGTACCGGTTAAGCTATTAATCGTATTAACCGCATCGGTTAGAAAAAATATGTTATTATCGGCCATATTATAAATATCGGTATATATTCCAGCGTTATAGAGGACAAGGCGGTAAGGAAGTTACTTCTTAAAATAATATTCCGGGCCAAGGTTAATATACCTTAGTATTTTAGGCCCTTAAAGATTAAGGTTATAGTAATATATAAGATAATAATAAGCTTATAAGGTATACTATTTAACTACTTTATATAACTTACTTACCCGCCGACTTCTATAGTAGATTACTTTTCAAAGTAAATACGTCTATACGCTAAATCTATCTCTACTATTATTAAGTACCTCCTTATTTTAGACCCTGCCTATTTCGATAAAGACCGCCTAAAGTAGGCTATTTATTATCTCGATAGGTATACGTTAGCGATTATTAATTATAACGCTATTAAAAGGATTATAATAAATATCTTCGAGCTTAAAGATATCTTTAAGTACAAGATAAAGTTTAATAGGAAGGAGTTTTTATTTAAAGATATCCTAGAAAACCCATACTAAATCCGAACTCCTAAGGTTAATAAAATGGCTAAAGCTATAAATATCCGGAAGTATAAGAGTCATACTAAGTCGTAGATCGCTAATATAAAGCTAAGTTAATATAAGATATCGGCAGATTTTGCCGGTAAGGTCGTTATTAAAGGCACACTAATTAACGAATTGCCTAAGCAAGATGCCGATAAATTTATTTAAAAGCTAGCCCCTAAGGACTTAGAATCTATAAATAAGAATACTTTAGGCAAGGCAGTTTTAAAGGGTCTCCGGAATACCAAACGTATACAGTTCTATAAAGCCCCTAATCAAGAGTTTAATAAGGAGGAGGACGGTTTTCTACTTAATAATTTAACTATCTTTAATTTAAAAGAATATACCGCCGGAACTTGTCTTTTAAGTAAGTTATTAAATAAAGCCGGTATAAAACGTAAAGACGCCCCTACTAAAGCTAAACCTAATAAACCTTCTAAATTATAAAAGACTATTAGTACCGATAATAATAAGGAGGAGTTTAAAAATAAAGAACTTCCTGATTATTACAATAAGGATAAGGAAATGTCTGATTTTAGTAAGGAGCAGGACACTAGAAATTAATTAAAGAATAGTTAGGAGTTCGGGTATATAGGAGGAGTCTAGATAATACCCTGGGAAGGTAATATTATAGACGGTTACAATAATTTCTACTTTCTTTACATTATAGACTAAATGGTACTTAGTGCCAGGAAGAACCTTATTAATTAGCTTTTTAATTAACATCATGGACTAAATAGTACTTAGTATCAGGAAGAACCTTGTCAGCATTTGGCTTTTTATGTATACTATATATAAGGGTCGGATACCCAGAGGAAAATTATATAAAACAAAAAAACTTGAAAATACCGTGGGGCCTAGCCTATTAATATCAGTGAAATGTAAACGTCAATATCAAGTGAAATCAAATGGAATAAATATATATATTTCCAAGTTAATATCAAGTGAAATTAAAGGCGGTAAATAAAAATAAAATCTAGTTTAATATCAGGTGAAATTAAATGGAATAAACATCTATACTTCCATTTTAATATCAAGTGAAATCAAATGGAATATATCAATAAAAATCCAATTTAATATCAAGTGAAAATAAAGGCGGTAAATAAAAATAAAATCTAGTTTAATATCAAGTGAAATCAAAGGCAGTAAATAAAAGAGACACGCTTCCGGTACTATATAACTTATTAATCCGTAAGTAGTGTCACGGCAAGGCGCCTGGGGCTAGCATGGGGGGGTACTGTTAGGTAGACCTTTGTATAAAAAAGGAGGTTGCAGGATCTAAAAGGTGCAGACTTGCAAGCTAAAGCTAAATACTTTATAGGAAGGTGGGGCACCCGGCAAGGTGGGGCACCCGGCAAGGTGGCTGCAGGCTCCTGGACTGCAGATGCCGTTATAAAAGCCCACTGTGATTTCTGTGATATTTATTACTTATAAGTAGCAATTAATTTTATATATTTATTGTAAAGTATAAAGTAATTTGAAATAGAAAAATATAATAATATATAAAGTATTAAATAATAATAATAAATATTTAAAATAATAAGAAAAGTTATATAAAATATAGCTTTTAATATTATTATTATAATATAAAATATAAATATTTATTAAAAATAACTCCTTCTTTTCTATTACTATATTTTTACCCTACCTAATAATCTTAGCCTTTTTTAAAGGCTTCTCTAAAAACCGGTTTAATATTATAACTTATATTTTAATATAAAAATATAAACATTTTTAAAATATATAATTAACCTCTATCTCTTTAACTTATTTAACTATAAAACCTATATAAAGTAATTCGCCGGCTTTAATATAAATAATTTAAATTATATAAACCTTAATATTCTTTTTAATTATATCTTTATTATAATTAATTAATATAGTCCTACTACCTTTATATTTAAACTATCGTTTAATTAAAAAAACCGTTACCTTTTATAAACTATTTTTAAATAAAAAGTTAAATTTATTCCGCTAATATTAAAAAAAACTAAAGTAAACTTAAAATTAAAATTATTTATTAATATAAAACCTACTATAATAATCCTCCCCCTATTATAAAAAATATCGCGGTATTTAAACTTAATTCCTAATATAAATAAGTTTTAAATAAATATATAACGCTATAATTATAAAAAGGTAAAATAAATAATTATATATCGTTTTAAAGTTAATATTATTAATATCTCTATTATAAAATAAAAAAACCGCAATTTTAATTTCTTAAAATATAATTAAATTGTTTAATTATTTTTTAAATACTTTAAATATTTGTGAGGGCAACGTCGCACGCAAAGCAAAGGCTCGAGTAAGTGTAGGCTGATTTATAGGATTTTAATCTAAAGAATAAAAGAAGTAAAAGATTATAGCCTTATAGTATATATAACTAAAATAATTACTATTAAAAAGTAACCTTTACTTACTATATTAAATAGGCGGTAAGGCGTAATAATATAGAACTAACTAGCGCCGTAATATTACCTTCTTTAATAAAAAAACTTCGACTATAAAGTTTAATAAAAAGAAAAAAAAACTTTACTTTATTAATAGTTTAAACTTATACTGTTTTTTACGGTTTCTATATTATTTACTTTTTAAATAAAAGGTAATTACCTTTAAAGTAATTAATTATAATAATTTCGGAAGATATTAATTTCCTAACCGTTACGCTATACTACTTATAAATCGTATTAATAATACCTTCCGAATTCCTATTTATTATTTATTTTTTTATCCTTTTTTCCGCCGTAACCTCTATAAATTCGACTTCCTCTTTATAAATACGTCGTTTATTTTATAATCTTTATTTAACTTATCCTTTAATACTATCCTTTTTTATATATTTAACTTTAATAATAAACTTACTTTTTTTAAATATTAATTATAATATTCTTTTAACTTTACCGTAACGTTTTTAAATTTACCGGCGTTATATTATATTAAATTTAAATCCTAACCCCTTTATTATATTTAATATTAAAGCTTATTATAATACTTTTACGAAATTAATATTTTATTAACCTTTTATTTTTCTTTACTTTTTATTTTTTTAAGTTTTAAGTTTTTATTTTTTTAATTAAATATTAAATTATTTAAATATTTATATAAATAATTTATATAAAATATAACGTAGGGCTATTACGTTGATAAATAATTTTTTTTGGAAAGATACTTTTCAAGTACCTTTAAACTAGCACTCTCTTTATATAAAATATATAAATAGTTTATTAATTATTGAAAAGCTTTAATTAATATAAGTATTTTATTATTTGCTTGATTTTATAATATTAATATATAAATAAATAATTTAATTTATTATTAGGTTTATTAATAAACTAAGCTTTTTTAATAATATAAATATAGTCCTTTAATTTAAAATTAAGCTTCCGATAATATTTATTTATTTACTAAGCTTATTTTTCTTAAGCTTTTATAATACTTTTTTATATTAAATCGATATATACTTTTAAATATAGGAAATATTTCTAAGCGTCTTTTTAATTTAACCTTTTATATATAGTTATTTCTTTTATTAAATTAGTCCTTTATAATTAGTCTTAATAAATTAATACAGAAAAATTTATAATAACTTTATAAGGCTTTAAATTAATATTATTTTATAGTATAAAGTTTTATATTATATTTATAATAAATAAAATTATTAATTAATTATTTTAATTATAATTAATAAATAATTATAATTATTAATCGAAATATTAATTTATAATTTTAATTTAATTAGTAATTTATAAATACTTAAAGCTTAATAACTTCTACTTTATACCGGTAATTTTCGATATTTTATTTATAAAATCGGTAATAAATTATAATTTTCGGTTATTAATAATCTTTAATAATAAACCGAAAATCTAAAAAAGTCTTTTATAATAAAATCTAATTATATTTTTTATAATAATATTATTAATATAAAATATTATCTA
>JAULSY010000223.1:0-28442 GCA_030512305.1 Cercophora samala | reverse complement strand
GTTAAAAGAAAAATTAAAAGAAATAAGCGATATTAAATTTATTATTATTAATAAAAGAAAATAAATTATAATAATAAATAAAGTATTTATTTTATTACTTTTAACTTTATAATTAATTTAAAATTAGATTTTTAATAATTACCGAAAATAATAAATTTTTACTATAAAAGTCGAAAAAACTAATAGACCGATAAAGCTAAATTTAAAAAGGCCGGTAATTAAATTATATTTTTAAAAAATATAAAGGTAGTCGATTAATATAGCGCCGAAAGTAAAAACGACTTAGTAAGTATTAAATATATTAAAGTTATTTATTTTTAAATAATAATTCGAAATATTATTAAAGAGGTTGCTAATTAATTAAAAATAAAGTAAATAGGGCGTATAATTTGTAGGACAAGATTGCGTAAAACGAAGGTAAAAATATAATAAAAGTGGTAATGATAATTTAAAATAGAGAAAAGTTATAAAACCTGTGGGTAGAAAATAAATACTAAGCCTTGGGAGCAACTAACAGGTGTAGGTCTGAACAAAGGTGGGTCTAAACCTCACCACACAATTCCTCGTCTCTAGAACGAGAGGAGGGCGAGCTTTTGCCCGATGTTCTTCCAGGCGTCATTATAGATGCCATGGAAGCGACGCTTGCTCTTGGTTACCGGTACCTGTGGGCAGATCAACTTTGTATCGACCAAAATAACCGGGAGGAAGTCGCCGACCAGGTGGGGAAGATGGACAAAATCTATCGTTGCGCTGTGCTGACCATCGTTTCTGTTTCGGAGAGAGGCGGACTCCCCGGGACCACGTCACTTGAGAGGACTGAAAGTCCCATTGTTGACATGGAGCACACCAGCTTCTTCGTGGCTAAGCTGGAGCCGATCGTCGACATCCAAAACAGTATCTGGTTCACCAGAGGATGGTGCTACCAAGAAGAGATGCTCTCTCGTCGGATACTCTACTTTACCGAATCAGGAGCGCTCTTCAAGTGTAGCAGCATGCTTTGTCATGAGGTAATCGCCGGCCCTGAGCTTCTGGAAGAGCCCGGGACGTCATTTGTCTCGCCCTCATTTATTTCGACCAAGGGAAGACAAAACTCCAAGTCGCTCCTTGATAAATGCTTGTCTGGAGACTCTGACCCTAGCTCTACCGTCTCGACAGCCCGTCGCATCATAGAAGAGTTCTCCAAGAAGAAGCTAAGCTTTGATGTGGATTCTTTGAACGCGGTCACTGGCGTGTTGAGTATGTTTGGTAGCCTCCCCCTTCCAGTCCGCTTTTGTCAAGGACTGCCAATATCCGAAACCGTCCTCTGCCAATTCGACAACGGTGTCTTTCTTGACAGCCTCTGCTGGTTCCACCTGGAACCTACCTCAGCATTTAGACGAGATCATCTGCCGTCTTGGTCGTGGGCTGGTTGGAATGGCATGATATCATGGCCACGGTCACCCGTCAAAGACGCCTTCGGATACCATGCTGAGCGTGGGCATTTGCTAGATTGGAATGGACAACCTGCAAAGCATGATGCAAAGGTTCTTGCCCTGGCAGGAGGTTGTGAGATCAATCCGCCTCTTTGCGACAACCAGCCACCGGCTCATGACTGCCGTTCAGGTACCACGTGTAGCCCTTCATCCGCGACACGCATCTATTTAGAAGCTCGAGCGGTACCGGCGGAGCTTTTCTCGTTTCCTGGAAGGCGGAAAACCTGGGAAAATCTTGTTCTTCGTGTCGACGACAACCACCCGACAGAGTACGAACATTACTCCGTTCATGCCGGGTTTTTAGTCGAGACACTATACCCCGAAGACCAGAGCGCTACAGGGAGGCTGGAGGCGGAGGAATTCGTTGATCGTCTTAAAGCAGGGGAGCTAGAGTGTTTGTTCATCAGTGAGCAGTTCGAGACTGTCATTAATGTGTCTATTCATTTGCTCGTGGTGGAGAGGAAGGGCAATAATGTCGCAGAAAGATTCGACCTCATTCGATTTGTGTTGGAATGGGATCCGGATGACCACCCAGAAGAGGAATATTTCCATGTCTTGTTTTCGAAGCTAGATATTCTGCCTACCGTCAGAGTCTGGCTTGTGTGAAGGAAGAGATAGCTTGTGCATCTTGGGGTATGTGCCTGTGATGAAGTTCATATATTTCCCGTTGATAATACAAGCTTCCAATCGACATGTTAAAACTAGGATAGGAAAATCCAGGATTATATCGAAAAACTTTAGACCAAATCATTGTACACCTCCACCAGGGGTTTTAAATCCTAGTGTGTGACTTTCGCCACATACCGATTTGGGTGAAGTTGCCAAGTACCACGCTAGGATTTATTTCCCTGGCATAGGTGTACATACAAAACGGAAAGAATGCTCCGCAAAGGTCCCACTGTAGGGGTCATTGACTCCACACCCCCTGTCCCTGATGATCTTCGGCAATGACATCACCAGCAGGCGACTCCACCTCACCCCACCAAAGCTCCATTCTTAACCTCACTTCATCAACCTCAACGCCAAGTCTTCGTTTTCTCACGCGAAACTATTCCAGACACCAAAACAAAACCAGCGAAAATGCTTAGAATACCTCAAAGGACCGCTGCCTCGTTACGGGCCTCAAAGCCGGCCCTTACAGCAACTCTCCTCTCTCATCCGACACAAACTCGCTCGATCCAACAGGAATCCCACCAAACCAACCAACAGCCCTCATCACAGCCATCAACACAAACGCCGCCCCCTAACAGCCAAGAAGAGACGGTCCAAGTAAAAAAGAAGAAAACACTCAAAGAGCTAGACGAGGAACTCCGCCTCAAGATGGAAGGCCTCTCCGGCGAAGGGGGCGAATCAGGCGTCGAGTACGAAGACGGGAAGCCCGTCGCGATGAAGAGAGGCGTCAGGGACAACATGTTTCGCTACATCTAGGCAGGGTAGCCCAAACCTGCACCTACTTCAATAGAGACCAAGCTCCCTAATAATGATATCTGCCGCCTTCTCCCCCACCGCCAGAGCCATGTTATTCGTGTTCGCCGCCACATTCCCGGGTAGGACGCTCAAATCGGCGATCTTGAGCCCTGTGGTCCCATACACGTTTAGGTTTTCGTCCACGACCGAGCCGATCTTGCAGGTGCCGAGGGAGTGCCAGGTTGTACCGACGTTTTGACGGACCCATTGCTCGATTATGGCGTCGTCTGAGGGGGTGTACTCGATGGGGTGGACGTGGCCGTCTAGTTCTGCGTTGAGCTCGACGACCCTGGCTTTGGAGGTTGGGGGGAAGGGGGGGTGAGAGGCGGCGACCTCCCCACGGTAGACACCCATTTTTCGGACGATTTCTCGCTGGGTTTTGTACAACCAGACGTGCATCTTGATATCGACGTTGTTTTGGTCGTTCAAGAAGCCGGTTTTGAAGTCTAGTGGGGAGGTGATTTGTGGGCCGGTGATGTGCACATGTCCGCGGGAGTAGGGATGGACCGTAAAACAGCTGACGGAGAAGTACTGCTTGTCGGGGCCGAATTCTGCGACGAGTTCGGGGTTGTGGGGGAAAACGGCCACAGGGGCCATCATGGCGAGAGGCTTGTCAGGGATGTGGGCAAAGTCCTTTTTCCAAGCGGCTTCAAATGCTGATCCTAGGGCGGTGATGTCTTTGTCGGAGAGAGGGCGCAGTTTGCAGGTCACATCCATGGTGTTCCATCCCAGGAGGGGGTCATTGTTTTGGATCAGCGTGACTGGATCCACGCGGCCAAGTGCGACAGAGTCAGCGGTCTCTGATGGCGAAAGAGAGGAGTGATAGGGGTAGACGCAGAGCTGGTGGTCTTCGTATCCTGAGCCGACCCCGGGGAGAGGGACAACAACTTCAACATTGGCGCCGGTGAGGATTTCGGGCGAGCCGATGCCGGATCGTTCGAGGATGGGGGGTGTACCCAGGGCGCCAGAGGAAAGGACTATGGTTCTCCGGGCTTTGACTGTTAGGGTACGCGAAGGGCTATCGTGGTAGAGTGGGTTGCGGGTGAACTCTACGGCACTGGCGCGCTTGCTGTTGTCAAAGAGGACGCGAATGACACTTGTTTCGAGCAGAACATGGAGGTTAGGATAAGTGCCAGATTGGAGACGGGGATGGAGGTAGCGGTTGGCAGTGTCTTGACGTGCACCGTCGGGTGAGATGTAGCGGAGGGCGCGTTGGGCTCCTATGCCCACAGTTAGCATGTCGACATCAGGTTTGACGTGATTTACAATACCACACACCAATACCATTGGACGAGTCCAAATTCTGGATATCGTCATGGACAGGCCAGCCCACCTTCTCGACTGCGGAGAGGAACTGATTCTGGAGTCTGGTTGAGGTGAAGGTGCTAGTAGAAACGTTGATCGGGCCATCATCGCCATGCGTTCCATTCCCGTCCACACCATGATACGTTTCAAGCTATCCGCTCTGTCAGCGAAGATTCTCTGTGCATCGCAACTGCGTAGGTAGTACGGACCTTCTTCAAATAAGGCAACATCTCATCGGCAGACCAACCCGGAAGGCCCCATGCGTCAAAGTCGGATCGTTGGGCGCGAGTGTACATCATCAAGTTGATCGACGACCCGCCCCCAAGGACACCACCGGCGGGGACAATGACCTGCCGATCGTCGAGCTGGTTCTCTGGTGCTGTTTGGTAGAAGATGGCTGCTTTGCTGCCTGGCACAACGTTCTGCACAAAGAACAGCGGATACGCGATTGTGGGCAGGTCATTGTTGCTGCCGCCCTCAATCACCAATATGGAAAGGTTGGGATCGGCATCAGCCAGTCTCGCGGCGACGAGGCAACCGGCAGTTCCACCTGTCCCCGTGTCAGATCTGATTGGTTTCCTCTCTTGGCTGAGATGAAGAGGGTTCCTACCTCCGGCTATGATGATATCCACCTCGGTGAGGAATTCCGGTAGCTCGGTGTACAGGCCCATGGTCAGTTTGTTGAATTTTGACCGCAATGGCAAGAATGGGTGAGTTGAATCGTTGGCAGGTAGGTAGCTACAGGTAACCCTGGGTGTCCTTTTGAACTGGCAACATACTCGGACTGGGAGTCGTAAGCACAAATCCGAGGGAGACATGCAGGGGCCATGTTACACGCTGGGCAATGAGACCCTGGTGGATAAGTTCATAGATGGCCGCATAACTGCCGAGGGGACGCTGCGAGCGAGCCGTACTCGACCCTTGCATGTTACTTGGCTGTTGGGTGTACTGCTGAGCCAACTGATAATATCACCAAGCAACTTGGATTACGGGATAAAGCCGTCATCAACCAGCATACATTATCACACACCCTCCATCCCTTCTACAAGAGGGGCGCCAAGGTGCATCTTTGAACGACATACGTAAGATCAACGACTTATTCTAAACTTTTCCTGGCTTCTCACCTACATTCTAGCTTTTCCCATTTAATTGAAGCTTCCATTAAACTGCACTACTAAGACCGGCAGGGTTTGGACTGGAGCCTGATGCCCTGGGACAGGATGTTCAACCATACTGAACCGAGCTTAGAAAGATTTCCCTCTGAACCGGGTGAGAAGAAGCCAAGGCACGAGAGGAGTGTTAGTGTGTAGCTGGTGAATAATGTCTGGGTCGCATAATAAATCATCTGTTCTATTGTACGAATGGCATTACCAAGTGCACACGGCACACGCGCTCCAACATTTAACAACACAGCTTCAACTACCCAAAATCATACTCGGAGCTTGTATTATCGCCTCCGCAGCTTCCAAGGAAGCAACACCTCTTGTCATACTGCCAACAGCAGGATTGAAAAGCGCTTAAATGATGCAGCAATCGCAGGGCAACGGGCAGGGAATGATGAAGCAGAAGCGACCAGGGCAGCAGCCACCGCGATCACCGCCTCTCAGGCCGACGACCTCTGAGTCTTGGTGTGGCTTCTGGGTGTCTGGTTTGCTTGTCAGTTTGTGCGACTTTCCACTCATGGGAGTGGAATGGTTGGAAACATACCCATCGGTTGGAATGTTGCCGGCTGAGTTGTCTGCAGCTTGTTCTCCAGGTGCGCATTTTCTGGGCGCTGGACAGCAGAAGCATCCGTTGTCGTCATTGGCGATTGAGTGGTGGGGCCCTGGGGGGACATGGTGGTGGTGGTGAACGTGCGGGGGTTTCTAGGTTGTGGTGAACTGTGGAGAGAAACCGTTGGAGATAGCGGATTAAGCTTTGTTGTGTTTCTTGGCTTGAGGGTGGGAACAATTAACAAAACCAAGTGTGTGTGGAAAATGAGGAGAGATCTAGAATATTTGGGCGAGGAATTGCGACGAGTTTTGCTACAGCAGGGACGAAATAAATCCGAGGCGGGCACAGCAAGTCACAGCAGGTTGATGGCGGCGGCGGCGAGAGTGTTGCGTTGTCCGAGAGGTTGGTTCAAGGATTGCATTACGTCACTGCGTCAGCCGCAGGCCGGGGTGCACGCTCCTATCGCACACGATGGGGAGATATAAGCCCTAACCCTTTATGCACACTCTGGTAACCCTAACCCGTCATGATGAGAGGGTAGATCGGGACGCATCATTCCAAACAAATTTACTACCATTGTATCTGTCAGGCAATTCGCTTCCTCCATCATTTTGATCATTACCAGCCCGCACTTGAGGCTTTTGGTGCCGTTGTCGAAGCTGACTGACTGTGTTTATCACACACTTGGACATAGGCCGAAGTCTAAGCTTCAAAGACTTCTGATGGGATACGTCTAAGTTGTAACTGATATGGCAATGACCTTGTTCGATAATGCGTGTGTGGATGTCAATATATTTTGGGTCAGGGTGGGAATCATGGAAACCCATATCGAGGATGGAGATGGCTAACGGATCTTCAGGACTTTAGAACCTGGACACATTCAAGCATTCACTGAGATTGATGTCTTACAATCGTCTAGGCTTTGTACATACAATCACTAATTACAGCCCGTTTCTTTTGACGCCAGCAATATACATATCCTTTTCCTCCGCCACACCTCCAGTCCACCCATTACAGTCCTCCGCTATCTCGATCAAGCCAAACACCGAACCCCCATTCCTTCAGCCCCCACCTTGCGTCGCGTTCCTCGCCCTCTCCTCCTTCCACTGTTCAAACAGCTGCTTCTCCAACTTCTCCCTGGCCCTCTTGGCCTTCATGGCCTTGATCCCCCACGCCCGCTCCACGGCCTGCTCCAAGGTCCACTTGAGCACCTCGGCAAGCTTCTTGACGAGCAGCTTGAATGGTCATTTCGGCCTCTTGCCCTCCTGCCAAGGGTTGAAGTAGACAGGCTCGTCGTCATCCCCGGGCTCGGGCAGGTCCTGCTCGTACCGCCCCGTGTAGTTGGCGTACACGCTCGCCTCGTAGTCAAACAGCCACTCGTTGTTCTTCTTCTTGATGTTGGTGCACTGCTCCCCCTCGCTGTCGCGCATCCAGCCGTTGTCGCACTCGCGGTCCTTGCACCGCTTGTCGAACCCGTACGTCTTCTTGCCCTTGGCGTCGTACCACCAGCCCGTCTGGGACCCCTTGGCGATGCGTATTTGCCTCCAGGCCTCGTACATCTCGGACTGGTCGCAGACGAGCTCGCCCCCTTGCTTCTTGCGGTTGCCGTCGCGGACGGCGGCGTCGAACTCGTCCTCGAGCTTGTCGCGCGCGCCGCGGTAGTTGCAGAGGTAGGCGACCGAGGTGCCGATGGTGCAGCGGATCTTGCCGTAGACGGGCACGTTGCGGCGGGCGCAGATTTGGTCGTGGAGGCACTCGATGGCTTGGTTCATTTCGCAGTCTTCGATCTCGTTGTAGGAGCCCCAGATCTGGGGGCCCTTGTCCTTTTTGCCGAAGAGGGGGAGGGGGGCGACGGCGTTGGCGTTGGCGGCCGCGGCGGCTGCTGCTGCTGCTGCTGCAATGGTGGTGTAGCAGGCTCCGGAGAGGAGCAAAGGGAGGAGACGCATGATTGCTGGGTAGGTCGGCTCCTTGTTGCTGTAAGGGGAGGGGGGAAGGGGGGGGGGGAAGGGGGGAGGACAGCAAAGAACAAGAGAGGGGGGGTTAGCACCCTGGGAATAGCTTCGTGTAGCACTTGGTGAAACGAGTGGGAGGGCTTTGGAGGAGGGAGAGAGGAAACGGTAGGACTTGTTGGGGGGAGGGGGGGTGAGTCTTATCTGCGGCTTGACATGGTTTTCGGACGTGCGAAGTGTTCCGTTAGCGCTGGGGGAGAGTCAGTGGGACCACGCAGATGTTTTGTTTGGTTATCCAGTCAAAATAAATCGTATCGAAGCGGACTCTGGGGAGCTGGGTCCATGACGAGCAAACATTGTTTGCGAGGTTGTTTTGGTCGTGTTGTTGACATCATCACCAGACCAAGAAGCGGTGGGGTTTAAGGGGGTGGAATTGAGTTTGGCCCGCAACCATTGGGTTGGGAGAGAACCGAACTTTTAAGGGTTTTGGCCACCACCAAAGTGGGCTTCTTCGGAACAGGCCCTCCTGTTCAGTTGTCAGTTTCCTTTGGCTGTCGAGTTGGCCCTTCTTGAATCTTGCCTGTTGGGGCGATGTTGATGTCTCCTGAAAAGGGGTTTCATCGAGGTGATATAGAGCCTACGTTGGCTTGCTGGAGAAGCTGCCCCGGACTGTTGTTTTGTGGCTTCTTGATGGCAAAAACTCCAGTTCGCGTCTCTTTCGGGCAGCGCCTCCAAAATGCAAGTGGTGGACTAAGCCCCTTGTTGCCCGACTTGTTGGATTGGTTATGGTCACATGAATCATCAATTGCCTGTACCCTTTCAGTTACTCAAACGATGGACATCATAAATGTTGCCTTTGCCCCAGGTGGCCCTCTCTGCAAGATCAATGGACTTCGCTGGCACTCTCATCATCGCGGATGGCTACTACTACGGTAGGTACCTGAGGTTCTTGGCCGCAGTCATCGCTTTCATCGTTGCCTGGCTGCAGAGACCCGCGCATGTCAACCGTCGGCCACTTGAATCTCTCGATTCCGACACCACGCGGGTCCCTGGCGATGTCATCGACGGGGTACCTGAACAAAGCACAGACAAAACGCACTCTGGCTGAAATCGGCGAGCATGCACTGACCGCCCTGGCCCAGGTATATAATGAATCCTTCCTGCCCGGAACTTCCCTCTTTTCTCTTTTTCCCCTCATGGTTCTGGCACCTCGTCACTCGAGCTTCGGCGAGAGGCGAGCACTCTGGCGGTTCTTCGCACAGTTGGATATGCATCTTGGATAGCGTATGCGTGTGGAGGGTTGTTGGGTGGCTCTTGGATGGGTGGCCAGAGCCTGGTGTACGATAATTTTCCGTGCGACCTAATTTTTGAAACCTTCTCCCTTCTGGGAGACTTGCTCTTTTTTCACTCGAATCATCGCATTGCGATGATCTGGAGAAGAAGACTTGGTCTTGTTTTTCTTTTGTGGATGAGATGAAGATAATGGTGGTCAGGTCGCGAGATTGAGGCTGACACCAAGTACTGTACATACATTAAAGTTAAAGCCAGAAGAACTTTGCAGAGATGCTGGGGTGTGACAGCTAGGGTTGTGGTGGTGATCTAGTCCTACAGCAGCTTGGTACACAAAACCCTCCCAACGTCACCGATCAGCGTGGTGTACTCGTTGCCACCAGACCACTCCTTCTTTTGACGTCCCTTGGGCGCAAAGACATTCCACACCATGACAAACTTTGTGTCAGGCGTTATACCAATGCCGTTGATGGCCTTGAGCATGTTCTCGTGCTTTTTCAGCGCTTCGAAATCTTCCTGTATCCTGTCCTTCTCCGGACCAGGTTTGGTGAGGGCGTAATGAACCTTGACGCAGTACAAAATCAACGCTGCCAAACCTGCTCCCAGCGCCGTCGCGACAGATGACCCCGATACTCCGTCCTTGTATGGTATGCTGGCTTTTTCAATCCCGGGGATGCTGACCTTGTCACCAGGGAGGGTAAAGGTTATGCCATCCAAGCTCCCGACTGCCGGCACTGAGTTGCCCCACGTGGATGCCGCGCCGATGGTGAAGATCCTCCCTGGTGCCGCCTTGGAGGGGAAGGTGTCGGTCTGTTTTGCTCCGCGGTCAGGAGCAGAGCAAAACATGAGGATGCCCTGGGCAGCAGCAGCAGAGATTGCGCGTTCGAGATCCTGGTCATCTTTGGAGTTGGTTCCCGAAGGTTCAATGGTCCAGGACATGGATATGATGTCGACGCCCTTTCGGACGGCCGCCTTGATGGCTTTGGCCGCGCTTTTTGCCGTGATGCGTTGGATGTTGGGATTCTCCATGTCGGGATAGTCATCCAGTCGCAAGACGTAGATCTCAGCACCGGGGCACATGAAGTAGATGTGCCTCGCCATGGCAGTGCCATGACCGATGCTTGAGGCGTAGAAGGGATGGATGAGGTTGCGGCTCCTGTCTCTCGTGGAGAAGCTTTGTCCCCCGATGAAGTTGCAGTCCGGGAGATCTTTGTAGTCCACACCGTCGTCGATCAAGGCAATCTTGATGCCTGGGCTTACACAGTCTTTCAGGGTCATGGAGACTCCACTGTCTGATTCGATCTTGCTGTTGTTCTTGGCATCATTGAGAAGGGTGTAAAAGTCCGTCATGCACTTGATCCATTCGTCCTTTGTCTGCTGCTTGGCTTGATCCAGGGCACCCCGTGGGTGACTGAGTAATGTCATATGGCGCCTATACGGAGAGTCCTTGAGCTCAATGCTGGCTTTGGGACATAGCTGCTGCATGCGCTGGATGAACTGCGCCATGTAGATGCCGGTGCGATCTTCAGACTCCAACCTCTGTGACTCGTCAGTGCTTGATACCCATGTGATTCGGGCAAAGGGGCGGGAGGCAGCGTACCTCTTCAGTGGAAATAAAAACTCGCTCCAACTTGCCCAGCTTTTGAAGTCCACCAGGTTCTGCCCAGCCCCGTAACACGGCATTATTTCCATTCCAGTACAGGTGGACTTCGCGCACATTGGGTGCCACACTCCAGATAACCTCTGAACAAATATCTGGCTTCTTCCAGTCCCAAACCTCAACACCAAAGTCTTGGAGCGCCGTCTCAATCGCTTCGTCAGTATGCGGGTGCGTCTTGGCGTCCTCGGTCTTGTCCATCTCAGATGGTGTGTCACCCACCATGACTGTCAAGATGGTTTTGACTCCCTTGTCACGCAGACATTTGAACACAAACACCAGATCGTCTCGTCCAATTGCGCTGCCCTTGGGCTTCCTCGCGTCCCCTTTACGACTTGTTATAACTGGAACTTTTGGAATGCTGACGTATTGCAGCACATCGCTGAAATCGAGCTTGTCCAGGAAGGCTTTGAACGACTTGTCTGAGAACTTCAAGTTGTCGTGTCCAGAGAGGTCAAAGAAGAGTTGCATATCTGAGGTGAATCCGGGGTTAGCATTGGTGATAGATGTGTGTCACCTGCTCGATCAAAACAAAATGAACTGAGCTTCATACCTGATGGCGTATCTACACCGTACAGAATCTCCATGCATGTGTCATATGGTCTGGAGCGGACGTAGTGGAGCTTGAGGAACTGCTGAATGTCCCTGGCAGTCTTTTCATCAGGCTTGGACCGCGAACTTGACTCGCCCTTTTTCTCCTTGGCCTCGGACCCTTTCGACTCCGACTTTGAGCGTTGGTCCGGGACTATCTCAGCAGTCAGGGTGCCATTGGCGGCTAGGCCTGCCGGTGTTAGACCGCGGTTCCCATACTTGGAGGGTTCTTGCCTCAAGCTGTTTGTCACTGTTTGCTGCTGTTTGGCGGTACCGTTCGGCATCATTCCCGGCAGCGGAATAGAGATCTTTTCTTTTTCCTTCATGTCCTTTTCCTTCTTGTCCTTTTCCTTACTGTGGTCAGCAGCAGTGGCTCCACGTTTTGGTTCTTTCTCTTTGCTGGCCTTGTCCAATGCTTTCCGTCTCGTGTGAAAGTGGTAAAGGTATGGTGACTGGTTCGCTTTGTTGAAGTCACAGGGTTCACCCTTGGCAATCTTGTCACTCCTGGAGACAATCAGTTGCACGATGGCCAACTGCCCTTCCCGGCACCTCTTGTAGTCGACAGCATGATGAAGAGCCGTGTTTCCATCTGCATCCTGTGCTGCCAAGGTCTCTGGCTTTGCAAATCCAATGAGACTGTCAAGGTATTTCAATCTTTTGCCAATTGCCAAGTGAATACTGTCGCAATCCTGGTTAGCCTTTCACATGAGATTCCTGGGAATGTGTAGGCATGTATGTACCAATTCTTCTTGTCTTTGTCGTCAGCAATACGTAGGACCGAGTCGATGTTCTCAGGCTTGGTGGCGTCACACATCCACCGGACGAGACTCTCCTTCTTCTCGTCAATCGCGATCCAAAGAGGCGTGAACCCATGGCGGTTGGGCCATGACAAAAGGTTCTTGTCGTGCCGAACTAGGAACGCTATCATTTCGTCCAGCTTCGTGTCTTTATCCAGCTTCTTCTTGATGCCCTTTGCAAGTAGATGAAGCGCGTTTTCCTTGTCGTTCGTGTTGGGCATCTCTGCCAGCCGAGGCCACTCAGATTCGAAGTCCCGGGCATTCTTGGGACCTGGTCCTTGGACGTGTTCAAGAATTCTGGTGACGAGAGCTTCAACAGACTCTTCCTTCTCGTCCTCAGTATCAGACGCGTCATCATCACTGGCATCGCTGTCATGGGCTTCGTCTCTTGACAGATCCGGGTCTTCAAAGCGATTGCTCATCTTGACTTGCAGTAAAACCCTCGGTTTGGTTATGAGGTGTGCGGGGTTTGACAGACGGGAGCGTTTGACAGAGTGTTTGACAGGGTGAAAAAGACTGGTCAGCAAGTCGCCATGTCGGAATGAGATCTTCTTGCCAAGAGCACCTGTTCAATATCAGGCAACCAAATCTGAGAAAGCGGTACAGTGCAGAGAGGGGGTCGTATGTCGTTGATGCACAGCCCCACGCGCTTGGCTGATCTTGCAGCTCCGTCAATGTCACCATCCTTGAGCCATATCAAGCCTATTGGTTGTTCTGATACGAGTTGATCAATCTAATGCACGCCCTGGCACACCACCCCGCTTCATTTTAGCTAGGTAGGTTCTAGTCTGTCTACACTCAGGTACCTAGTCTCTGATAGCAACGAAGCCCTGTAGGTCAATCCCACCCAGATTCTCAGTATCGTACCCCTCCTTGCACAACCTGTTGGTCGGTTTCAACTCGGGGTTGAACAGTACCGGGTCATCAGAAGGTGTAGTGCCGACCAACCGACGACCGAGCTCTGATTTCCAGTCGGCCTCCAACCTGATGGTGACTTTGCACTCAAATGGGCCGTTGTCTTCCCGGCTCAGCAGCATCGCACACCGAAGATGGCTGGGCACTCCTGACTTGGTGGTCGAATTCTCGGTCAATCTCCAGCGAGCCCCAATCTCACGCCCATAGTTGTCGCTCAGGGTACCACCTGTCACACGTGCATCGTCCTGAGTTGTTTTGGAAGTTGTCTTCTCGTACCCAATGGTGACGCCCGCGTTGGCAATACTTATTGGGCCTGCCTCCACCTTTCCTTCCGTCTTGTATGTGATGGTCTCTTCCTGGGTCGATGCCAAACGGCGTTCACGTTCCTTGGGTGCGAGAGAATGAACGAGGGGCGCTTCTCCATCCCGAACGCTGCTGTTGAACCTGAACTCCACCGTGGCATTTGTGATGCGGCGTGATCGCTTGCTCGTGTCCAAATCGATGTCATAAACCAGAAAGGTCGCATATTCGTCCGAATCTGGAGAGAGGCGCCCGTGCACAATCTCGCGAGAGCGGCATCGCGCCTCCAGTACGCCTTGTTGGCGGTCCACAGCTATCGAGCGTTGGAAGGGCTGCTTGGGATCATTGCTGATGTGATAGCCACTTTCAGCTTCACCTGCTTCGCCAAGTCCAATCGTGGCCGAAGCATCGTCCAGAGCCTCGTCTAGCTCCCAGTCATTGGTGCCCTCGTCTGATTCAACGGCGTCGGTATTCATGGTGTGATGGCAACCTGGAAGGCAAGGTGTATGATACCAGGTAGCTGTGTGAGGAAATAAGAGTTGAGCTTCAAGTAAGGTAGGTATTTTTCTCAAGTTTATGAGCCTCCGTCTGGTGGAAAACAATGCCCCCACTACCACTCCAAGACCTGGTGAGTTTGCAGTGGCTCTTACATTGCATGCCATGCACCTAAATGTTAATTAGTGCTTACACTGATCCTACCTATGGCCCCCTCCCTGTCAGACTGGGCAGTGCAGCCCCCAACTGGGTATGGTCACATTCGGCCGCCCGACATCACACCATTGGTTAGATGGATATTGCCTGAGCAAAGTAACCCCCCTCCCTTTCCCCTCCACATCGGAGGAAATAGGGGACCTGTTGTTCGATGGGAGGGCCCGGAACGAGCACAACTGGGGCACAGTCAGGACCACCCCGCACTCTCCATTCATCAGAGAGGTTTCAGACACGCCAGAGTCGACCTGCTGCTGCTGTGACTTTTCGACGTTTGTTGAATGTCAAGTTGACGACAACAAACGACAAGTCATGTCCGACTCCGACGATACTTCCAGCTCTGGCTCGTCTAGAAGCGCATCCCCCGAACCAGAAGCCGAGAGCGTTTCAGTTCAAAAGACGGAGGAACAAAACACAACGCTTTCAGAAGATCAGCTTCAGGAAGCAACACCCCCTGTTTCTACCGAGACCGAACCCAACGTGTTGGAGCCTGTCCTTCTGGAATCAAATGGGCTGCACCTTGACTTCCCCCTACCAGAAGGCGAGACTACGGAGGAAGCAGAGGGAGCCCAAGACGATGCCCCAGCTGCCGATCCCTTCGACGGTTCAAGGGCTGTGTACGAGTAGGTCACTCTTTACTGACGCCCGCGGGTGGTTTACAAAGCCCCTAACCACGTGATGGCTCTAGTTACGTTGTGGTCCACGGCATATTTGGTTCCTGGGACAAGTCCAGTTGTTGTTCGACAAACCCTGGCTCCGGCACCACTGGGTGGATCAAACAGCTGGCCGAGAACAATCTCGGGTCGAGAATACTTCACTTTGACTATGACCCCAGACACCTGTTTTCCGGGCGCAAGAGCCGCGAGGCCATACGAAGCTACGCTACCAAGCTTCTGAAGGGCCTCGTTGACCTCAGACAAAAGCAGCCTGGCGTAAGTCCCTTGATTGACGCGAAGGTTATTATTATTACATCACTGACCTGGTGGCATTAGGAGCGACTGATCATGCTCATTGCCCACGATCTGGGAGGCATCATCCTGAAGGATGTAAGTTCACTGCCTACCTAGTCTCTCTACATTTGCGCTGAAGTGTACGGGCAAGGCTCTGACTGTGTCAAACTGCAGGCCCTGGTGACAGCAGCAGCGACTCCCGCTTCATGGCCGGGTATTGCGGATATGAGCCGTGTCTTGGTGTTCCTGGCTTGTCCACATCGAAGTGATGATGCGTTGGACATGGAAGACCGTTTGGCTCACTTTGTCTTCTCAGAATACGACTCACAGATTAGCCAAATACGCCCTTCTGCGGCTTGTATACGAGGATTGGCAACGGCTGCGATTGATATCAACAGTCAGGTTCGTTCAATATGTATCCATGCCCTTGTGGACGCAGAGGGCTTTCAGACAGACACATACTTACCGCGACCACCAGTTCGTCGCTTCCAAGATTCCTCTCCGCAATCGGGTGGTTAGTGTTTATGGATGCAAGGAACGCGTGCATTCCGGTACAAATCTGCGCATAAATCAGGTACGAGCGAGGCCCGTTTCTGAGTCTACCTAGGTACTTCGGGCATCGATGGTCACTGACTTTGGCCAACTACGAAACATTCAGATCTTTGACAGCTTTTGTGCGACACTTGGTGTAGCTTCTGAGAAGACGGTAGAGGAGGATTGTACACAGAATGATCCTGCCTATCCTGGTTTGACAGAACATCTGCAGAAGCTTCACTCTCCCGAGTCAGGTGGGTGGAAATCTCCTCGATTCCCACACTCATTCACAAACCACTAACTCGGTGTCATCAGTTCCCGACCAAGCAAGGCTTGGGTTTGAGCGCACATTTGTCTCTCTGGCCTCTCCTGTTTCTCCATTACAAAGCGCATACAACCCCGAATCCGCCGTGCTTCAAGCTTCCGAGTATACTTCGTGGCTTGAAGCCAAAGGGTCTCAAATTCTGTACCTACACGGATCTCTCGATGTCCGCTCAGCAGCCGAGCAGATTTTCTTGGACCTCGACCACCGGGCGAATCAGCGAGCTACCCTGAAGTCTTCGGTTCTTTACTTCTCATTCGATCGCTGGGATGCCCGATGCGATTCAATGCGAGACTTGGCTTCGACATTTCTGGCTCAGTTGGTATCTCGGTGCCCTTCAGTCGTCTACACCACCAATTTTGAGGATATCATGGCACGAATTTGGCACGAGCGGTGCTGGACCGAGGACGATCTGATGTTGTGGTTGGATCGAATATGGTCGTACGTGGAGCTGGAGACGGTCACCTTTGTCATCAATCACTTTGACGAATGTGTGAGGGGCTCCCGGGAAGGATTTCTCAAGACATTCTCATCCTTTGCGCAGAGCAGTCAGCGGGCGAAAAAGATAGTGATCACAAGCTACCGCAGTGGCTCACTTTTGCCTGAACTGTCCCAGTCAGGTTGTCCGCACACGGTCCTGCATCTGCCCTCTGTCACGCACCAAGTCATGACGGACAAGACACTGATGAATCGTCTACCCCCCGAAGCGCTCTTGAGTGAAGAACGGGTCCGGGCGCAATGGGACTCGACGGCCAATCTCAACTCTCTTGTGCGCCTCATCATCTTGGCTCAGGCAAAGGTTCAACCGGGCTGGCCCGATGGTGTTTCGCTCCAAGATCTATTTGGACCTCTTGAGAACCTCGCATCCGATGGAAAGGACGACGACCGACCTCTAATCATCCTCTTGGACAATGTCTTCAAGCGTGTGGCTGACCAGTCATTTCTGGAACTTCTCCTGACGTGGACTCTCTACTCCGTCCGGCCTCTCACCATCACGGAGCTCGCGACTGCCTTGCACTTTGATTCGGAGAATACAACCCCCACTTGGGAATTTGTGGAGCAGACGAAACACAAGATTCGCACATCTCTTGCCGGCATATTCGAGCTGTATCACAACGAGGTGAAGGTTGTCCATCCACGTCTAAGGGATGTTCTCATGAGTGCTGGCGGGGAGGACTCGCCGTACATTTGGGACAGGATACGCAAGGATGCCCACCAAAGGATTGCAAACGCTTGCCTAGACTATCTCCGCCTTCCTACAGTGCAGGAAACCATCACGTCCGGTGTGTGCCAGCTCGAAGAGCTGGAATCCTACCTGCCTCTGGATGGCAACTTGTGCCCGTATGCCATTCGAGCCTGGGTTTACCATGTGGCACAAGTCTCGGATGAGTCACAGAAGCATGCGCTTGTGGCGAAGCTCGTCGGCGAACAGGCTATCCAGAACTTGGCTGCCGCATATTGGGCCGTCTCTAACAGAGCGACGAGAAGCCCCTCCCCACCGAAGACGCTGTTCCCTGTGTTTGCCAGCTATGGGATGTGGAATCTTGTTCAGCCCTTGGATGAAGATGACGCAAGGCTGGGCTTGCTAGAAGGCGCGAGCAAAGGCCACGTCGAAGTCGTGAAAGCGATACTGGAAAGGTTCAGTTATCCCCAGGAGATTCTCCTCGAAGCCCTTGTTAGGGCTGGAGCCTCTGGCAATGAAGCGCTTCTTATGGAGCTTGTGGACTACATCCTAGCGAAGAGCTCCGCGCATGGCAGCAGCATATCTTGGCCGAAAGACTTGCTGCATAGAGCAGCTTGGCTTGGTCTGGACCGCTTTTTGGAGAAGATGCTTGGACTGGGCTGCAACGTGGAAAGTGAATTCCAATTGCCTCATTCTTCACGGCCCATGTCACTGCTGTACCGGACCGTCGCAGTTTCCCACACAAGGGCCGCCCAGGTTCTTATCAAGCATGGTGCCGATATCGAATACAAGACGAAGTGGGACTGGAGAATAATGCATGTAGCCGCAGCCGTTGGTAATGCCGACATGATCCAGACGCTTCTGGAAACAGCAAAGCCCAACCTCGAAGCCGAGGATGAAGACGGTCGAACTCCACTGTATCACACGTGCGTATGGGGACATCACAGAGCCGCCGATGTTCTGCTGCAGAATGGCGCTGACGCAAACATGGGAAGCCGTGAAGGTGTGTGGTCACCTCTGGCGGCAGCGGCCGACGACGGGTATGACAAGTGCGTCGAGCTTCTGTTGGCCAAGGGAGCCAACCCGAATTCCAGAAACACTTGGGGGTCAGTACTTCGGTATGCCGCAATAAAGGGCCACACAACCGTTTGCCGCATCTTGCTGGATGCTGGAGCCAATCCCAACGACCCCGAAAACGAGGCACCAATCTTGAACGAGGTTATCCAGTCCTCCACAAAGGAGAGCAGCTTTCTGGACACTTTGGAGCTCCTCATCGACAGGGGCGCCAACATTAACGCCCAAAACTCTTTGGGGATGTCTCCCCTGATGCTGGGAACCTGTCACGTCAATGGCCCGGACATACTCCGTATACTTCTGGGTCGAGACGTCGATATCGAGCTCGCGGATGGGGATGGAGAAACGGCGGTCCACTATGGTGTCCGGCAAGGCGCAGATGTCGGTGCCCTGACGCTTCTTCTGGAACGCAAGGCAAACCCGAATCGCCTGGACAAGAATGAAAAGGCAACGATACTGCAACGTGCTGTTTCGAACCCTGACTTCGTTCGTGTCCTTCTGAAACATGGGGCAGACCAGAATCTTCCAACCGAAACCGGATTCACCCCTCTAATGTACGCCGCGTTCGGTCAGCATGACACCAGTCTGGAATTACTCCTGGAGCATGGGGCAAATGTAAACAAAGTTCACGAGGCTGACGATCATTGGCGGGGCTACACGCCCATTGCCTTTGCTGTTCGATTTGGGACTGCCAAGGCTGTTAGAGCGCTGGCAGAACACGGGGCCGACCTGAGGTGGAAAGGGTCAGCTGAGAACCCTCAGGGGCTTCAGCCCCTATTCCCAACCGCAGTGGCGACAGGCGATACAGACACCATCAACGTCCTGCTCGAGTACCCCACCAGGATCGATATAAACGCCACAGACAGCGATGGTTGGTCAGCTCTGCACTTCTTGGGTACCGATATCACGACCTACAAGCGTATTGTGAACGCCGGGGCAGACGTTAACAGTCAGGTTGACAAGAATGATACCCCACTCTCCAGGGCAGCTTGGGCCGGGGAGCTCGAGAAGGCGACGTATCTTTTGCAACACAACGCTGATGTCGACCTAGGCCATAGGCGCTCGGGTTCCCCCCTCACCCAGGCGTGCCGTACGGCAAGCCTCCCGATGGTGGAGTTGCTCGTTAAACACGGGGCTGATATCAATCACGCCTGTGAAGGCATTGCCGGTACACCACTAACTGCCGCGTTTGTTGCGTATCAGTACAACAGTCCCGAAGAATCCGAGAAGGTGATTCAACATCTCTTCCAGCAAGACGTCGATGTGAATGCACCAGGCGGTTTGTTCCGGTACCCCATCCTTGTGGCGGCTTATACCGCACCGCTTGCCATCTTGAACCAAGTTTTGCAGAAAGGGGCCAACGCAAACGCAAAGGACAGCATGGGTCGGTCACCGCTACACATGGCAGCTTGCCGCGGTAGCACCGAAATCATCGAAGCACTCTTGCGGGATGGTGGGGACATCAAGGCCACGGACGGGCATCACCGGACGGTACTTCACTGGGCAGCAGCAGCTGGGCGTGCATCTGTCGTTGAAATGCTGCTTGCCCGCGACGACACTGACGTCGATGCTCCCGATGTTGACGGCTGGACGCCCCTCTTGTGGGCAGCACGTGGTGGAACATGTTGGCTTGGCCATAGAGATGAGGAGGAGCCCCCGAATCAGCGCAAGGTCATTAGCCTGCTCTTACAACACGGCGCGAAGCGATCACTCGTTGTTTCTTTTGGCAACAAGAAATGGAGCCCCCTCAAAATTGCCAGGTTCAATCGGGTTGATGACGATGATGAGATCATCCAGCTATTGAGCAACGGCATAGACGGGCCGACGGATCCACCACCAAAGGGTGAGGAATATGAGAGTCCAAAGGGGAACCAAAGGACCAGCTACTGCGACTTTTGTCAGTGTGTAAGTGAAATGCTCCTCATCATCTTCATGCCAAGCCCGATAGGATTGCTAACTGGAACATTGTAACACAGAGCGTCCGCGGACCAGCCTACAATTGCAAGACCTGCGATGACTTTGATTTTTGCTTCAAGTGCTATCCAAGCCGGCATCTGATACACGCCGTCACCCACGAGTTCCAAAAGGAGGGCCCCGAATTCGAAGACCAACCGGATGTCACGGAGGAAGAGGAAGGGACAGGAGTAGTAACAGATAGTAGCGATAGTAGCGATGACGATACCGACGATGACTAGGGACAGGCGGTGAAAATAAACACCACATCTTCCGAGAATGCCACGGAAAAAGTTGAGGGGCTTGCTTAGGATGAAACCTTATGCATATTTTGACTACTAATTACATGCCATAGTGACCGCCTACTTGGTAGAAGGGTTAGGCGAAGTGGTGTTCCCCGGGAACTTCCTGAAGATATCTGCAATGTGATCAATAGGCGCCGCCAACATACCCATCGCCGACTCGAAATAAGGGTTCTCCCCCGCACTTGGATGACTTCGTGATGGGACAAACGCCTTGGTCAGACCAAACTTCTTGGCCATGCCTTCTGACTCGCCCTTGGCTGACTGCAAGGCCGCCTCGAGGGCTGGCAAATCATGCTCCTCCTCTTCCTTGATGTGCTGCGACAGGACAGTCCAAAGCTCTTTCAGCTTGGGCACGTAGTCCACCGACTCGGCCTTCATGTTTTGGAATTCCTTGAGGAGCTCTTTTACCTGCAACAGGTGTTAGCGTCTTGGGGATGCCTGTGGGTCTGGATGGAAATGCTTACTCTATGATGTTGCTTGCGGTCGTCCTCGGCCATGGCATGGCCCTTGTCTCCCATGTGAGTCTCAAACGCGGGATAGACAATCAGCTCTTCGGCGACCGAGTGTCGTGCCAACTCCCAGGTGAACTGGTTGCCAAAGCGTTGTTGGTGATCGGGGTCATTGGAATTGATGACTTCGTTGTAGTACTGCTCGAGCTCTCGGTGGTCCTTGGTGATGACTTCAGAAATAGATGAGTTGGGCTTGACGGAGGCGGAGAAGTGACGGGCTGCACATGGGAGGGCTTGTTGCCTAAAGGCGCCCATCATAGGGGCTGATACAAGAGGGCGCAGGCGCATCATTTTGATTACGGTTGTGGTCGTAGTAGGGTTCTTGATTGTTTGGGTGTTCTGGTGTTGTTGTGTAGTCGAGGTGGTGAGGGTCGAGAGATCAATGAGAACTGCGAGAAATGGAATCACCACCCACCAAAATGCCAAAATGCGACTTTTGCACCGACTTAAATATTGGTAACCACCCTCTCGGCTCCTTCCATCTCAAACAATTGCTCCTTGCATCATGACGCGTTCATATGGTGGTGGAGACAGAGGGCAGAACAAGCATGACGTCATCACTATCTTTCATCGTCATGGAGCCAAACGGAAAGATGTTATTGATATCACCGAGCTCTCATTGGAACTCGGGAATTGACCTTGGGTTACTTCATAGAGTTTGAATCTCCACGCGATCTTTCCGATATCAACATCATCGAACCGCTATGGAGACAACCTCAACGGCACTTTCCGCCAGCGTGGCCCCGGTGTCGCCTGAGGTGCAGCAAAAGAACGAGTTTCGAGCTGGTGCTATCTTTCCCTTCCGAACATGGCAGTCGCTTCCTTCCCTATCAACCGCGCTTCTCAGCGTATCGCTCTCGCTTGGGACACTCATTGTCGGCGCGGGGGGGTTGCTCTTGACAGCTGCCGTGTTCGTTCTAGGGATGGTTTTTTTCCGAAAAAATAGGATTTTTTCCTTTCTTTTACCATTTCCGTAAATTTCGATATTTTCTAACTATTGGTCAGTACTGCCTGGGCCCCACCCACTAACAACAGGCTCACCGCTTACCGAACAACCTTACCGCTATTCTTCCTATTATTTTTCCACAACTAACGCTTCGAATTACTTTATTTTTATCGCCGTTAAGTCGTCTTTTATCACTTTATTTGTTTAATTATTTACTTTACCGTTATTTATAATGCTTACTTACCGTAATACCTACCTTTACACTTAATTCCGGCTCGAAGGAAATCGCTTTTATTACTATTATTATAATTAAATATAAAATATTAACGTTATAAAGATAAGGGAATATTTACAAACTTATAAAAATTATTAATTACTTATTATAAATAACCAGGCTACTAACCGTAAAGACGTTTAATAATATATAATTATACTATTAAATATCTAGAGAATAAAAATTAACCGTCTTACCGTAAAAGTTATCCTTTTCTACGGCTATTTATTTAATCTCTTCGATACTCTAAAGATAAAGGTATTTACGTAAGGTCTCTGCTAAAGCTATACCCCGCCTATACATAAGGCAATTACTACCTATTAGCTTTTTATAATTTACGGCAAATTATATTAATAAATCTTCGATCGGTTTATTACCTATACAGCTAAAGTCAATATTATTTTTAATAAGTCGGAAAACTACGTTTTTCGCCGTATCTTAAATATTTTAATTATTTTTTTAAATAGTATTAGTTTTTACTAATAAAATAAAGATATTAAGGAAATCCGGTATATAATAGAGAATATTATAACTTTTATTATTAAAGAACTTAAGTATTTTATTAATAAGTAGTAAAATCGGATTAATAACTTTATAATTAATATTTATAATAAAGTAAAGCTTACTATTTATTTAATTATTTAAGACTTATAGTTTGGTTATTACTTACTTATTTATTGTAACTTTTATAGTTTATAATTACTTATTAAAGACCTATTTAACCTACCTTTTTTTAAACCTTCCTTTAATTAATTAACTACAGTTATTAATTTTTTTAAATATTTAAAGTTATAGTTTATTTATTTAAAGACTTATATAATAGAATTATATAATAAGTACTATAGTTTTTTAATTATATATAATATTTCCTAGTATTATTTTAATCTTAATTAATAACTCTTTAATAATAATATTACCTATTAAAGTATTTAATTTTAATCGATTAAATTGCTTCGGCGTATTTATAAAGTATTTTAATAATATACTTAATTAATATAATTAAATAATTAGTAATAAAAAGTAAAGAAAGATAATAATACCGCTAAACTATATATAAATAATATTTGTCTCGAACTTTATTTATAAATTTTAAAATCCTTTTAATTTTAGTAATTGCTTAACTTATTTAGTAATTTTATTACTTTACTTTATAAAACTTAATGCTTTTCCGAAGCTAACCGTACTTACGTTAATTACGTAGTTATCCGGTAGCGTGACTTTTAATATGTTTAAAAAGGTCTTTGACTTACCGTTCCTTTAAAGATTTAGTACTAAATTAAGTTTTTATTTACTTTACGTTGTAATAAATAATTTAATTTTATAAATTAATTAAGGTTTATTCTATATTTAAATATAGTAAGAAACGACCTCTTTATTATTTAATTATTTATTTTTGACTTATAGTAAATATTGGTTTCTTTTTTATAATAGTAGGCCTAAGCTATTACTGTTAACTTAGTAAGGGTAGTAGTTAAATTCTATTATTTTTAAACCTGGAAAGGCCTTTTTTACCTTTATAACTTAAGTTAAGACTTAGGTTTAAAACCGGTTGCGTTTTAATTATACTAGGTAAATAAAGGTTTGATTTTAGTTTGGTTAGTAAGTTTGATTTTTTAAGCTATAGTTAATAGTATGCCTGTAAAGTATGTGTTTTTGGCTATAAATTTTATAGGTAGTGCCTTTTGGAATAGATTTAAGGGCGATGTTTTAGATTAAACGGTATTTATATTTATAAACGGTAAAAAATTAAAGACCTTAGTTATATAAGTTAATAGGTAAAATAATTAGTAAAATGATGTTTAATAGATAAATGATATAGATATTTTAAAAGATAAATTATTTATTAAAATGCCTTTAGATTTATAAATAGGTGGCTTAGTTAAATAGGGGGTACGGTTAATTGAGGGGGCATAGTAATTATTTGATATTACAATATAAATCCCTAACCCTGGAAAAAATCCCGAAAAAATCCTGTTTTTTTCCTGAAAATTTCTTGTTTTTTATTTACGGAAAACTTCGCAAGAAAAAATCGCACATCCCTAGTTCGTTCCCATCGGGTTTCTCAAAAGCTTATCGGCGATAACGTTACGTCTGGCCAAGAAGCTGAGACGGCCCGCAGCAATTGGGAACACCAGACGTCGATGTATTGTTATCACAGGTGCAAGGTGAGAGCCACATGGGCCAACCGTTGAAAAGTCGTTTGGTTGACAGAGTTTTAAAGTTCGGGAATTGGAGCTGCACTAGCACTGGAATATGCCCAACCAGACACACATCTTGTGCTCATCGCCCGCAACGAGAGACGTCTGAAGGACGTAGCAAGCAAAGCCAAATCCAGGGGGGGCACAGTGTCCACACATTCTATCGACTTTTTCGAGCCCGAGAACCTTCCAAAGGTGCACCGCCTGCTTCAAGAGGTTGATGCCAAGGCTGAGGGCATTGACATTGCCATCTCTTGTGCCAGCGTCACCGGTCACCGTAGTGATGTTCTCGGAGAAAGTGTCAAACACGCGGCCGCGAGAGATGACTCTACGCAGTCTAACGGTACGTCACCGGAGGACATGTTGAAGGATGGCGACGTCTGGGGAGCAACAACGGCGTCGAGGATGCTGCAAGTCAACGTTGCCGCCAATCAAGAGTTCATCCTGCGGTCCTGGGAGTTGATGAAAGCTCGCAAACAAAGTTCCGCCTCTGGTAGAAAACTGACACCCACAATCGTCGTCCTGTCCTCGTCTACAGCATTCTTCACACCAGCGAGCTTCGCGCTCTACGCCGCATCCAAAGCCTATCTCTACAATCTGACACGCTCTTTGCGCATCGCGTCCGTTCCCTATGGAATCAACGTCATTACCGTCACCCCTGGATTCATGGACACGGGTATGACGGCCACAATGCAGCAGGCTGGAGCAACCTTTCCAGATGCAATCTTGGGCGACCCACGGAAGCTGGCGAGGAAGATTAGACGTAGCGAAGAGACTGGTGGTCAAGAGGTGGTCTTTTACCCAGTCTCACAGGTCTGGGCGTTGTTCTCTTTGCGTGCACTGAACCCATTGTTGGAGACATTTGCGCTGTGGCTAGGAGCTGCTACGGGTGTTGCAACTTGGTTCTTTAGCTAGATCTCGTGGCCCTTTCCACCTGTCACATGTACACCTAAACCGGGTAGACCTTCTGTCTTCTAACCTGCAAGATTATTGCCGTGACTCGATGTCACATATAGGGATCTAGAGAACCCTCGCCCTGCCGTGCATCAAACGCTCGGCATACCCCTCCCCTCTCTTCCCCAAAACAGTCGAGTTCAACCTCTTCCGATACTCCACAGCGACCGTCTGCAGGTTGCCAATCAGAATGTCGGTGGTGAACTGAGTCTCGGGCCGCTTCCAGCCCAACGTGGTAGGGAGGCGCTCGTTTTCTGTACCAATTGTTAGGAGCCATATGAATACCAACGCACACGATGTCTAGGTATCATGAACTTACGGAAAAGGTATTCAACACGTCTCTTATCGACGGTGATGGTCTGGAAATCTCCCAAAATCGAGATGAACGCCGCTGTCTCACCGAGGATGAAGGCTTCGCCCAGCTGGGAGATGGAGTACTGCGGGTTGGTCGACTTGCAAGTCTTCATGCGGGCAACGATGGCAGAAACACCGCTTTGGACGTCGACGATATCGCCCCAGTGGGAGCGGGTTTCGTCGAAGGCTTCTTGGTTGAAGATGTCGGCGTGGCCGTGGAAGGCGTCGACACGGCTGTGGGTAGAAGAGAGGGGTTAGCACCATGGCTTGTATCAAAAGGTACCTAGGGAAGTGTGACCTACGACAGACTGGCATCGTGCTCCAGCACGTTATGGCGGCTCAGGTGGTCAAGCGAAAACCAGGTAGAGTTCGGCTCCGGGTTCGTGCTGACGGCAAAATCGAAGAGGAAGGCCGAGATGTTGGCGTCAAAGTTGACCGCGTTGAGGAGGCCGTCGGCGAGGTCTTTGTGGGTGATGTACTTGCCGGAACGAGGGAGGAAGCCGTGGTTGGCAAAGGTGTTTAAGAAGGGGCATGGTCCACGGACTGTGAATTTGTGAGCTAATGCAACCAGATACCTACAACGGTCTCTTTTGAAGGACTGATCTACGTACCATCACCTGCCTTGGGCCCATGCCACTGCTCAAATGGGTCGTCGTTTGACACACATGCATTGACAGCCACAACGGCCGCCGCCAAAGAAAGAAAGGCTGCAAGTCTCATAGTGAATGACCACGATAGTACAAAGCCGTCAACCTGTCCCACCTGGGTAGATCTCGACAATAACCACGACAGACCCCATCTTATATGAACCACACCACAAACATCAACAAGGATCTTGGGTACCTATCGCGGCAACGTCCATCAGACAGCCCATATGGACGCGCAATGCGCGGGCTCGACATAATGCGAACCCGAGCATAGCCTCCTCGCCAGGAGTGTAATGTTGTATCCAAGGTTCACTTTGACTAATCGAAGGCAACCTATTGGGGCATGTCGGATCCCACACAGTGTGCCCCGAATCCGATGAGGTCCAGTCGGATATTGCCCAGGAGGTAGGTATGCGGGTAATGATCCGCATAAAACCATACATACGACAGCAAAGTCCCGGCCGGGCCTGTGCATGCCCCCTGCGGCATCATTCTCGGTACCTAGCATGGCAGGTCGTTTACAGCCGAGAATGCGACGTTCAACCCGCGGATCGGGCCAAGGTTTTTTTCACCGTGAGGAATGTCGATTCAAGGGTTTCAGAACTTTCTGCAATCTATCGGAGGATAAGGTGGCGGGTAAGGCAGTGCGATGGGCGATGCTGTATGGTTGAGAATAGATCTGGCATCTGGGAATATCAGTTGAACGATAACATTCCCAAGCACGCTGTGATGCGTTTACCATGGCTTGGAGATAAAAGACAGTAGCTCGAATCCCAGCTGCCTCCATGAATTTCAAGCTTCACCGAGTCGCTATGCATTGATACTTGTGAATCCTGATATCTGTCTGGGTACCGCAGTGGGGCAATCCCTTAGCAGGTAAGCTTTGGCAGGGGGCTTTTAGGCTTTGAAATAATAATATGCTTATTCCTTAGATAAGCCTTATTAGCTAGGTAGATATAGGTACTAGTAAATAAGTATAGGTATAAGCTAAAATTCCTAAGGACCGTCTACTATATCGATTACTATAGTCTATATTTTAAGCGGTTATATTTAAAAGGTATATTTAAACGGTATTAATTATAGTTTAATAATTATATTATATTATAGGTTTATTATTTTTTATTACTTATTTAACTTGTATTACTTATTTAACTTTTAATCATTTTTAACTTTTAATTACTTTTAGCTTTTCTTTACCTTTGCCTTTATTTCCGCTTTTATCTCTTTTATTTCTATATTATATATTTATATTTACTTTTAATTATTTATATTTATTTTTAATTAAACCGATTAATAAATTTCTTTAAATCTATATTATTAAATAAATTTAACGAAAAAAAAAAAATATATATTATATATAAAGGTCGCGATATTTATATTTACGATATATATATATATAATAATTATATTAATTATATATAATTAATAAATAACGGTTTAAATAAATTTTAAATATTTATTTATACTTTTATATAATTATAAATTAAATATAAATATTATTATAAATATTTAAAATATTAATAATATTTCTTTATAATATTTATATTAATTATTATATATAATACTATTATTATAAATAAATACCGTTAATTTTTATTTTATAATATCTCAGTAAAAACATTAATATCGTTAAGTCCTAACGTTTACCGCGCCTACTAAATCTTAACACTTACTATACCCGCTAAATCCTAATATACTTATTAAATTTAATAATTATTAAGTTTTTTATAAACGTTTTTGTTAATAAAGGCTTAATATTATAGGAGTTAATTAAATATAGTCTATATTAAATTTAATATTAAATTAATAATATTAAATTTCCTATAAACGCTATCGTTTAATATTATTAATTAAACTTAATACTTATAATATTAATTTATATTTCTTATAAAAACTATTTATACTTTTAATTTAATATATTAATACTTAAAAATAATAAAAATTTAATATTAAAACTTTTATAAAATAAACGCTATATATAAAAGGAAATTAAAAGCTAATATATATATTTAATAATATTCTTATAAACGTTAAATATATACCTTAATAATAAAAAGTTAAAGAAAGTTATATTT
>JAULSY010000222.1:0-28812 GCA_030512305.1 Cercophora samala | reverse complement strand
AGGTAAAGTTATTAATATAAATAAGTTAATAAATATTATAAAGTAACGGAAATAATAATAATATTATAAAATAAAAAAATATAAAGGATTATAAAATTTAAGTTAAGAAATAAATACTTAACGGCCTTAAGTAAAGCGTTAATTAAAGAGGTATATTAAATTAATTAGAGGGACTTATTATTAGGAAATTAATACCTTAGTAGTAGGACCTAAGCTACTAGGTTCGGCTTTAACCAGCTACCCGGTTCTCTCCCTCGTACAACACCAGAATTAAACACTTTTTAAGAGCAATACTTTTGGGACCCCCCAGTTTTACTTCAGGGACCCCCCGCCCACTTTTCCCCCCATACTAATCCCTAACCCTGGCAATTTCTTGTTGCTCTTTCACATGTAATACACTGTAATACTCAAACCCAGGGAGCACCAAAGGCTACGGTAACCTAGGTCAACATAGCGGGAATTAATAGCTGTAAGTAGTACGCCGGCCAGTATACTATACCTGCGCCTAGTTCAACGGCAATTGCTAGTACTGGTCGGGTGACTAAACCTAGTGCTAGGGCCCAGTAAGCGATGGAAGGTGACGTATAATGGCAAGTTCGATAGTTCGGTAGTGTGGAAATTGATATTGTATTTAGTGTAATTGGCGATGGCTTCATTCCTGACGACGGCGAGGTAGTTTGATGGCAGTGAGGTAGGTGGTTGTATGACTGTGAGTATGTTGCACTGTGTTAAATTAGTCAGAGGGACCCGCTGTTAGGAAATTAATACCTTGGCAGTGGGACCTGAGCCACTGGGTTCGGCTTCAACCAGCCACCCGGTTCTCTCCCTCGTACAACACCAGAATTGAGCACTTTTTTGACCCCCATATTGGATTTGACACACTGGACAGAAATGCGGTATTTTGCCTGCCAAATTACGACGTTCACGTCCAGCGTGTAATTAAGTGGGTCGGGGGGTCCCTGAAGTAAAACTGGGGGGTCCCAAAAGTATTGCTCCTTTTTAACCCCCATATTGGATTTAACACTACCAAACCCGAATCCTTCCAACCAACCAGCCCAAAATGACTGCCCGGGGTATAATGTATGTTCCCTAAACCCCCAATAAAACAACCCGAACCCCAACCCATTGCCCACCCACACACACAAATTCAACAAAAGCTCCCCCCCCCCCCCATCACACACCCCCATCCATCCCCGGCGGCCCCTTGCCCATCCCGGCAGCCCGCTCATAGTACCCCTCCCACAACCCCCTCAGCTCCTCCCTCTCCCGCTTCAGCCTCTCATGCTCACTCTCCAAAGTCTGTATATACAACCTCGCCCGATCCAGCACCTCCGCCTTGCTCACCTTCCTCTCCCTCTCCAAACTCGGCCCATCGCCACCCGGCAGCCCCTGCTGACCATAGCCCGGATAAGTCTGACAAGTGTCACCACCCATCATCCCTGGTACAGTACCCGACGGCAGCACCTCCAGCAGTTTATCAAAATGGGTATTGAGCCGGTGGCGGTACTTCTGCTCCACCATGTTGTGCCGCGTCCGAGCATTGTGGCTTTGCTTGCCCGTCGAGGAGGCGGAGGAGACGGCGGGAAGAAGCTGGTCCTGTTCCGAGTCGTAGTCCTCCGCGAGGGAGTTGGGCGCTGCGCTGCCGCTGCCAAAAGAGGACATGGTCGACTGGCTCGTGGGAGAGGAGAGGCCGGTGGTGGGAGCTGACGATTTCTTGCCCTTGCTTCTTCTGGCCGATTTGTGAGGCCTGCTGTCATTGTGAGGGCCGATGGGCGCCATTGCCATGGTGTCAATGGTCAATCGCTGAAAGGGGGGTCCGGCATGGACCTTCTGGCGTTTGCTTGACGGCAGATGTTGGGGAGGGACACTGCTGCTTCCATCCAAAGCTAGTGATGCCGCAGTATGAGGATGTTCTTCATATGGTGTGAAGGATTGAAAACGGGGATCCCAGCCTGTCAGCGGACGGCCTTGACTCATGATTTCTTGGGACTCGTCTCGTATCTGTCCGTAGGAAAGGCTGTGTGGGTCGGAGGACATGCTCAGAGGGGCGGCGTCGATTGCGGGTGCTGGCAGGGATGAAGCATAATAGGATGTCTCTGGATGGAGAGAAGTAACGGCTCGAGTAACATAGTCCCCGTAGGATCCAGTTGTGTTGAAGGGATCAGTCGGCGAGATAGAGATGGATCCCCCCAGAGGGGAGGTTGAGCTTGGATACAAAACGGATGCATTAACATGGTCCTGGCTCTGAACGCCAAAAGGTTGGGGGTATGGAATGTTCTGGTTGGTTGTCAGCTGAGGTCGCTACACTGCAACAACAGGTCACCCCTCATGAATAGCCGAACGTTGTCAAAGACGGAACAGGTGCTATAAATACAATACGACCCATTGAGGCTGCCGGTCGTGCCATCTCAACGGTTTCGGCAAGGGACCGAGGTTCCGGACCGATCCATATGGTCCTGACAACGTCACCATGCATCATGTAGGGACATGAGATATATCCCAGAGGGGCTAATGAAATAGACTTGAAAACAGGATATTATGTTCAAGGACTGAGTCGTACCTGTGGGCCCTCATCATCGTAATGAGCACCGTAATAAGTGTTGTCCATGTTCAAGACTGGTTGAGCAAGCGTGGGAAAGTGAGTGTGTGATAGAGGGCATGTTCATGATGCTGATTGAGGCCATGTTGCCGGAGAGGGGTCCGGATCATTGTGAACTTATACTGCGAGCAGTCTCCCCTTCGTGTGACCAAGATGCTTGGTAACTGTGGTGTTGTAAAGGTGATGAGTTCAGCTAGATCATTGCAGACCTTTCTTTTGCCAGACCAAGTAATGTCAACTCTTGAGAGGCGTCACTTTCATTTGCGAGCCAGGCACAGTGTTTGAATCGAAAACGGACATTGTACCAGAGGCTTGACCAATGCCGTCAAAGGTGCACACTCGACACACGGGTAGCGGCCGATAATGCTCCTGTCTGGACGCAAGGGGACGCGCATATCTGACCATAAGTTGGCAGCGGCCCGAGCCAGGTCGGGGACGATGCAAGTTACAACCAAGATCTATCCAAGAAAATAGTCAGGTCAGTGTCTCTGAATCAATCGATGTGAAATTTCGTGGTTCCCCTTTCAAGGTCCAGCCCCGAGCATGTGGTTCGTGCCGTTCCCCAAACGAGACTCGGCAAAGCGGGAGATCGACATGGTTGTCAAGGGCTGCTGTGCACTACATACATGTATGTACATATTCAGAGGCCTGCCGCGGTGGAGATTGGCCAGTTCGCCATGAGGAAAACCGCTGTGGTTCGATTCGGTTCGCCGATCATGCCATTGCGGTAACTACCGACTCAGCCCTAGAATCGTGGCGTCGAGTTCTTTCGAACACCGGATCTTACTGACCCCTGGAGAGCCCAAAGTCTAGTGCCGTTCTGGAACAAAATGCAGATTTGGGCACTGGTCGTTCTTAGCAGGGGGGAAGCATAGCCGAGTTGCCAGAAGCTACACTAGAGTAGAAAGACTTGGAATCGGATAAAGCACTCGCCTTCCTGGCTCGTGTCTTCCACGCCCGGCACCGCGTTACTGGCTGAGACACGGCGCATCTAGACAACATGGTCTCGTTTCCCACGAGGGAGGAAGCCACAAATGCCACGTTCGCAAGCAGACAAAATCCGGGATGACGTGAGTCCCTGCTTCTTGCCAGTTCAAGACATGGCAACTCGCGTAACACAACGTCCTCTCGACACCCTCGTCGTGGGGCGAGAGGCTGTCCCAAAGTTCCGGGTGAACGGTTTTCGGGTATTGTATCCTTCACTTTGCCGAGGTGCGCGGGGTTGATCCAAGTTCAGGGGGAGTGTCTTGTTCGGATATGGTGGAGGAACGGGAGCATCTCCGTATGGTCTAGATAGGTCGAGGGGTTGTCTGCCATGAATGTCAGAAAGAATCGAATCAAGCAACAGGGCTTGGCGAGACCGGTGAATGTGCATCTGGGAGTGATGAGATCCAACAGAAGGCTGCCCTGCATGCAGACAGCAGACTTGGCGTTCCGTCACGCATCGGGTCGATGTCTGATTCGGTCGAAAGCATGGAGGAGTCGTAATCCCGGGGTGCTTGCTGGAACCTGGAAACCGCTCCCGGTCGTGGGTAAGGGTTGCTGAAGCCAATGACTTCCCGGTCCATTGGTTGACAAACCGGGGCGGGGGGAAACAGAGTTACAGAGTGGCTCTTTCCATCACAGTTACCTACCTAGGTGTGGTGGGCCTGGGGTTTGATAGCACCTTCCCACACATTGCTCCATTTCAATCGTCTTAAAGTAATCAAGGCAAGTACCTTACCTAGGTAGGTACCTAGGTAGGTAGGTAGCTTCCAGGTTCCTAACCTGGAATTGTCCCTGCCTGTTCCAGGTTGCTGTAAGAAGCTGGGAGCTGCCAAAAAGATTTGACGGTTGAAGCCTGTAATAAATCATGCATATATATGCATGCATTCTACGGATGCTGGATATCTACTTACCTTATGCAAGAGAAGTAATTCCTTCCAATCAACGAGATACAACAAAGCAACAAACACTGCTGTCAAAAGCAGCCACCCGAAACACATCTGCCAGATACCGTGCTTTGAAAACATGGAAAAATAATTGATTTGAAATGAGAAAACGCCAACGCTATCAACGACAATTCTCGTGAAGGTTTCCAGACAGGTTCCAGGTTTCCAACCTTGGTTTAATCAAAAGAAAGCCCTAGCCAATTCGGCTCCTTTTTGTGTTTTCCCACAATCTGTCTCGAAACAGTACAGTATACCAGAATCTTTGAATTTGTACCCTGACCCGTCTTCCCATCACGCCATTTTTGTGACCGAAACCTGACACCATTCAATGCCAAAGACCCAACCAAGAAGAAAACACACCGACTTATTAATTAATGCCCCTGATGGGCAGCTGCTTGAGCAACAGCCCCAGCCATCAGGTCCATGTTCCTCAGCAGCTCCTTTCTTTCTCTGTTCAACCGCTCCTTCTCCATCTCAAGTGCCTTGATGCGTCTGGTGGCCAGATCTAGCACCTCGGCTTTGCTCATTCTCTTCTCATCTGTGGCAAACCCATCACCACCTCCCTGACCTAGATGGCCCCCTTTGTGCTGGTCGAGAGGAAGGACGGCCAAGAGGCGTTCAAACTGGGCGTTCAACCTGTTTCGGTACTGTTTCTCGACAAGGTTGTGGTTGCGCCTGGCACGGCGCTCTTCAGGGGTGAGGTCATCATCATCACTAGCTGACGGGGGGTTGTGGATGCTTTCGGCTGGAGATAGAGGCGTTGCCGGCGCTATGCTGCTTTTTCGAGCCTTGCGGGAGGCGGTACGCAGCTGAATGTTGTGTTTGCCACGGCCCTTTGGCCTGCTGGTGGCCTTGGTCCTGTCGTTTGGTTGGTGCTTGGCCGATGTGGACGATTCTTCAGACCATGACCTCTTGGTGTGTATCACAGAGTCTGCCATATCGATGGTGGCTAGTTCGCTCACTGGGGAGAAGAGCTCATGCTCACAATACTCGCCCCCGGGTTCACCCCTCCATACGCCTGCTCTGGAACCCACTGAGCTGAGTGGTGTTCGTAGACAGGCTTCGGGGCTGAGATTGTTGGACAAGTGCCAATTTCCACTCACAAGTGGAGTAAATGAAGATCTTGACAAGGAAAAGTAGTCGCAGGATGCTTCCTCAAGGTACGCAGAAGTTGTGAACGGTGTGTCAGGCAAGCACCATGGGACAACATTAGCCCCGTAGCAGGCTTGGCCCATATAGTCATAGCCCGTGGGAGGCACTGTTGACACCGAGGTCTAGATTCAGAGGCGCCCTTGGTTAGCTGGGCCCAGGTTGTGGTGAATGCAGAGGTGGCGTGACGCCCGGGACTGGTCTGGTAACACCACGACCGCCACAATAATTTAATAAATCATAAATCTCTCTCACCTCGTCGACACCGGAGCTCGCTTCCTTGTTGATCATGATGCTGGCCTTCGTCGCACCGGGTTCCATGGTTTCTCCAACGAATCTCTCGCAAGGGGTCGGACGCACGATAGTGGATAAAGTCGTTGTCTTGCGGTAGCACCCATGTGATGATGCTCTTTGACGATGACCACAGCGGTTGAACGGAAGAGAAAACTGGAGAGAATAGCTGACGATCGTACGGTCGTACGTAGGATGGCTGTCCTGGTACCTCGGAAGAGCTGCTTTGCTGGTGGATATCTGCCCATCCCGCTGGCTTCTGATCTCCAGGTCAAGTCTTATATAGAGGCTGACCCCCTTCCCGTTCAGACACCCCCTTCCTTCGCTCAGTTCCGCTTAGGTTACCATGTACCGTACTCCATGGCCTCTTCCCCAGGGCTAGGCAGGGCCAGGCAGGGGCTATGATTGGCATTGCCGCTCCCGGCAGGCCGGCACAAGCGATGGGGAAAAGGAAGAGAATCGATCGGGCCGCCCACTTGCTCCTACATCCTCCCACATCCCTCAAAGCCCGGGAGCGGGTCAGTCCAAGGGAATCGAGCCTATAGCCGGGGATGATGTCAGATCATAGAGTCGTCCGCCATGTGCGTAGAGTGTTGGGGGACAGCAAGCCTACATGAAAATGGCGCCATTTCCAGGAGCTGGTGTGTGGTCCCATCTTTTGACAACCGCAATCCAGAACAGTCCGAGACTTCCCAGGGCTGCGTGAAGGCGTGTGTGGAAGACTGGTGTGCATCTGCACAGGGGGGCTGACAGTTGAGAGGTGGGGTAGCTGGTCTTATCGCGCATCATTGGCTCCCAAGACATCCAAGAACCTCAATGGACAGTTCGTGAAAGCCTCCTCTCGCGAAAAGGAAGCCGCCATGAATGAGATGTCCACTGTTGAGCAAGATCTTTGTGGAGTCTGCTCCATCGAGTCCCGACGCACGTCAACTCTTTGGGACAGGGGAAGGCGAGCCTGATGTGTCATGCCAAGAGGGGGGAACGAGAGAGTCTCGATTCTCACCATCTCTGCTCAACAGCAGCAGAGCGCTTATTAGGTTCCCAGCCAGCGTTGCGGATGTTCAACACAACCTGAAAACTAATCATCATTGACAGGGCATCTCGCGACCCTTCTCATCAAATGGCCAAGTCTCTGTTGCTCCCAAGTTGATCCTCTCATCAGCACGAATGGCACGATGCTGGCAGGGCAGTGGCTCATCCTAGCCCCGATCTGCTTTGCCCAACCAAGAAAGGGCCAGAATAGCGAACGCTTTCCGCCCTAGGACCCAGACACCCCGGATCCCGACTGGCCGATCCGGGATCTCAGGACCCAGCTGCCACGAGGCAGCGGAGCTCACCGTCGCGCTTGGAGGGCTCGGCGACGATCCGGCTTCTTTTAATATTTTCGCCAACCTGCTCAACTACATATCGTAGCGCCGTCCAACCCCCGCCAGAGAGCCGCTACTAGCGTACCGCATGCGCCTTTTATGCTCGGTATCCTCAAAGCGGAAACAGCAAACGAAAGTCTGTCGTCGACAACGACGAAGCTCGTATTGGGCCGGCAACTGGCGGCACAGCAGGGATCTTGGGTAGCCTCTCGGGCAGATCGCGAGGCCAGTCCTTCACAACGGCGAGCCCTATTTCGACCGCAAGTTATCATTTTCTATCTCTGGTTAGTGGGAAGCCATGTTTCAGGAGGGACGACGGCAATTTTGAGGGGCTTCCTCTGGGATAACATTGTCCCTGAGAGCCATGTTCGAGACAGTTATGCGTCTTCTCAAAACAAGAGAATTTTGAGCTCAAGTCTCTTTCTCAGTCTCTTGAAAACTCACATTTCGGCTAGCATTGAGCATTCTTTTCACTTTGCCACAGCATTGTCAAGGGTAGACTGAAGTTGACGATATGTTTACAAACTCAACCTGCTCGGATGAGTACCTTATCCTTCCTCCTTACCAACAGGGCGGTCAAGCTGCTTTGGAGCAGACATAAAGGTTATCCACGGGCTTCACCATCGGTTCATTCGTTGACAAGGTATCGGTCGAAAGGAAAGGCACAAATGTAGCCAGACGTTTATACCTACGTGCAGATATGCAGAGGCTGCATTGTCCAACAACAACGGCACACACGTCTCTCTCCCCCTCAGCCGCCATTAAACTAATCACTCAGAAATTTCCCTACTCGACAAGCCTATCAACAAACTGCTTGATGGCCGCCAAAACAGGCCAGAACTTGGCGGATCTCGAACCCCCCAATTGTCGACGTGGCACTACATACATGACCCAGCCCAAGATTGGGCATCACGGGGGCCTACATGCTGTGGGCCTTTCCAACGCGCAACAATATGACTGGGGGGAGGCTGTTGGGGAGATTGGTGTAAAACTTCTTCTCTTTTCATCCATTCTGTTCTTCCAGTGAAGAGAGCGCCCCCGTTTGGCTCTTTTCTCTCGCCAGTCGTTCACACATTGTCCACATCAGCAACGAAGGAGCAAGCATGCAAGCAACCGATCACAACTCTGACCCCACACTTTTCATGGAAAGCGGTCGACAGACAAACACGGCGCGCAAAACCAACACGAGCAACGGTTCAAGACACAGATTTATATCTAGCTAAGATCGACGACAAGCACCAAAACAAACAAAAAAAGACGGCCGCTTCCTCCGGTATCCAACTAGCCAAGAACCAGTGATTAGAAACGCCAACGCCTTGAGATCGGGAAAAGTTGAACGCGATTAATACGGCACTGTTACCCCGTCAAAATCATCTCTCACCACCATTAGTCTTCTTCATCGGCACCAGCAGCAGCAACAGCAGCGCTGCCCTCGGCGGCGGGCGGTGCGGCGGCCTTCTTGACGCCCTTGGAAACGACAGGAGGCTCATCCTCCTCAGCACCTTCCTCGTCTTCGGCCTCAGCCGCGTCATCGTCGTCACCTTCTTCCTCGCCCTCCTGATCCTCCTCTTGACTATTTTCTTCGTCATCCTCGGCGACACCGTTCTTGTGGCCGTTCTTCTGAGGCGCATCGCCTTCAGCGGGAGCTACCGTCTTTTGCTTCTTCTTGGGGGGAGCTTGGTAGAGGCAAGATGTTAGCTCCTCAAAAGGAGTTACTACGAGTTGAGTTAAGGTCAGTCTTACCTGGGGCAGCTTCCTCTTCTTCTTCTTCTTCGCCCTCCTCATCCTCGGCATCCTCCTCGTTGAAGCTTCCATCATCTCCGGAACTGTCGCCAGCTTCTTCGTCGTCCTCGTCAGAGACATACCTGCAGGCCGCCTACATGTCAGTCACAGATCTGGGTTTATCTGGCATGCAAATCTTGTGGATGCCAAAGACATGCCCCCGTGGTCGACGGAGACAATGCTCCGGGTAGCGCAAAAAGCAGGCAGGGGTTGCTGACGACGGCAACGGGCATTGCGCGCCACAAAGTCTGATGGCTCCAGACCAGTTGCACCACCATCGGTGATGATGATGATGGGGATGGCATCAGGGCAGCTTGCAGCAAACAACCAGCATTGGGGGGGAACACGGGGTAGGCTTACTCCTCCTCCTCCTCTTCGTCATCACTGGGCAGAGCCACGAGCTCCTCCTCCTCTTGCTTTCTCTTGCGGCCGGTCATGTTTTGGTGGGGAGAGCGGTTTGACAAGGTGTCAATTGAAGAAAACAAGGATGGAACACGGGCGGAGAATTGTTGGGTTTGATGGACAAAAGCTGGATGGGGAGAAAAGACGGAGAGAAGAGGGAAAAATAAGGGGAGAGGAGAGGCTGAGTTTGGGGGGTGGTGGATGGGCAAAGGCTGGAGCTCCGGTGTGAATGGTACGTATCTTTTCTTTGCCAGCCAAGGACAGGATTACAAGGTGGGAAGGACGGAGAGCAGAAAAGGGGGGGACACCGCACACGGCAAAAAAGGGTTGGGTCACTGAGGGGAGGGGAGGGGAGGGGGGAAGGGGGAGCAGGAGCAGAGCAAAGAGAGCTGAGAGAGCAGAGCACCTGGGGGGAGGAGAGGTGGGCGGTGGTGGTGGTGTGGTGGGCGGGGGAGGACGGGAGAGGGGAAGCTTCCCCCAGCTCTCACTCTGTCAAAAGCTACTTTACGGTGGGCGCGGGCTCTTCCCGTTTGCGCGCCACGCCAACATTGGAGAAGTTGATGACTGAGGCATCACTGCTAGGTCATGATCGCATTCTGGCTTGTGCATTGTTCATCCAGGATTCCAGGTGCGCAAGTTGACGTTTCCGACTGGCTGACTGACGCAGGAGCTCGGACCTCTTCCCTCTAACGGAGTGACGGCACGTAACGATGGTAACGGCACTGATGACCTGAGTGAGCTTCAGGTTTTTCGCTGCGTGCGGCACAGTTTTTTCCAAGGAACAATCGGAGCGATAGGAAGCTTTGACTTGACCGTCTCTTGCCAGGGGGGCTGCCCCCCCCTTGTGCCAACGTTGAGAGAAATGTCGAGCATTGCGCTAGTGTTCGGGATGGTCGATCGCAAGAAAACGTCATTGACATGCCCAGCTCACGTGAAATGCTTCTCATTAGTCAGCAAAAGGCTAGGAGCGACAGACAGGACGGGACCTGGGACGGGAGCTTTGGCCATCTCGTGTCTCGGTTGAACATTTTGCCGGCCCATCGTCGATTTTGATGCCTTCATTCCGGGCCGGCTCCAGCAGACCGAAGAACGGAGGTGTTGACTGCTTCGGTATGTTGGTCCCCCTACTGGGATACACCCAGGTAAGAAATCGGTTGGCATGTTCCCGACGATGCCCATTGCGTGCTCATCGACCGCTCATCGGCAGCTCACGTTCCAGTTGGATGATGGCCCAGGCTTTTTCAGACCGGCGACGATTTGGTGGAAAGACGAATGTCAACGCCCAAGCCAGCATGATCGAGACGGCATCGTGTAAAGGGCGTACGAAATCTTGATGCCCGCCGCAGCGCGAACGGTTCTGCTGTGTCGCGTCGGACGCGTTGTAACCTGTAAAATTTGGCTGGGGTTGCATGTCTTCCGCGTAACCCGGGTCCTACCTAGGTAGTCTCTCTATCATCGCACTCGCTCGCGAACTCTATAGAAGGAGATGTTTGAGACGAGGCGGGTGTTGGAAGTGTAGGTAGGTTCTCTGGCACACGTTGGTACAATACCATGCCTCGCCGTTTGCACAAGTTCAAGTGGGTGCAAACGATGGCGATGCCAAGGGGGCAAAGCTGATGTTGTCTATTAAAGAGTCCGGCCTAGCTGGAAAAGAGGAAGATCGGATAGATACAGCGCATGATGACACTTCCTGGGGAATATATTGACGCTGACCAACAACACAGGAGGCGGTGATTTATTAAAGGCACCGGAGCACACATAATACAGTCACATTTCTCCTGAAGGGGATAACTCTGAGATGAGGCATCCTTCCCCTGGCGATCATCCCAAGCTAGAAATTTTCCAAGTTTTTCGAAGGCTTCCATGACAACAGGGCGAGCAGGGCTGCGAAGGGGAGCCGTTCCATCGATGCGAGATCCACAACAGGGAGCCATTGCCAGGATAGGTCTAGTGTCAGGCACAGAGTGGCCCGGAACACCCTCGCCAAAGGCACAAGCGCGAGTCGTCGTCGTCCGGAACTGCGGGTTCGCGAACATGGAGACAGGGGGGAGCATTTCATTCCCGATTGAACAAGCATTGCGATGAAATTTTGCAATTCTCTTTTGTGGTCTCCCTGCTGTCTGCTGCACAGATGAATAGTGACAAGTCATATCTATTATGTAGGAACAAGGAGAAGAAAACAAACCTACGTTACTTGACAGTACATACCTGTACCTACCAAGCTGGGGCTGTAGTGTAGTGTAGATCGTTGCAGCCGTTTGCTTTTAGGGGTTCGTCCTCCATCCCCTACAACGGCAGGAGAGGTTGCTTCCCTCTCTGCATGTCTTGGGGGGATTTTTTGCTCTCGCAGCCGGGCAGCCAATAATGGCACGACAATAACCATTTCCGAGAGTTGCACGGGCAGGGCAGTCGTATGCATGTACTGTGTATGTACCTGCCTCGGGGCCATGAGGCTTCACCAATGATTGCTCCGCCCATTGCCCCGCCTTTCAGGTTGTCCGCGGCTGTTTTTTTATTTTTATTTTACTGTGAAAAACGAACGTCTCCCCATTCCCATTCCCAGCAATCTGGGTTCGATATCATCCCTCGCAGAGAAAACCAAACGCCTCGGGCCGAAAGTGCGTTGCCCGGACCCTGTTACGCGACGACGCGGTATCAGTCTCTCCGTGCACCCATCAGGCCAACTGCAAGATCCAGGACTGCAAATTAGTATCTAGGAGCCTGTCACCTGTGCTGTGCTCTCGATACACATACACGGCGGCTCTTCCTGGGACGGGTGAAACGGCCGTGTCGTGTCCTTCCAACAAGAAAGAAAGAAAGTCATGGAGATGACTGTTTAAGAAGAAAAATGCAGCATCCCGCCATCGAGTCTTGAAGTCACAGTCATCTTGGAGTTGAAGTTTGGAATCGGACACCAAGGCAGTGGACAGACAGGCCACTCCCGGGATCCTCCCCGGCACTAATCCCAACAACCATCAACCCGGCTCCAGTGCAGTGTCAGGCCCTGCATCCACAGCCCAGAAGCCTGCTGCGTGCTCATTTGGGCGCTGATCACGACGCGCTGGGGGAAAATAACAATTAAAATAAAGCAATTCCCGATGATATTTTTCACCACGGCCTCCACCTGAAAGTCTTGAAGCCTTGAAGCCTTGAAGCCTCACCGCACACGCCGGCCGTTCTTCTTCAACAACATCGGCCGTCGCCATGTTGGGCCACCAAAGAGAAGACGGAGGAGGAGACAGTGACAGTAATGGTGGTGCGGCCTATCCCGCCCCAAGCAGCATGATGCACCAGCACCACGGCTTGCCCGCTTCCCGACAGCAAGCGAGACCACAATGGCCAAACGCCGGACCCTGGTCGAAACCAGACGAACAGACCGACTACTCCTACTACCAGCAGCAGCAGCAGCAATACAACCAGCGCCATCAGCACTATCCTCCCCGTAACTTTCCCGTCCAGAATCTTCACTCCTACCAAACACGCTCCAACCACCAGCGACGACCGTCCAGCTCGCCGAAACCGACGCTCGATCTATCACACGACCGCCGACAGATCCCCCCTGACCTCCTTTCTCCGCGCAGCGATTCTTTCTTCTACAGCCCCGCGAATGTTCAGCGCAACCCGGCCTTGACACCGACCGCCTCCCAATTTCCGAACAGCAGTGCTCGGATGAGGGCCGAGTCGAATCCCGTGTCGAGACCGCCGCCCAGGTCGGCCTTTCCGGGCCTGTCTTCGAATCCCTTCATCATTGAGGCATACGAACCAGAACCAGAACCTGAGCAAACACCACAGTCGGAGCCGCCGTCACGGGCGCATTCTCGACCGCCGAGCGATGAGCCGCCTCGCAAGTTTCCGCTCCTTGCCCGACACTTCGAGCAGGTTGGTGGGCCGATGTCTCCAGCCTCAATGATGTCGCGCTTCGAGTCACCGCCCACCAGCCGACGAGGCACACCGACTCCGTCGGAAGGGACTGTCGTCACAGTTGAAAACTTTTCCCGGCCCCGGAAGACGAGCATTCGGTCGCAGCAGTCTGATGGTGCTTTGTCGTCACGACGCATGGGGCTGAGTCGCCCGCACGTGGAACCAACCTTGGAGGAGTCGGGAGAATACCAGGACGATTATCAACAGGCACACGCCCAATCTCACGCGCCCGGAAATCCGTGGCCCAGACTCCGAAGGCTGTCTGGTTCGTCCTCGCAGTCTTCGAGCACGTTTTCTTCGATTGCGCCTCGCCCATCGCAGGACCATGCCCCGAGAAGCGAAACTCCAAGAAATATGAATGCTCCTATTGCGGCCTTGGCTGGCCCTTTTGCGAGATCAGTACTGGGTCCCAGTAGTAGTGGCACCCAGGCTTATGCTCGGGAAGAGCAAGCCGCCCAACAGCAACAGCAACAACAACAACAACAACAACAACAACAGCAGCAGCAACAGCAGCAGCAGCAACAGCAACAACACCAAGTTCAGTCTCGCGAGCCTCCACCATGGCTGTCAGCTCCCGACGAAACCCTTCGGTCCAGCTTTCGATCCCAACTCACATCCTCCACGGCTCAGGGAACCTTGTTTACGGCTACGGGAACCGAAAGAAACAGCGTTCTCACCAAGGCGAGCAGCGTTGGGGATCACCAATCTATTACTAATATTTATGCCCGGGCGAGTTGGTGGCATAGCTCAATAATCGGGGACGACGGGCTTTTGGAGGATGTAATGGGAATGTACGAGAGAGGGTTCAACGACTCGGACATCGAGAGCATACGAAAAAGCATGAGATTTGCCGACGACGAGGACATTTTCGCGCAGGCCGATCTGGACAACCCGATGCCACGGAGAAATAGCTCGAGGCCCCCAAGCAGTCACCAGTCCGATGCCGATGTAGTGAAGGAGAAAATATTGGAAGCGATGAACGACAGCTTGCCAGCGGCAACTGGTATTGCGATTCCGATGGGCAGCCCGGGTTCGAGGCAGTCGGTTCCCAAGTTTAGACAGTCACTGTTGCCTACGAATTCATTACCGAAAGACTTTGGGTTTGGGATGGCTGCGCAGCATATTGCAAAGAGAAATCAGGTTGAAATGGAAGGGCTAGGGAAGCACGATTCGGCCAAGTTGGTGGATGCCGATGATGTCCCAGGCACGGCGGTGGAACGGGAGGAGGAAGAAGAGAGACCGGTGTCGCCGTTATCGCCTGCACAGGCAGACCTACCAATACCGACGATACCGATACCAGCCTCTCGCCCAACAACGCCATCCCGCGCCCCGCCGCAAATGCCACATGAGCCCCCCGAAGAACCCGGCGCCCGAGACCGGTACGGCTTCCGAAAGGCGGGTCCTAATGTTTCCCGCCAGGCGTATGACGCCTGGAATGCCGGCTACACCGAATATTTGTCTAGAAGACGCAAGAAGTGGATTGCCTTCCTTAAAGACAACTCGCTCATGACCGACCGACCCATCCGATTCCCACCACGCAGCACAAAAACGAAGAGGTTTATCCGAAAGGGCATCCCGCCAGACTGGAGAGGCGCGGCCTGGTTTTATTATGCGGGTGGGCCGGCGATTCTGAGCAAGCACCGGGGTGTGTATGACCATCTGTTGAAGCGGGCTGCTCTGGACCCCAATGGACCGGGTAGTTTGCCGGGTATGGAGGGAGAGGTGAAGCCGTTGATTGTGGACGATATCGAGAAGGATTTGTACAGGACGTTTCCTGACAATATCCGGTTCAAGCCGCCTAGACCGGCGCCGCCGCCTCCCAGCAGTCCGGATGAGGCGGGGGATGACCCAGCTGCTGAGCTTGAGCCTGCACCAGAGCCGGAAATCATCACCTCGCTCAGAAGGGTTCTGCATGCGTTTGCGTTGTACAACCCCCGGATTGGGTACTGTCAGAGTTTAAACTTCCTCGCCGGGTTGCTGTTGTTATTTGTCGAAACCGAGGAGCAGGCCTTTTGGTTGCTTAATGTCATCACCAGGGTCTATCTCCCGGGCACGCACGAGATGAGTCTGGAAGGGTCAAAAGTTGATCTCGGGGTGTTGATGGTGGCGCTGAAGGACTCCCTCCCCAACGTGTGGAAGCAAATCGGAGGCGACGAGGACCTGGGGCTGGGTGGAGGAGGGAAAAAGAAGCCGAAGCGCGGTCTCACCAGCAGCGGGCACAGGGCCAACCAGGGGAGCGTGAGCGATCCTAACAGGTTACCTGCCATTACGCTCTGCATGACAGCCTGGTTCATGTCCTGCTTCATCGGCACGCTACCAATCGAAACAGTCCTTAGAGTCTGGGATGTGTTTTTCTACGAGGGATCCAGGACGCTGTTCCGGGTGGCGCTGACGATTTTTAAGCTGGGGGAGCCAGAGATTAAAGCCGTCCAGGACCCGATGGAGATGTTTGGGGTCGTGCAGCAGTTCCCCAGGAAGCTGCTGGATGCGAACGCGCTGATGGATCTGTGCTACAAGAGACGGAACGGCATCGGGCACCTGAGCCAGGATGACGTGGAGGAGAAGAGGCAGGAGAGGAGGGACGGGATCAGGAGGTGGAAAGCGGAGCAGGAGGCTGCTGCGCTTGGTGGGATCAGTGGAGGTGGGGGGACGAGGGGGTTGGATCTGGCGGGCGGGGATGGGATGTCTGAGAGAAAGGGGGGTGGTGGTGTCTTTGGACGGGTGGGGGGGAATAAGGGAGGGGGGAATAGGGAGCAGGTCAGGGCTGCGGAGGTGATGTAGAGTGATCCTCGGCCTGTTTCTGGCTTTGCTTGGAGGGGGGGGGTGACGTTTTAAGAAGAGGGAGGTGGGGGGGAAGCTTTCTTTTGTTTTTTAGAAGACACATCACATCACACATCACAACACATATCCTGTTACTAGTGCCACGTCGGGGACGTGTGCTGGTAGCATGATGACTTTCTTTTGTCAAGAACTTTTGCGAAAAACAGCTCTGGGAGAAGGGAGGGGGCGGGCGGGCACAAAGCATTATAAACGGGAGATGGCGGGGTTTTTCGGGTCTGTACTTTTTGCTATTATGTGTGGGAGTGGGAGGGAGGGGAGGGGCCAAGGCAAATGGTGAATAAGTGGGCATATTTGGGCTTTCGTTTGTTCATTTGGGTGGTTACATTAGCATAGCATCATCTCTTTTTCTTTTCTTTTCCTTTTTCTTGACCACAAACTTTTTTTTCTTCTTGTTTATATTCTCTTCTGTTTTTTGTTGTTGTCAGCATGCTGGCTGCGGTGGGTGTGTAAGTTAGGGACTGGCTGGCTAGTTTTGAGCGTGTGGTGGTGGTGGTGGTGGAAGTGAGGGAGTCGAAAATAAAAAAGGAGACCGTCTGTTCACATTTTTGGGATCAAATCCAGGGTGGCTTGAGTTGGTGACTTGAGTTAGACATGATAAAGTGCTCATATTGAACAAAATACACTACTGCTCTTGATCCATATCTTCAGACTGACTGACCCCCTCAACATGGTTTCGATATCTTGAATCACTGTCTTGATAGATGTCGCTTCAATGCTCAACAACCCAACAAAAACCTACAATCACCATATCTTCCCCCTCTCCTTAAACATTCTCTCCTGCTTTTCATACATGAATTACCGTCCGCCCCCCCCCCCGGCGCCACCACGCCACCCTCCTCCAAAAACTACCCGCAACACCCTTCTCCCATAACCCCGCCCAACACCATCAACCTCCAAAGTCCAAATCAGCTCACCAAGACGGCCTCCGTCGCGTTTCCACCCAGACACGTCCAGGAAACCCCCCGCGCGGCACCACCCAGCCATTTAAGACGCCTGCTGTTGTTGTTGTTGTTGTTGCTGTTGCTGCTGGGCCCCCTCCCCACCACCACCACCACCACCACCAGCAGCCCCCGCCTCGGTCCCAAACTTCACCGGACCCTTGGCATACCGCCCCACATACGCCCTCGCCTCCTTCTCAAACTCCTTCCTGTCATTCTTGTACTGCTCGGCGATCCTCGTCTCCAACGGGTCGTCCGGCTGGGGCTCGACCAGCAGCTGCCTGATGGCCTCGAGCACGGTGACGATCTTGGTCGAGGGCTTCCAGTTGTCCGTCTTGAGGAGGGAGAGGCAGATGGAGCCGTTGGACTCGTTGGTGATGTTGGGGTGGTAGATCCTCGTGGCGAAGGTGATGGTGGGGGGCTTGAAGGGGTACTCGGGGGGGAACTGGACGACGAGGCCGAACTTGCCGGGGGAGTAGATGGATTCGGGGGGCGCGGTGAGGGTGATGTGCCAGAGGGAGATGTTTGATTCCGAGGGGAGGGAGATGGTGATGGAGGGGGGAGGGGAGTTGAGGCAGTCGTTTAGCTCCTAAAAAAAACAAGGGGGGGGGGGGGTTAGTTAGCTGTGGCTTGGTGGAGGGGGAGGGGGTAGACTGGGGAAAAGGGGGGGAGGTGGTACCTTGGTGATTCGCTTTGAGGATGACATGGTTGCGGTTGGAGGGGTGGTTGTCTGCGTCTGCTCAAGGTGGATGGATGGGTTGGTTTGACTGGATGGATAGCTCGTTGTAGGAGGAAGAGATCGGTCTGAGAAGAGAAAGAGAGAATGTCTAGTAGCCTTGTCACCGAGGGTAGAGGTTCAGATGGGCAGAAGAATGTTTACAAAGGGGAAGCTTTCAAAGCCGTTGGCCAAGACAAGGCCCCAAGATATGCAGGCAGGCAGACCAGGCAGGCAAGCAGGTGAGTTTGGTGGGGTTGCGGGTGACGTGCGGGGTGCTTGGTTGCTTGCCGTGCTTGCCCAGCGGGATGGTGGGGCTTTCCCGGCAGGCGGGCTGGACCCACCTGGAATTTACAGGGGTAGTAGCTCTTTGCCTTCCAGGGTTTTGCACCATGCAGAATGCGAGAGGGAACTGTTACTCTGACTGTACTCATCACAAAAAATGCTAGTTGACATACAACAAACAATAGAAATACACCGTAACCCTTTTCGATTCATACAGCTACCCAAGACGCTCATGTATTCAGCAACATGTCCAGCATCGCAACTCTATTCGACATCCTGCGGCCCCTCGTCCTCAGTAGCCTCCTCATCATCCTCACCACCAACCCCATCCACCATCTCCACCGACCTATCATGTCCATCCTCCTCATCCTCCTCCTCGGCCTCTTCAGCCTCATCCTCATCCTCCTCTTCGTCTTCTTCCTCCTCCCCATCCTCCTCATCCTCATCGTCCTCATCATCAGCCTGCGCACCCTCTTCAACCTCATCCACCACCTCATCCTCATGATCAGATCTAGGCCCAACGTCTTCCATCTCAGTATCCACCGCTTCGTCGTCGGGTCCATCTTCCGCATGCGTCTCCTCCCCTTCTTTGTCCTCATCCTCTTCTTCTTCCTCATCCTCCTCCTCCATATTATCGTCCACTAATTCAGCAGTTTGATCATGCTCCTCCATAACCGTCTCCTCCCCTTCCACAATCGTCTCCCCTTCTTCCTCCTCCTCCTCCTCCTCTTCTTCCTCATCCTCGTCCTCTTCTTCCTCTTCATCGCTCTCCTCCTCCTTGGCAGCCTCCACACTCCTCCCCAAACTAGGAAACAACAAACTCTCCGGAATATCATCCTCATAATCCGGCGGCACATCACTCAAATCGCTCTCATCATCCGCATCATCATGGAAGCTCCTCAGCGGAGTCGACCTCTCACTCCCACCACCAACCCCCACAACCCCAGCATTGCTAGCCTTGCTCGCCTTCCTCGAGTGTGCCCCCACCACACCACCACCGGCAGCATCCTTCATCTCCACATCCCCATTTTCTTCCCCACCCTCCTCGTCACTCTCATGTGGCGTCCGGCCGTTTCTACCCGAAAGCGGGCCTCTCGTGCGGGAGGTGCCACTAACCGCCGACTTGGGCGCCTCCGCCGCGCGCAAAACAGCCTGCACGGCATCGTCCGCCTTTCGCAAAATATTAGGCCTCCTCACACCCAGCCTGTGACTTCTTGGTGCTGCATCCCCGGCAACGGAAGCCTTTTCTGACCTGTCGGGCTGTTCAGACACTGCCCGCAACGAGCCGAGGACCGTCTTCTCCTCTTGGGCGACCAAGTTCTGGAGGAGCTTGCTCTTGAGTTCCGCCGGCGGAACCCCGTCTTGAGATGCCTGTTGTTGTTGGGAGCCATCTTCACTCGGCTGGATCTCCGCCGTGGCTTCGGCTGGACGGGGAAGTTCGGGCTTGACGTCGAGGTAGATGGTCGAGTAGCAGTCCGTGATCAGGTCGTCGATGAGACCTGCCTTCATGAGATTGGAGTTCAACTTCTTTATTTCGACTGCTTCCTTCATGGCGTTGAGGGCGGGGTGGTTTTCTGCCGCGGGGGTGGTGGCCCATTCGGTGATCTTTTCGCCGACAACATCAAACTCTTCTGGGTTGAGTGTTTTGAAGGCGTCCTCGCCGGTCGAGGGGACATTGAACGTCTGCCTGATCAACTTGACGTAGATCTGGACGCAATACTGCCATAACTCGTTGAAGTAGTAAAAGTCGGCGCCGCGCTTGCGAATACGTCGGAGGACAGCCTCGAGGTTGGTTCGGTCGTTTAGAGCAGCGAGGATCTTGGCCACATACTTGATGTACCGCCAGGTATAGACGTAGTGGCGACCAGATCGTTCAGCCTCGCACTTCCACACGTTCATCACCATGGTCTTGGTGAACATGTTCTCCCGCAAGACGGCAAAGGCTGCCTTGGCTGCGTCGACGTTGGCAGGGTCGTTCTCATCCATTGTATCAGGGAAGAGAACCCGGGCATGCCGCATGATGATGCGATGCTGCCAGTTGGACTTATCCTTGTCTCGCAAGTACCGCAAGCACCGGATAATGTACGCCTCCCACTCCTCTGAAGTTTCAACCGTGACCGGTTTTCCTCGGTCAATGGCGTAGGGCTGGCGCTGAAGGAGATCAGCAGCCTCTTGAGGGGGTAAATCCCCACGGCGAACCAGCTTGTCAACCACAGAGACAATCTTGTAGTGCGGCTCGAGAATCGGATCCTGACCACTGCGAGGCTTCGGCAATGCCGACACCACCTCCACTGTCTTCTCGAGCGCCCTCAGAATCAATTTGACGGTAGGACGATGCCGGCGAGTCTTTTCATCCAACTCCTCCGGCGCCTTGGTGTACATCTTCCAGAGACATTTCGCCACCATATAAGGGTTCTTCCACTCCTTGGGCTTGCCCTCCATCGCCTTACGGAACAAATGAGCCGCAAACTTCCACACCTGATAGTCCGTCATCTCGTTGTGCCTGATCCTTCTGAAAGTCTCGATCCCTTCCGGTTCGATAAACCATCGCTCCTGATCCGAGTGCTTGAACGGCTCCATGGCAAACGGCTCACGGCTAGAGGCGTACATACGCATGCCAAACTCGCGATACATGTCATTGAGCGCCTCTTCTTCATCCTCCGAAGCACCATACGCCTGCGGATCAGCCGACCAAGCATACGAATGCGACAACGCCAGCGTGTAACAATGGATAGAGCTCCGCTGAAATTTGACCAGCTCAGCTCGGTCCTTGTTCATCTTGTCGGCACTCCAGAGGACAGACTCGTCCAACTCATAGTCGAAACACTCGGCCAGACGGAACCACGCATCCCAGCGGTCGGGGGTGAACTGAAGTTGGAGGCGCAAGTAGGTGGCGCCGATGCGGAGATCGTCAGTAGCGCCCGGTGTCTGGCGCCGCGCCAGCTCAACACCCTTGAACTTGGTGAGACCGATCATGCCGAGGAGGAAGTACCACCCATGCTTGGCAGGGGCGCTATCCACGGTGTTGATGGTGACGGCGTCGAGGTCGATGCTGCCGTCCAGTGCTTGGAAGAGATGCAGAGGATGGATGGGGGTTTTGAGGTACTCGGTGTAGTTGCGCAGATTGTGCGTCATCTGGGGATTGGACTTGGTAGTCCCAATAGCCTGCTGCATCCGCTCAATCGTGGTCTTGAGATCTGACTTCAGGAGGTCCTTCATCGACATCCTGTTGGCAAGGACCGTAATCTTCTCGACGAGCTGCAAGGCCTGGCGCTTCTCGAGGTTCTCAGGCTCACAGCCGTGCTCCTGGACCTCCCAGATACCAACACCAAGCTTCAAGCCGTGCAAGTCATAAAGGACCTGTCCGAGGTAGTCTTCCCAATTCTCAATGTTCTTCTGCTTCAAAAGCTCTACCCGCATCATCTTGAGGAAGATCTTGTTGGATGACTTGCAGCTCTTACGCAGACCGAGAACTTGGTGAACGGCTGCCAGGTACTCGGCCAAGTCGTTTTCGTGGTTGGGGAAAGCGTCCGGATGTTGATGAATGCCAACCTTGAGCATGGTGTACTGGAGCGACCAAGTCCTGACCTGCATCTCCTGAAGCTTATTCAGAAAGGATCGCAGAGTCGAGTTGTTGGCCGGTGCCGGTCTCATGCCGATGCGAGTCTCGTCCTCATACATGGCTGCTACATGAAGAAGACAGTTGAGTTTGGCGAGGGCCGACAGTGTTGACTTCAAGTGCTCCTCATCGATGATGTCGAATGCACTGTTGTCATTGAGGGCCAGGTGGAGTGATTGTATGATCAGATCATCCAGAGCCTTGATCATGGTCATAAACAAGGCCCTTCTCGGTTCAGGTGGCGTCTCGAGGTAGTCCTCATGCTCAAAGTCGGTAATGATGGTTTCGATGCTTCTAAGGAAGCATGAGAACTGTTTGGTGGTATATCTGATCTTGCCATACGCCTCGCCCAGCCGTGACCATAGCAACAGTCTGAGCTCCGTGCTGCTTCGTTTGAGGAACTTCCACAAGTCCATCAAACTCTGACTGGCACACTCCAAAAGCGGCAGCTTCTGTTGCTTTGGCCGTGACACCTCGCCGTCGGTTCCGTTTGGCTCCGACGCGCCAGGCACCGTGATGTAAACGTTTTCTGGGTTCAAGACAGGCTCAAGACTGTCGATCACGGAGGTGGGATCACCCATATCCTCCTGGAAGAGGCCCAAGAAGAAATCCATCGTCGTCAACTTTGATATCTCGCGTTCCGCAGCAGCAGTTGATATTTCGGGCATCACAGCGTTGTTGGGCAACGAGATTTCACTGATGGAGGACTCGAGGAGATGATCGTACATGCTGTGCCAGCAGTTGAGAATATGGTCTCGCGGTGTGTCTTTGGCCAATGTCGTGGCATAGACTCCAGCCCACAGGAAGCGTGACGAGAGCTCGTCGTCTGTGTTTGGATTGCGCTGTCTTGTAACCTCGGTGGCGAGATCCATCCACCTGTCCACTCGCAGCTGAATCTCGACCTTGGTGTCTTCATCCGCCGTGCTGTTAGGATTGGTGGTGCGTTCATAGACGTCCAGGTAAAGTTCAAACACCATGTGCACCAGCTTTACTAGCTCCAGATGTGCCTCCTCGTGGTCTTTGGTACGGCACAAATCGAGCTCGTAGGTGAGCCTCTCGTATATGCCAGAGCCAAACTGTGTGATAATATCGGAGAGTGTCGTCTTGGTAAGATCTGACCATTTGGTCTCAGTGTACGTAGGCATAATGATCCTCAGAAACTCAAACACCGCGTCTTCGATTGTGTACCATCCATTGTTGATCTTCTCAACAAAAGCTTTTATTCCCCGCGTGTCGTCAAATGCTGGGGCTTCGTTTGCTCGCTGAGATCCCGACTTGGTGTGCTCAAGGAAGGCCGAAAGACTGAGCTGTGGGCGCTCTCGCTTGCTCAGCAAAACAGTGGCATTCTCCTCGTCAAACTGAAGAATCGAGTCCCGAAGATCCACGGTGGATAGGTTTTGGATCTTGCCCATTCGATCCTCGGATGCACATGAATCAAGAACCTCAGCTATCCTTTCCAACGTCACATGGTCTGTTACTCCGAGGTTCTCCAGAAGATTCTTGGTAGTTTGAAACAGATTCTGATCAGCGGCTTGTAAAGGTTGCAGCTGGGTCGCGAGAAGCCGAGCAGGATCCATAATCTCCTCGGCCGCTGTTTCTCGTCGTCCTGTTTCGCGCCGTCGAGTCCGCTTGCTCCGCTTAGCCTCGGCTGCCTCCTCTTCCGGGGGATCAGGAAGCCCAGCAACTGACTGAGAACGCTTCCTGGAGGGCAGCGTGCGCTCTTTGCCCGGCGCTTCAGCCAGGGATGTCGGCTCTGCTACTGTTGACGTTGGTTCCTCCTCAGCCGCTTGGGGTTTCTCGGATGGCTCGCCCGAAGGTTGTTCGTCTTTCACAGCACATTCAGATGACTTGTCGGGAGGAGGGGAAGAAGAGGAATCCGGAGGCAAGAGTTGCATATCTATTTCCATCTGGATGTCCTCGTCGTCAGCCGCATCTGGGGTTTCCAAGAATACCGCCTGTCCAGAAAGCCCCTCTTCCTCGACGAAGCGCACCATGGCCGCTCCCAGCTCTGTCCAGGAGCAGCTTGAGGCAGTAATAACATATCGTGGGATTTGCACATCTGTTGTCTGTTTTCTTGGCACTGCCAACGACTTTGCTGGATTCGGGAGAAAGGGTATCGGGTCTTGATGTCTTTTCAGCATGGGGGGAAGTCCCCGTTCGACAAAGGGCTTCATTATTGGATGGTCCAGTGCAATATCGTCCCCCAGGACTTGAAGCTGGTCTTTGAGATCCTCGCCCGCATATCCTTCCGCTAACGAAGGGGGCTCTACCTCGTCCACGGCGGGGTCATCATCCAACTCAATGGCAGCTTCCAAGCTATAGCGACTGATGCGGCTGCTCTTCAGAAAAGCTGCTATGCGGGCGGTTTTCCTCCACAATTCGGCATCTGAGGGGTCGCGGTCGAGTGCGGCGCTGAAATCCTCCAGTGCCTTCCTGGCATCGTCCAACACAGCTGGGTCTTCGAAAGCGGCGGCTTTGGCCACGGAAGCCTTCCGGATCTTGCGCTTAATCCGATCAACGATAAACTGGCCGTGGTTTTTGTATGCGAGGTAGAAGGCCTGTGGGAGGGAGCTGCTCAGACTGTCGGCCTCTGCGCCAGCGGCATCGAGTACTGTCGCAAACGTTGGCTCAACAGCCAGAATGCCATCCTCGCCGGCCTCGGCTCGCTCGTACTCGGTCTTTGCCTCTGGAAACTTGAAGATCTCGGAGCCGAAAAGGGCGTTGTAGGCATCGGCGGCGTCATCGAAGAACTTGGGGCCTTGTGAGTGTAGTTTGAGAGCGGTTTGGAATAGCTTCAGGGCATCTTCGACTTGGATATCTCTAGTGTTATCGATCTCCTCATCGACAATTTCGTCGGGTTCGACATTAATTGCTTGAAATGCGGGCTGCGCGGCGAAACGATTAGCAGTAGTTCTGTGTGTTTTCTCCATGGCTGACTGATGGAGCTGGACGGTGCAAAAGACAAGACTTGCCATGTTGACGCCGGTGAAGTACCACAGTGCCCGGTCATGCAGGACTCCGTCAAAGTTTCGGATCTAAACAATGAACTGGCGTGACTATCGGCGGTAGGCTACCTACTTCGTAGGGTTGAAGTGGTCGAATGCGCATGGCCGGTTGCTTCCAAAAACCAAATCGCGGTTGGCATTTCAAGACGCGACATGGATGCCGGCCGGCCGGCAGCCTTTAATTGGCACTCTCTTGGCACGGCCAAAGTGCTGCTGACCTTGGGGAGCACGGGGAGTGACGATATCGCCAGGGACCGTGCGCGCGGCCTTACAAGGAACACCAATCCCACCGGGCCCCACTGAAGCTGTCGGCTGCAGGAGACATTTGGCATTTGGGCCACTGTGCAGCGCGATGGCTTGTCACTCAACAGCAACACCAGACCAGAGCATCTGGCACCACAACATTCATCGCCTCGTATTCATCCAGTCTTCCATATATACCGTTGGAGCATCAGACCCGACGTTATTGGCCTTTGCATTGCAGCGCACATACAATCACTCTCTCATAAAAGACCAGCTTCGTCTTTTCGAGCTCCCTGAGGGGCATCCCTAATATCCCGTCGCAACGGTGCATCCATCATGGTAGCGCCAGCGGTTCCCGAGTTCGTCTGCCTCCAGCTCTTGCCCGGCCTTCAAAACCACCACTAACACTACTCCCAGGGTCACGGAAGAGGTCCTGCACGAAGCAATTGAGTCTCGCACCGAGTCTCTGAGCTCCCTGCGCGAACTGGGCCCCCCTGACCTCGTCCACCTTGTCAAACAACCCTTGAGACAGCAAACCAAGCAGGTTCGCACCCACCGGGCTCTTTTCTCTCTCTCTTCCCTCCCGACTGACCATTCTAGGTTGGGGTGTACCACCATGTCACCGGCGTAGATGCCTCGTCGTCAGCTAGTCTTGCTGCCTACATCAACACCCTCGCATACAAAGAGTTCGGCCCCTCGGCAACCACCAAGACTCTCGAGGGCACCTACTGGTAGGCTATTCCCTACCGTTGTGCATTCGCCACGTAGCTGACAGCGTTTTCTTCTCAGCTGCTACAATGCCTTCTCCCGAGTCGACATGCGCGTGCATGCCCCCTTTCCAGGTTCGGTCGAGGCTTACTGCATCGACGAGCGGGGCGAGAAGCGCAAAGCAACCGACGAGCTCTGGCTAGAGACATACCTATGCAGTGTGTTGCGTGCCTATTCTTACGCCGACGATGGAACAGGTGATACTATCAGAAAGATCATTGGCGTTAGACGGTTCAATCCTGTGACCAACACCGAGACCGAACATCGCTTCCTGAGCGCAGCCGAGCAGCTGTTTTTCAGAGGTACGCTTTCATATCACCACCATATTTCGAAGCCGAACAATTTCTAATGGATAGGCAGGCTGGTCGCTCGGCTCCGACTCGGTTGTACAGGTACCCAACGTCGTTTCCAACCACCTCACAACTGGTCTTATAAAATACTTCCACACCACCGGCCGCTACGCTTCAGGTATCAACCTCTTCGAGAAATTGCGCACGCAAAATGTTGAAGTTGCCTCTTTGCTGGCCAAGGTCATGTTCATGGGCAACGAGGAGGTACAGGGCATCCGTGTTCTCCACGACGCCATCAAGGAGTTGCCCATGGACTATGTCATGCTCGACACGCAAGCGGAATTTCTCCTGAAGAAGGCCGAGACGGCCACAACTCCCGAACAGAAGGAAGAGAGACTACGTCTGGCACTTGGTTGCGCCGATCGAAGCACCATCGCAGCACCAAGCGAGTTTGGGACATGGGCCAGACTTGCGCAGGTGTATGTGGCCATGGAAGATTGGGAAAATGCGCTGACGACACTCAACTCGTGCCCGATGTTTACCTACCAGGATAAGGATGCTCCGGTAATGCCGGAGCCGAAGGAGTATCACTTGCCAACCCTCGCAGAGACGAGGTTAGACGAGATCGACAGTGAGCCCGACTCTCGCTACTCGGAGCAGATTGACCCAAGTCTCTTGGGCCTCCGCGCAGCTACATATCGCGGCACCTTCAAGCAGGCCTACGCCATCCTGACGGAAATGACAGCAAAGATTGGCTGGGACCAGCTGCTCAAGATCCGGAGCAATGTCTTCGTCATGGAGGACGAGTATCGTGAGAAGCAGGAATCGTCTCATTACCCCGCGAACCGAAATCCTAGCACCGATGTTCTTCGCGGAAGCCCTGATCCGGGTGCCAACGGGGAGACTGCGGTCGAAGAGACTGAAGTGGCTGAAAAGAGCGAAGAAGCTGGTCAGGAAACTGACGGCGAAACCCTTGCACCACCAGCGGTCAACGGAAAGCCCGAAGATATCGAGAGACCTTCGAGTGCCATGGACCCTGACGTGGTGAAGAAGGCAGAAGAGAACGTGAGTGTGGCGGTCTTCGGCCACGTAGGGCCAGTTGCTAACCTGGGACAGGGCTCTGAGGACCACTCCTCCCGGCTTAACAACAAGCGGCTGTGTGAGCGTTGGCTCGACAGTCTTTTCATGGTGCTCTACGAGGACCTCCGCGTCTACACGATATGGCGAACCCAGATGGCCCAGTACCGCGCTCAAAGCATGCAGTACAAGAAGTCCTCGGAAGAGTGGGAGATTCTTGGCAGCCTTGCCGAGCGCCTCCAGCACACGGACGAGGCTGTGGAGGCGTACCGTGCCTGTCTCGGGCAACGGTTCAGTCCCAAGGCGCTTGCGGGCATCTTGAAGGTGTTTATGAAAACCAAGGGCACAAGGGACGCGGTTGCGTCAGTCATCCGGCTGGTGACTTGGCAGTACAGGTGGTACAGCGAGTTCTCGCCCGAGCTGCTGCACACCATTCGGATCCTCATTGAGGATGAGGGCGCTGTCAAGATTAGGAGTATCATCCAGGCGACGAACCTGCCGCAAAATGTCCTCGACCTCACGCACCACTATGCGGCGCTTTGTGCCACTTTCAGAAGCAGTGGCACAGAGGGCTAGACTCCCTTTTTGATGATCCCACGTCAAACCTTTTGCTAATTTTAAATTTCAAGTATACTGAGGGCCAGGGTGATGGGGAGCTTATGGATAGTGTTACTGTGGTTGGCATGGTATTCTAGTTGAACAGCGTTTGGTGTTAGGAGGGTGTTAAAAGAAAGACGGGCTTTAATCTTTTGAGTTGTTTTATAGCGAAGCATGACAAGTCTTGGGATTCATTAATTTGGGACGATTGATATTGCGGCTCTTATTGATCGTCTGTTCGGACTTTGACCCCTGGATTGCTGGGTCGGCTCGAGCTCGGGTACCTGCATGATGTCTTGAATCAGGGGTATGAGTTTTTTCAAGAGACGCTTTCGGCCACGATAAAACCTCAGCATTAATCTGGTCTTTCCTCTTGATGGAAACGTCACTCAGTTTGAAATCCCCACCCCTTCTCGTACTGCGCAACCGCAGTATCGGCCCGTCAGGCCCCTTTACTGACACAAAAGGCCAATGAGGTGTCAAATCCAATATGGGGGTCAAAAGGTGCTCAATTCTGGTGTTATACGAGGGAGAGAACCGGGTGGCTGGTTAAAACCGAACTTAGTAACTTAGGTCCTATTACTAAAGTATTAATTTCCTAATAGCAGGTCCCTCTAATTAATTTAATATACCTCTTAATTAACGCCTTACTTAAGGCCGTTAAGTATTTATTTCTTAATTTAAACCTTATAATCCTTTACGTTTTTCTATCCTATAATATTATTATTATTTCTATTACTTTATAGTATTTATCGGCTTATTTATATTATTAGTTTTACTTTTTATATTTTCCTTTTATTTTCTTACTGCCTTTATTTTTTTTTATATTAAAGTTAATTTCTAGCGTTACTTTACTATTATATTATTTTTTTCTTTTTATAATAATATTAAGTTTAAGTTTTTTAATTTTTTTTTTTAAATCCTTTTTTTTATATTTTTAATTTTAATAAAATTTTTAAATTTAATAAATTTATTAATCGTTAAGGTTTTTA
>JAULSY010000221.1:0-28849 GCA_030512305.1 Cercophora samala | reverse complement strand
ATCAGCTTCCACAGGGCGCACAGGCCAGGCCCGGAAAGGCACCTCGGAAATCCGCTTACGAGGCTGTCTCCGGGAGCCAAAAGATCACGGCCTAATCATTCCCCTTTCACATTGATGTGTCCCTCGTGTGTTTGGGCACATAAAGTGATCTTGTTGGCAAAACCATGCCCAGTATCTCGTCTTACAGTGGAAACCTGTAAGTGAGAGTCGTATTGATTCGGAGGGTTTGATATGCACAGTCAGGCCCACATCATGCAACCACACCATCAGCAAGTAAGACGGTTAAAAATCAAGGCCTGTGTTTTAAGTGAAAAAAGCCAAGCCACATTGGATTTGGGTATTTCGCCAATGCAAGGAAACTGTCGATGCAGATCTGCCACCGGCTTATCGTGAACAAGGGCAAGCACATGGCTAGGTCCTAATCAACATCTTTTTGGGGGGATGGTGGCGTCTCTAGGTAGGGTCAGCTCAGAGAGGTTTGGCTAATGATAGCAAAAGGTATGGCCTTGTATCTACATCGAATCATGGTGTAATGAAGGGGCATATCGCCGTAGTTGGCAGCGCCACTCCCGTAGGCTCAGGTGTGAAAAGATCGAGATAGGTATGCACGTGGCCCCTGAGCCCCTATTGTGGGTTGGCTCGCACGTCAACAGCGGAGCAAACAAACAACAAAACACAAGTTTCTGAGGGCATTTATCAGACTGACTAGATCTCTCACGTAATACCCCCAAAAAACATGAAAAAAGGATGTGGGTGATGTTGGTGAGGCTGTGAAACGTTGCAAAACATATCGCCCATGGCGAGACTCGAACTCGCAACATTCAGATTAAAAGTCTGACGCGCTAACCAATTGCGCCACACGGGCTTTGCTGTTGTTGGGTAGAAATGTTCCTACTTTAAGCTTATCACCTCAACTAAAAGACGTCCGTTTGACTTTACTTACTCATTCTCCTACACAGCTTTGGCTGAATCAAGTCCGACAACCTGGACAGAAGCATAAAACGAAGTCCACAGGATCCCAGGAAAAGTATGGCGAGTCCTATGTTCTGAGGAGGCTGTGGTTCCTGGCCAACTTCAACCTGACCAGTTAGTCAGTAGACGTATAAAGAAAGCAATCGCGGCCCTTCACACAACCCGAACAATGAACACGTCAAAGCCTGAGAGGTCGTAATCTCTCAGTAAGCAATTGTCTTCAATGTCTAGAATACCATGTGATCTAACCGCAAAGGCAAAATGTAGCAGGACAGATATAGTCATATCGTTCTCCGAAACGCCCCCCCAACCTAGAAGTCCCGTACCATGTCATTAGCGTCGTCCAAATTATGTGCTGTGTTCCCAACGTGCAGTATACGCATCGCACTCAACCGATTCCCCACGAGAAAGCCCCATATCCGTAAATATCAGTCCCTACTCTTGTTGTCCAGCAAAAAAAAGAAAAGGCAAATAAATTGGCCGAAACCCAGATTCCCATGTGTATGTGCGCCTGTATGTAAACACCCGTATCCCATATTTTTGCCGTAATAATAATCTTTATCCCCCCCCCCCTAATCCTCCGGGATCGGTATGCCGCACTCCAACAGCTCCTCATCTGTCATGTCGGGCGTTATGGAGACCATCGGCTTCTTGCCCATTGCTTTCGGCAGTGCCGCGTCCGCCAAATCGCCCTCCACCTCGCCATGGCAAGCTGTGATTTTCAGCCTCATTTCTTTCATTATCATGTCCCAAATTGTAAGCTTGTGCAGATCTGTCCCCTCCCACATGGCTACATCCTGCACCAGCTCCCAGAACGCAGGCGAATGCCTCACCACAGCTACGTCCGTCAGCAGCTTTGCCGCTTGCAGTGCGCTCACGGCCACGTCCATCCTAATCTTTTCGCTCCAGACATCTTTAAGGATACTCATGGAGCACATCTCTGCCGCCTCCGAGTCTTCTAGTCGCTCCAGGATGAGTTTCAAGGGTGTCAGATTCGGATTCTGGCAGGCCCGGTAAAGATAGCTACCCTTCCAATTAGATCGCGGAATCGGTGGTAGGTTGTACCGCATAAGTATTTCCTTGATGATGGAAACTCTGCTCTCCCGGATGGCAATGTCGAACGCTGTGAGGAACCTCTTCTTCATGTAGCGCCACTCACCAGGGTCATCCTCATAAATCCTCTGGAGCACAGCATCCGACGGCACCAGGTACGGATCAGCCACCTCGTTCATCAGACAGGCGGCGACGTTGGGGTGGTCTTCGATGACCGCGATCGACAAGGGCGTTCTCAGCTCATCATCAAACACGTCCACGTCGGCACCTCTATCCAAAAGCTGCCTCACAACCTCTACCTCTCCCCACTGACATGCGAGATGCAGGTATGTCTGGCCGCCGAGAAAGGTCGGTCCGCTGACAGACACGAAGCGGTTGAGAACGGCAATGCTTAGGGCCTTGTTCTTTTGCATAATCGTCTTCAGAAGAAGCATCTCATTGCTGTATACGGCCCTCCCGAAATTGAGGGTTGTCTCCAGCGTCTCAACTTGATTCCACGGGTCGCTTTGCTCAATGATGAGGTCGAGATAGGATTTAACGTCCCGATCTGTAACGTCAAAGTAGTCGTCGGCAAACTTGAGAAGCAGCTTGAGAGCCTTGTAGTTCCCGCTGGAGGCGCACTTTTTCAAGGCAGCCTTGAGTTTTGGCTTCGTGACGCTGTGTTTCCTGGCAGCATTGAGCATTTGCTGTAGGATTCTGTCCTCGGTCCACCGCAACTGCATCACGGCCCAGTCCAGCGGGCTGCTCATGGGCTCTTCCTCCAGATCCACGCGCGCGCCGTGATTAATCAGTAACACGGCGATTTCTGCCACCTCCCCGCGGTGGTCGACCCTGACAGAGCATGCATAATAAAGCGGCGTCCTCCCGCTGCGATCCTGTGCGTTAACCGCGGCGCCACATTCCACAAGAATCTCAACCGCTCGTGGTTCAGCGAGCTCACAGGCGAGCATTAACGCCGTGGCCTCGCGATGACCACGTTTGTCGAAGCGTGCATCAACCCTGGCCCCGCCCTCCACCAGAGCCTTGATGAGAGAGACCCGGTTTCCCTCGAATTCGTCGTGTTTTACCGGAGCATCGTCGAGGTTGAAGAAGTCGGCCCGTGGCAGGGTGCAAAAGTAAAGAGGACGAATGTCTCGGAACTTGCGGATGTATCGATGCGGATCAGGATTGGCGCCAATGCTGGCCAACCTGTGTGCTACGGCAAAGTTTCCTCTAAAGCACGCATTCAACAGCGGCGTGTGGCCACGCTCATTGTGGGCTTCCAGGTCACCACCGAGGGCAAGCAGCTTGGTGATGGTGTCTCGGATGTCGGCAGAGCCGCGGGCGCTGAATAGTTCGGCAACATAGTGAAGAGCTGTGTTATCCCACCGATCGCGCTGGTTGGCATCGAGGTCGGTATCGTTGAGAGCGAGGAGCTTGATGACGGGAACCAACCCGTTGGCGGCAGCCGTGTGCAGGGCCGTATGGTTGTGCTCCGGGGTGGCATCCAGGCTGAGGGACGCACCGCGATAAATCAACAGCTCGGCCACCAGTCGTTCGTTGTGACACATGGCAGTGTGCAGAGGCCGCCATCTCGGCCAGTCGGCGCCCCTTCGCAGGGGATTCCTGTCAAACTTCATGGCGTGACAGGAGCAGACACGGAACGAGGGCGCGTTGATATCAACCCCGTTGTCGAGCAGCCACACCACGACGTCGCGATGGCCATTCTTGGCGGCGAGGTGGAGTGGGGTGGCATAAGGCTGGAGTTTGGAGTTGGGGGTGCGCCTCGCCGGCACGACATCGGCATCGTCATCGTTAGTGTCATCGCCGTCGGTGTTGTCATTGTCGCTGTCTTCTGTTTCTGTATCGCTCGCCGCCGACCCCTTTGCCTTGCGAGTCAGCGGCCCCGAGGCATCGAGATTGGCCCCCGCGGCAAGGGCATGCTTCAAGGTACCCAGCCTGCCGTTCTCGGCACCCCAGAATATGCAGGTCGCGCCGCCGAAGCGTACATTTTTGGCATAGATTTCGGTGTTGATGACCGAGTAAAACCACTTGTTGGTGCGGTTGAAGGCGAGCTGGTCCGGGATATCGAGCAGTTCGAGGACGAGGAGGATGAGTTCCGGGGGCAGCTGCAGGATGGGCACCGTCGGCGACAGCGCTTTCTTCAACTTTCCCCTGCCTTTGGGCACCTTCTTGCTGCTCTGGAACCAACCTATTATTGTCTTGGACGTCGATTTCTTGGGCTTGCCGGGCTTCCTGGGCGCCTCCATCTCGACAACAGCTCGACAGCAAGACGGCGGCGGTCGAAAGGAAGGGGGGTGTTAAGAAATACAAAAGCACAACAAAGGTAGTGTAGACAGGAGCGTGGACAAAAGTCAAGTCGGGCGACGGAAGACGGCCGGTGAGGCTGGGGTCCAGCGTCTAATAAAGTTCCGGGGGGGTCAGACGGGACAGGCGGGCATCCATAATGGAACCTGGAACTAAATGGCGGGGCTTGGGCTTGGGCTGCAGGTGGGGGGAAAGACTGCATGTGGACAGCGCTCCCGTCGTGGGATTGGACTGGCCATTGAATACCCGTAGGTAGCTATCTGCTGCCTCTCCTTCTCGCCCCAAAAAAGCAGCCTTGGAGAGTACTCTGCCTCGCTGTGGAACACGGCCCTTGGCTGCCACAAAGCTACTGGAACTGCCCTGGCACTTTACGAGTAGTGACAGGACACCACAGCTATCGGATCCGTCTCCCACCGCGTTTGCGCATGGATGAGGCGCGGTCCTGGAGTCTCTTCGCACCACCGGGGAGCCCTCGGCAGGCACAATATGTTGCTACTGGCACTTTGGGACCCGTCTGTTGACGTTCGGTCATGGTTTCCTCCTCCGGGCCCAGTCTGTCTCGTTAGTTCTGCAAAATCAGGTCAATGTGACAGCGCGCATGAGATTAGGCACACCGACCCGCGGGAAAGCGAAGTAAGTAGGTACCTTGGGATGTTCACTGACAGCGTTTAATATCTCTATATGGGGTTTCCGAGGCAGTGTAACAGAAAGCTGGTCTTCATATTGATTCTACCAAAGCCCGTGGCACATACACTAGACTTCCTTCGCGAATTGCTTCGCCGGATGACGTCGTTTGCCAAGCCTTTCAAGGCATCTGAGACAGACATCCGGGGGACACCCCAAGCTGCCACTGTCAGAGCACAGCAAGATGCAAGCAGTCATTGGCGGTACTTCGGCTACCTGCGTAGTGATATTGCAGAAACATCATCTCTTTGCGTCGCATGCTAAAGTTGTTTGCACTACAAGTGAGATATGGGGTGGTAGATGGTGGGGATGCTATGTTGAGCTCCTTGTGGAGACCGCACGGAGTGGAGCACAGCTGGTGACGCGAGGGGGACCCTCGGGAGACCTGGGAGCTGAGAGCTGAGAGCCGAGCTGAGGTCTGGAAATTGAGTGAGAATGGCATGTGTTATTATGTGTAGGTGCGATCCCGTATCAGATGCGTATGCTTTTTGTGCGCCCCCAAAAGTATTCTCCCACAGCTTACCACTTGGCCTCCTTGCTATCCAGGAAGCCCTTGAGAATGTTGACAATCTTCTCGAGAGCAGCAAGGTACTCGCGAAGCTCCTCCTGAACCTTCTGCTCGTCGTCACCAAGCTTGGCGTAAAAGTCCTTGCGGTATGGGCAGGCACTCATGGCGGCGCTGAAGATGGGCTTCACCAGGAAGCTGTGGTGTGGCTTGAGTGTGACACTGTAAGACCCACGGAAGGAGTCGGCGAGCTCCTCTGCTGAGCTGACGTTCTTGCTGAGAGCAATGCATGTAAATTCAAGACCTCTGTCATCAGGACCGCTGTTAGTAAGTTGACCGTATCATGTAACAGCAAACGGTGCCCTAACCTGACCAGCCACAGCAACCCCTCCGTCGCGGTATGGCTCTTGGTCTTGAGCTCGTTCCTCACAAGGTCTTGGAGGTTCTGGGATTCGAGCGGGGCGGCAAGCATGCGCTTGCGGATTTTCTAGGTAAACACGGTGGTTAGCTGAGGTCATGGCCCAACGGGAGTTATCACAACGCACCTCGACATTGCCGAGCATATCTTTCTTGACGGGGGAGAAGGCGACAGATCCAAGGACGTCGAACATGGTGGTCAAGGACTCGGCAGCCTCGAGAAACTCGGCGGTGGAGATGGCATTGCCCTTGTCGGCATCGATTGGGACATCGACGAAAGACTTCTTGAAGGTCTCAAGGAAGGTGGCCCCGGTGGGGATCTGGACAACGGCGGCGGCGGCCATGGTGGTGTTTGATGGTGAGGAGTTGTTGAACTGGGAGGCAATCTTGGGTTTTGGTGCAGGAACAATGGATACGAGGCGGTCAATTGAACTGGAACATGCCCGCCCGACGGACCCCTAACCGCTACACTAGCCGCTGCCCCGCCTGTGCCCCTAACAGGACAGGGAGTTACCCCGCCCCCGCAGTGCTCCACCGATGCCCTGGCTGGTCAGTGCTGGTGGAGGTGAGCATCACGTGTGTGGTCGGGAATGAATTCAAGGTGAAGATGCTGCGATCACTTACTTCTCTTGGCAGACGGGAGTACCTTACAACTGAGCATGTCGTGCACAGAATAATTAGCACTGCAAGTCACTGAAGTCTCTATGTAAAAGCAGTTAACTAATCCCCTTTTCAAGTACCTTTTAAAGCCTATTAATCATCTTCTCAAGGCCTGTGAACTGTCTTTCAAGGCCGGTTGGCCATTTTTGAAGGTGTTTTTTTTCAGCATTGTCCTGAGCATGCCATGATGAGGAGGCATCCCATGATTGTCGTGCCTGTTCATCTCACTTTCAGCTTCGATATTGAGCAAGGCGTAGAATAGTTCTCGAATCTTGGCAAACTGATATGTATGTACATACATACATACATACATACACCGAGTCCTCTCCACACCATACAACCGAATCTCACAATGAATCCATCCCGCATGACGTCATCCAGACGCGCCGCGCAACCTCCCAAAGCCCGTTCACAGCTGTTTCCAGGGCTACCAGGCGACGGTCCCTCCACTGGAGAGCCGTAAGCCGAGCTCCGATTTATCTCAGACAGACCATTTTCTCGGCGTTTTACGGGCTTCGCCCGTAGGTTCTTGCGCTAACGCGCAAGCTCGGACCGCTTCGCGGTATAGGTGGGGCCTTCGGCCCTCGTGGAAAAATATAAACGTAAACGTTAGATCGATAAATTAACTATAAATTTAATAAACTTTATTTAATTTTATATTTCTTTTAGAAACTTATATATAATAAAGAACGCCTTTAAAAATAATCTAAGTATAAAACGTAGAGGAAGTTTAGAATAAGTTAATATTTTAAGGGTTTTTAGGAGTATACTATATAAACTATAATTACTATAACGTCGTACTTTAAATACTTTTATATATTAAAGATGCTTTTAATAAGAGGAATTTAATAGTATAATTAGTTTTTTAATAACGTAAATAAAAGTATTAATTTAAAGTTTAAATATAAAAAAATAATAAATTAATATTAAACAATACTCTTTTTTATTTTTATATAGTACTCTAAATCCTATAAAATTCTATATTTACTTACTTTACTTTACTTTTAAACTTTAAGCGACTTTTTCCCTTTTAAAATACTATAAATTCTATTATATACGCTATTAAAATAAACAAAAATAAGTAATATAAATAGTTTTATTAAATCGTTAATATTTTTAAATAGTTTATTAATAATTATTTACTTTATTTAAGTTAAATTATAGTAGTAAAATAATTAATATATAAATATAACGATATAATTCTTATTATATAAATTAAGTATAATAAAAGTATCGTTTTATATACCTTTTCGGCCTTTATAAATATTATTACAGTATAGATTATTCCTTTAATAAAACTTAATTAAAAATAAACTTAGGATATTAAAAATAAGGTTAAGTAGTTAAAGCTTGTTTAACTAAATAGCGATATTATTTTTAAAGTTAATATATTTATTTTTTTACTTTTAAGTTTATAAGGCTAAGTATTAAAATAAGGCTAATATTTAACTTTATATATATAAAAATTAAAGATTTAAGATAAGATTTATAACGACGTTTATATTTATATTTTAATAAATCTTAAATTAACCGTTTTTACGCCTTTCCGAAAGGTTTTAAAGGACCTTACTTTTTATTAATATATCGGGTTATTTATTATTAATAAGTTTTATATAGTAATAAAATAAAAGGACTTTTATAAAGATTTTATATACTTTTATATTATTCGGCCTTTCTTTTTAAGAAAGATATTATAGTTTAATTATATAGTTACTTTTAATTACGTCGATAAGGAATTTATTATTTAATAAACCAGCTTCGATTTTACTTATTTCGATATTATTTATATTTTAATAAATTATTTAAAAATCTCTATTATTATTTAATTATTACCCTATAAGTATATTAACGATATTTAACGTTTCTATTACTTTATTAAAGACTATAAAAGTAGTTTTAATATTAAGAAGATCTTGAAAATACTTATATACGTTAATAATAAAACTTATTTATTTAAAGTTTATTTAATAATATATAGTTTTTTTAAAAAGAATATTAGTATTATTTTTAAATTAGTAATAAAAGTAGTCGGTTATTATAATATTAAACTGTAAAATATTAATAAAGATATTATATATAAGGAGTTTTACGATTTAAATATTAACCTTTATATTTTATTAGTTATAGTTAATATAAATATAGAGGTAAATATATTAAATATTATTTACGTTATTTAATAGGGTATTATTAAGTATTTTATTATTAAAGATATTTATTAATGCTTTAAAAAAGTAGGCTGTAATATTTCTTTAATTTTAAAAGGTCGTATTAAGGCTACTTTCTTTATTTTTTAGTATTATTTCGACTACTTTAATATTAAAAAAAGAATCGAGTTTAATAATAAAGGTAATTAAAGTAATAATAATAAAGTTATTATTAAAGATAAAGGTAAAGTTAAACTTAAGCCGAAATTTAAGAGAGGGTATATTCCGGTAGTTTTTAGTTAATTTTATAAAGTTAGTTTTATTAAGAGGGATTTTAAAGATAAGAGCGTTGTTAGTAATTAAACTCCGAGTTAAATTAAAAATTAAGACTTTTGTATTATTTTAAAGGCCGAATGTATTAAAATTTAAATTAAATAAATCGCTATATTTATTGAAGGTTTATTTAATTTTAAAAGAAAGATTAAATAAATTAAAGTTAAGTTTAAAGTAAGAAATAAGTTAAATTTAAAGACGATAAAATGGTTTAATTCGGAGTATTTTTACTATATTACTTTAAAGTATTTTAAAAAGCCTTTTAATAATAAATATTTAAAAGGTAAGGTTAAAGTTTTTAAAGAAGTTTATTATAATAGGTATAATTATAAATTTAGTAAAGTCTCTTTATTTAAAACTTACGATAAAAGTATTTAAAGGCTTATTAAAGGAACTTTCGTTAATTTTACCTATATTTATATTAATAAATATTATATCGAGAAAGCTTAGGATTTATTTTTTAATAGTATAAAGTACTTTTTTATTATTTTTAAATTATAAATAAAGGCTTAATATTAATTTAATATTATTAGACTTTTTTTTTTAAAGGGGCGTTAAAAGAAAGAGCTTTCCTTTTATAATATTATTACTTTAATAGAGAAATTCCCTATAATTAAGCGTTAAAAGGGATAGGAGGATTATAGTAAAGTATTTATTTCTTTTTATATTACTTTTATTAATAAGGTTTACGATTAATAAAATATTAGTAAAGTAAGAAAGGCGGTTATAAAATCGACGGTTTAAGTAAGTAGGTCCGCTATTTTTAAAAGTTAAAAAAGATTTATTATTAATTTAATAATATTTATAGAAATACCTATATTTTATTTTAAATTATAAATATATTAATTCTTTTAATTTTATATATTATAGCGATTTTTTTAAATTATTTAATATAAAGTATAAGTTAAATTATTAATATATAAACTATTAATATTAAATAAAGCTTATTACTTTAATAAAGCTACTTTATTTAAAAGATTAATTTTGTAATATCTTTATTAATATTAAAGACTTTATTTATTTAATAATTGTTGTTTTATTTATTAAAGAGCCTCTTACTTTCTTTATTATTAAAATTTATTTTATTATTTTCTTTAACTTTAATAATACTAAATATACGTTAAGTAAAAGCTTTTTTAGATTAAAGAAATATAGCGTTTTAAATATTAAGCTTCTCGATTAGTTTTTATTAATTAAAAATAAATAGATTTAAAGAGTCTTAAAGGTTAGTAGGAATATTAAGAGATAGCTTTATATAACGTTTAATAATATTATTTTTATATATTTTAGCGGCGTATATAATAATTTAATTATTAATATTACCTTTAATATATTTATTTTATTATTTACTTTTAAATACTTTGTTAATTAATTTATAAATAATTATAAAGTAATTACCGTTAATTATTAAGCGCGAGAAGGTAAAGTGTATATTATAAGTAGAATTTCTATTATACTTTATATTAAAGGTATATAAAGCATTAATATATTTTATTAATAAATCGATAGGTTTATATTTACTATTAATCGTTAAATAGTAAATAAATTTAGTTTTTAAAATAATTTATTATAAATTAGGATTTTTATTAATTAATAAGTAAAGTAAGTAAATAAACTAAAGTATTTCTGGACCGTAAAGAGAAGATTTATTATTATAGAAGATAATAAAAAGCTATTAAATAATTATACCGATAAACCTATAGTCTTTAACCTAGACTATTTTATAAAGTATTAATAGTATATTTATCGATTATATAAAGTAATAATAGTTTTTAAATTTAATATTAATAAACCCCTCTTTAATATTATTATATTTACCTTTTTAAGCGGTATAAAAGAAAACCTAATTTTAAATATTACTAATAATATTATCGATATTATCTTTAATTAATAAATTAAAAGTTTTTTTAATATATTTAATAATAAAGTATTTAAGATTGGCGATACTATTATAATCTTTATTAATTAGGAATTTAATAAAGAATATAATTATTCGAGTAATATAATTATATATAAAGAGGGGGAGGATTTAGTGGTATTTAATTTTCTTTTTACCGATATATTTACTTTAAATAAAGAAGTTAATATTAGCGGCGATAGTAGTTAAGGAAGTTATTTTGGGGGAGGTATTATAAAAGTTTTTAAATAGTATTTTAATAAAGTTAAATTTAATATAAAAAATAGTTAAAACCGGTATTATTTACTATTTTTTTTTTTATAATTTATTAGCTTCGAGGTTTAAGTTTTTAATATAGTAAATAAACGAAATAGTTTTTTAGTCGCTATATATAAAGAAAAGTTAAGTCGCTATATTTAAAAGCTTTAATTAGTTTTTAAATAGCTTTTTATAAAGCCGGTAAATACTATTAATTATCCTTTTATCTTTAAAAATCACGTTAAGTTAAATATAAGGAGATTCTTTAAGTTTAAGTCTTTTAATAATTAATATATTAAATACCTTTTAGCGAAAAAGCTTTATAAACACTTTCTTTATTATTAATTTTAAATAGTATGTAATTATAGGGGGTTTAATAATAAAAAGCTTAAGTACTATAGTCTCTATAAATTACTAAATAAGATTTAAATTAGATTATAAAAATAGGTTATTAAATTTAAGGTTTAATATTATTAAAGCGGTAATTAAGTTAATTATTTTATTTTACTTATTATTAGCGAGATTTTAAATATAGTCTTTAAAGTTAAAGTTATTATAAATAAAAAACCTATTTAAATTATTAAATATTAATTTAATATTTTATTTTACTTTTTTTACTATATTAATAAGTATTTTATTAATTATATAATATAATAATATAATATTAAAGTAATTAAAGGTCTCGAAAATATAACGATTAACTTTATTAATAATTATATATAAACCAAAAATATTATATAAAAAACTACCTTTATTATAAGTAAAATCTCCTATTAAAATAATATTAAAGAAATAAACCTTTTACTTAAAATTTTCGTTAATTATAATTTATAATATATTAACGTTAAAAAAACGTTAATTTTAAAGAACCTAAAAAAGAAATTTAATAAAAGTAAAAAATATTATTTTTAATATATTTTAACTTTAATTAAAGTATTTATTAAATTATTAAATATTATATAATTTAATAATAATCTTTAGATTTTTAAAAGTATATTTAAAAAGGTTAAAAGCAGTAAAAGGTTTAATTATAATAAGTTTTTTAAACTTAAAGCGAATTTTAAAATTAAATATAAAATCTTTATCTTTAATTATAATAATAATATTTTATTTTTAAAAAGCTTTTTAAATATCCGGTTAAATAACAGCAACGGTTAAGAGATTAGCTTTATTAAATACCTTTATTTAATTACTTATAAAGTTATTAATATTATAGTCTTATTACTTTATATTATAACAATCGGTATAAGTATTTTAATTAATATAGAGGTAACGTTAAAGGGTTTGAATTTCAAAAATAATATTATTTAATATAAAGGCTTTTTTAGTTTCTTTATTTATTATATTAAAAATTATAAACTAATTAATTTAACGACTTTTATTAATTTAATAATAACTTTCTTTACTTTCTTTAACTTTATTATATTAAATAAATATATTATATTAAAAAAGATTATTATATTATAAGGGACCGTTACGTTAGGGACTATTTTAAAGATTATTATAGCTTTAAATATTATTAAATAACTAAGTATATCAGAAGGAAGGTTAAATAAATATACCGGTCTAGGATTTTATAATAAAGCAAGGGATAATAAAAGGTTTAAAGGAGCTTTTAAAAGTTTAAATAAATTAATTTTCTAATCGATTAAAGATATTAAAAAGCTTAGAGGATATATTAACGGTACTATTAATTAAGCGTAGTAGTAAGTTGCAATATACCCTAGGTAATTCTAACTTACTATCCGACATTTCTATTATAAAATTAATATTTTTAAATAACTTTAAACTTATTAATTAAAATAATATTTATTATACGTAAGTAATAGTTATTATATATAAAGAAAGTTAATAGTTATATATACTTATTAATTAATACTTAATTCCGTTTACGGTTTATACTTAAATTAACCTAAGCTTTTATTACTAAAATATTAATTAAAAATTCCTATTGGCCGGAAAATAGCTATGGGGCACTTTAATTTACCTATTCCTAACTGGGTATTGAAAACTGTAGGACCTGCCCGCGAAGCGGGTCACCTACGCGAAGCGTGGCACCAAAAAGCCTAGGCGAAAGGTCTGAAATCTGAGATAAGCTCCGATGCATTTATTTCTTGATGAGACGTTGTACAGTTCACGCACAGGACAAGTCCAATGACGACCCCCCGGGCATATCTGCTACCTTAAGGGTCTCGAGGCCAAGTCCCCCATCCCAGTCCCCAACCCAGCTCTCGACCTTTGCGGACCTTGAACCTATTCCCGAACGGAAGCCGGCACGTCCACATGTTCCATTCTTTTCTGGTCTTGTGCCTCTGCCTTGTTCCCCTGGACTTGCTCGCCTAGACAGGCCGTCATCATCGCACGACATCCCGCCGCTGCCAGCAGATGCCACCCACTTGAAGAGAGGGACTGGCCTTAAAAACCGGTCTTTCCCAGTTCCTTGCCATCCGTTCGCTGCCTGCTCCCGTCGTCGAACAACCTGAGAATCGCCCTGACCACAACAATGGCCCACTCATCTGCTGCCGGCGAAGCCACGGGCGAGCACCACCACAGCCTGGGGGACAAGATCAAGCTCCCATTCCATGATCTCAAGGAGAAGCTTAGCCACAACAGTCATCTTCACGATGCCAAGGTCCACATGGTTCACACGAAACACAAAATCGGCAAGTTTGCAAACTTGGTAAGATTGCTCGCTAATGCCCCTTCACTGTTACCGAGTACCGACAAACTGACCAGAAATAGTTCAATCCCGAGCATCGCCATGATGAGGAACATGAGAAAGCGTGTGATGAGAAACGCACCAGAATAGCCGAATCCCACCGCTTTGATTCATATTTTCCCGAGAGAGAGGGCAATATGGTCAAGTGGTATGTGGATGGGCGGGATTACTTTTGGGTACGCAACTTATTCCCTTATGTTGTCTTGCTAGCCCTTTCCTAACTCTGAGGCAGGCAGTATCAGTTGCCCTTGAGCAAGCCAAGGAGACTATCTACATTGCAGACTGGTGGCTGTCTCCCGAACTCTTTCTACGGCGGCCTCCTTACTTCAACCAGGAATGGCGTCTCGACCAAGTGCTAAAACGCCGGGCAGAAGCTGGTGTCAAGATCTATGTGATGGTCTATCGAGAAGTCCAGGCTGCTCTGACTTGTAACTCGGAGCACACGAAGCACGCTCTCCAGGCATTGTGTCCTGAAGGCTCTCCTGGTTATGGCAACATCAAGATTATGCGTCACCCAGATCACAACGTGCTAGAGAACGCAGCCGACATGACTTTTTACTGGGCCCATCACGAAAAGTTGATCGTCATCGACTACGAGATGGCCTTTATTGGCGGTTTGGACTTGTGCTTTGGTAGGTGGGACAGCCACAACCATGCTCTCTCCGACATGCATCCAGAGGGCATCAGCAACGAAGTTTGGCCCGGTCAAGACTTCAACAACAACCGCATCATGGACTTCAAGAACGTCAACGACTGGAAGCAAAACGAGCTGAGCAAGGCTGACTCGGGGAGGATGCCATGGCACGACGTTGCCATGGGGGTGATTGGACCTTGCGTCTACGATATTGCCGAACATTTCGTTCTCCGCTGGAACTTTGTCAAACGAGACAAGTACAAGAGGGACAAGCGCTTTGAGTGGCTTGAGCTGAGAGGTCGCCAGGGAGAGGATGAAGATCTCGTGGGTGTGCAAAGGCCCAAGCATCCTGTTGGTGGATATGTCACTCATCCGCTCTCACCCATGGAAACAAAGTCTCTTGACAACCGGGGGAGCGTCCATGCACAGATCATCAGGTCCAGTGCCGATTGGTCCAGCGGCATCCTGACTGACCATTCGATTCAGAATGCTTACTCCGACATCATTCGCAACGCCAAGCATTATGTGTACATCGAGAACCAGTTCTTCATCACAGCTACGGGTGACCAGCAGAACCCGATCCACAACACAATCGGTCGTGCCATCGTGGATGCTGTAGTGAGCGCTGCCAAAGAGGGACGCAAATTCCGCGTCATCATTCTGATCCCAGCAGTGCCCGGTTTCGCCGGAGATTTAAGAGAAGATGGGGCCATTGGAACGCGAGCCATCATGGATTACCAGTACAAGTCAATATGTAGGGGTGAGCACAGCATCTTTGAACAGGTCAAGAAGGAGGGCGTTGATCCAAGGAAGTACATCTTCTTCTTCAACCTGAGAAGCTATGACCGTCTTAACAGGACGTCAGCCATCAAGAAGCAGGAAGAAGAATCCGGCATCAAATACCAGGAGCTGCAGCGTGCTGAAGCTGAAGAAATCATGGGGGAGGGTATTCACGGCACAATAGATACCGATGGCGGTCGTGATAGCCACATGGGCCACAGGAGTGAGCAACATGGTGGTCAGGCTCAAACCGTTCACGGCGAGCGTCCACATGATTTGGAGCAGGCGAGAAAGAGCTCGGTTGGGGAAAGGGATACCGACATCAAACGACGATTCGAAGCGGCCAAAAACGGCGATATGGGTGTGGACTCTCCGGTGAGTGTTGCCCATTACGCCATGGCCAACCAAGGCAAATTGTCAGAGGTTCCCTGGGATGGCGACGAGGAGGACGAAGTGAATCACTGGATTCAGGAGGAGTTGTACATCCACGCCAAGCTTCTCATCGTCGACGACCGGATCGTCGTGTGTGGATCCAGCAACCTGAACGATCGAAGTCAGCTGGGATATCACGATAGCGAATTGAGCATTGTCATGGAGGATACGAAAACGTTCCAATCGACCATGGACGGCAAACCATACGAGGCCGGCTGGCATGCTGCCACCCTTCGGAGATATCTCTGGCGCGAACACCTTGGCCTCCTTCCGCCACAGGATCTCGATGGCAGCAATGACCCGAATGCTCAGCCGCCTGGCGACGATTCACCCAACGACATCGGAGACAAGGATGATTCGTGGAAGTTTGTCGAGGACCCCATGAGCGATGAGCTTTGGGATATGTGGACGTCCCGGGCGTCTAAAAATACCGAGGTATTCCGGCAATTGTTTCATGCCGACCCTGATGATCATGGTATGCTTCCCAACCGCAACTTGGGATGAAAGTTTACTGACTCGGATAGTTAAAACCTTTGATGATTACAATGGATACATGCCCCCCAAGGGCGTCAAGGCAGGACATATCTTCGACCGCATGATACCTCCTCACGAAGTCAGACACAAGCTGGATCAAATCCAAGGTCATCTCGTCTGGATGTCATTAGACTTCTTGCGCGACGCTCCGATGGCGGAGAAGGGCTTGCAGGTGAATTCGTGGACCGAGAGTGTTTATACATGAGCCTGGGTCCAAGGCGGGCGGTTCGGAGTATGTTGAATTTTGAGCATTCCCTGTGTATTGCGTTGATGTAGCACTAATTGGTACAATTTATCAAGAATTCAACCTCCACCGCTTGATAACCGTTCCTGTCACCGCTTTCGTGAATGGCGTCGCGGTTCCCTGTCCAAGAACGCGACACAGCACATGCCAAGACGCGTCCCATAGATCTATCGAGGATCTTCAAAATCCAACTCGAAGGATGTCTCAGATTCTGGACCCTGGAGGCCCGCAAAAACGCCAGATCCTAGACCACTCAGGTTAGCCAGAATGACTTAGACACAGCAAAATGGCGGTTTGGGATGGGATTGTTCTACATTACTGGCGCGCCTGTTCCGTGTCACGGTGATCCAAATCACCGACCGCTTCTTGCGCCCGTGACTGTCGAGTCTGATCTTGGGGACACAGGCTGAACATCTCACAGTCGGTGATGGGGGAACACGGATATAAAAACGACCTTCCCGTCGTCCCCCCTCATAATGATGAACACCAGGCCACTCACCATTGTCCCACCCCTGTCCACTCTTTTTTGACAGCCCCCCCCAACGAGTTGCCCATCATGATCCCTCAACTCCTCCTTGTTGTCCTCCCCTTGGCTTTTGCCAATCCCCTCCCCGTACCCGACGTGGCTGACGTCTTCAACACCGCCGACGTTGCCGCGGCCGCCGATATCGCCCCCCCCCCTCAGTGGCACCAGGGCAGCGGCTCCTCCTCCTGCGGAAAGCTGAACGGCCCCCGTTATTGCAAGGGCACCGCCTACGACCCCTCCCAAATCTCGAAATTCCTCTGCGGTGACTCCCGCCTGGGCCCTACCCGCCTCCCCAAGCGTGAGCCTCTGGACTCCATCACCGAATTTTACGACCGGTTCGGGGGTCTCTGCGCGGGTGCTTTCCTTGACACGTGGTTCAACGTCACCGGTACGGGGTGGTGGTGGTACCCCGAGGAGAACGGGTTCGTCCTTGCTGATGATGGGTCGCCCATTAAGGGGGAGGTGACGCTGGCAAGGGGAACGCTGGTAGATCGGTTTGGCGGCGAGACGGGGACGTTTGTTAGCCCTGCTGGGGCTGGGTATCAACGTGAGTACCCAGTTTGACTGAAAGGTTGTTATCAAAAGGGCAAAAAGACTGACAAAAGACACAGAGAGGGCGCTTCCGCCGACGAATTTGAATACGCCGGAGGATTCTGGGTATGTTGACCCCCTGGAGCAAAGTTGGTGGAGCAAATGACTGATAATCAAACAGGATCCCCTACAACTACCGCGTCTACTCGGTTCTTGTCCCCTTTATTGTCAAGTCGGGACCCATCAGGCCGTGGTTTGGGCAGCCTGGCAATGGAGTGCAGTTTGAGCTGCCAAGGACTGTTGCTGAGCTGATTGCTGATGGGTTCTTGAAGAGCGAGGATGTGCGGATCGTTCTTCCATGAGGGGGCTGAAAAGGGGCAAGAGAAAGGCAGTTGGGTGGGTTTTGGAGGGAGTATATAAATATCTTACTTGTTTGGAGGCCGGGGAATGATTTTGGAATTTGAGGTGAAATGGGGCATTAGCCATATGGGAATCAAAACCTTGTATCATTTTCATTCAAGGAAAAACTAGGATTACTACTTGCTGAGTGTATTAATTACTTTCAGCTATCTTCCCCATAATTACAAACCAAGGTACAGACAGACCTATCCACTTGATTATCCAAAAAAGAACAAAGCCAGATTAAGAACAAGTAAACCCCCCGGGCCCCCAAGAAGCGAAAGTCCAACAACCACCCTGTCGTTATCCCCCCCTTCTCCCCCCCTATCCCCACTCACCCCACTCAGTAATACTTGGGATCAGCCGGATCGCTCAAATCATAAATCACCACACTATGCGGCCTCGCGCCCCCCCTCGTGGTCGCAAACTCCCTCTCGAAATCAATCGTCCTGTTCCAGCTAAACTTCCCGCTCGCGTCCAAGTCCAACCAGTGAGCCTTGTAATCGCCAGGCGTGTTCACCACGCTGATGTCCCCCGCCTGCACGAAATACCCCAGCACCAACAAGTTCTTCTTGTCCGGGCTGATCTTGACGTAGTGAGGGCCGATGACGGGCTGGGTCTCGTTGGGGTCGTCCAGCCGGACAGGATTGTTCAGGTCGGAGATATCCAGCGCCGCGACGTGGTTGCCGAGGGTGAAGGTGAAGTAGGCCAGCTTTCCGTCGTCCGAGATGTCGGAGTAGATGGCCAGGGAGTTCTTGGCCTTGGAGCCGAAATCGAAGAGGAGCTCGGCGGTGCCCTGCTTGCCGTTCTTGGTGCGGAAGGGGTAGATGACCCAGACCTGGCCCAGGCCGACGGCGGTGGCGAGGGCGGCGGTCTCGGGGTGGTTGGGGATGAACTTGACGTCTTGGATGCCCTGGCCGCCTGGGATGGTGATGGTAGAGAGGATCTTGTGGTCGCGGAGGTCAAAGAGGCGGAGGGTGTCGGCTTTTTGGATCCCCAGGGTGGGCTTGAGGATGGTGATGGGGACGACAAAGTCCGAGGTGAGGGCGATTTGCTTGTCGTAGTCAACAGTGAGCCCGTGAGGGGAAAACTGTTGGCCGAGGATATTCAGTGTGGAGGAAATGTCGGTAACTTCGGGCCACTCGTGGATGATGTTGCCACGGGCGTCAGTCTCGACGAGGCGACCGGGAGAAGTGCCAACTGCAGAGCCCATGTAGGTGATGTAGAAACCGCTGACAAACAGATAATCAGATTAGCACGGGAACAAGAGAGAGAGAGAGAGAGTTAAGGGGAGGAAGACAAAAGCATACCCATCAGGCTTGGCTCGAATCTCATCGACAATGGACGACAAGATTGCACGGTTGCTGTGGTCAAACTTGGGACGGTAAGGGTCCGAGACGTCAAAGTAAAAGGCAGTGTCCTGAGTCTTGAGCAAAGACAAAAGACCGCCACCAATCAAGGTCTTGCCGTCATAAGACGCTCCAAGATGGTGAGGAGAGTTGCCGCTGGTGGGCACATCGGTGAGTTGGATGAATGTCCCAAAAGTGTCCTTGTTCTCTGTCAGCAACCAGCCTTTTTCCCTTGATGGGAGAGATCATACATCATCCAAGCTGACTGTTGCCAGAAAGTCCTTGTGCAAGTTGTCACCAGCACCAGTCCAGAAGTAACCAATCTTCTTGGGCTTGATGTTGGAAGCGGTAAACGGAGGGCTGGCCAAGGGAGGGGTGGGAAGTTGCAAGATAGGCAGAGGGGGTGCATTGGACGCGAGGGGCTCGGTGACTCCCGGGATGGAGGGGATCAAAGGGGGAAGGCTGAGACCGAGGGGGTTCCTCTTCTCGGTGCCCCCAGTAGTTGCTGGGCTGGCTGCCGCTCCTTGGAGATGAGACACGAAGCTGCCCAAGAGGGCGAAGCCGAGCAGACCTTGCATTGCGGTGGCGATGGCGATGGCGATGGCGATGGCGATGGCGATGGTGTTTTGAAGATGGTAAGAATGCTGAAGAAAGAGGTGATGGTGATGATGATTTGATGTAGGTTGTGGAGCGAGTTTGAGTTCATCGTTCTTCTACTTATACACGTTGTTATCCTGCCCATCACTTCCTCCTTGACGCTGTCTGTCACCATCACCACCCACCGCCTTCCTGTCGTGCTCGATGAAAAAGATGATGCCATTCGCACTTTTGGGCGGTGATGTCCAACAACACGGCCACTTGAACATCTTCACCCCCACGATGCCGTGTTGATCCAAGCTGTTGGTCCAAGTTTGGTTCAACAACAGCCTCTTGACGTGAAAAGGCACAAGATCATCCATGGCAACATGCTCACAAAACAATATCGTGGTCGGATCGTCGTCGTACCGTCTGGTCTGGTTGAGAACGTGCTCTCTAGATGGCTGCATGTCTCAGGTGGCCAGTGAGATTGTCAGGGGAAGACCAAGCTGATCTTCAACATGGATGGGTCGGCAGTGGTCGGTAAGCGGACCGAACAGTTGACGCACTGTCAATGGTCTCTGCAGCTTCCAGGTAGCTCATCATCTCCTCGTGACGCATTGCCTCTGTGGCTTCTATATTGGAAGAGGAAACCAAAAAGCATCTTCAGGACTAAAAAGGAAATGCCGGCCCAGAACGTGCGTGCCGATCGCCCAGTTGCCGGACCGATCCTAATCAAGCTTTTTTGCTGGACGGGGTCCAGATCCATGCTCAAACAACGCCTCCAGATTTCTAGGACCAAGATCTGAGATGTCGTGATCGTGGGTTGTGCCAAGGCTTCTCAGCTGCGCCTCAAAACACCAAAAGCACGTTATCCAGCCCCCAGATTGTCGACTGAAGGAACTGCCAATCATTGCCCAATACAGACTCCCGTCCTCAATACCGAGCAACATGCATGTGGGTGGACAAACAACATGGACACAGAACATATCTAAAGATCTATATTGCTCTCTATTCGTGAGACAAACTCTCCACCCCTTCGTTTTGGTATCTCTCCCTCCTGTCCGGCATCTAGAAAACACAACCATGCATCCAAGGGTCTCCAGTCCTTGGAAGATCATGCGCCCCAATGCTGCCAGGCATAGATACAGTAACGGGCTAAAAGAGAAATTATGATCATGACAGGACATAAAAGACAGAAACCCAGTGAGGCCAGACCACCCATGCAACCCGAACCCAGAATGTGAAAAAGCAACTTTTGTGAACCTGTTCGTAACGCTTAACTCATGCTGAAAAGATACTGAGCGCGTGACGTTTACTCGTCCTCGTCGCTGAAGACCTGTCGAGAGAGTTAGCATTGGATGTCCCGATAGGTTCCGAAGGGGAAACGGGGGGAAACGTACCTCCTCACCACGCTTGCGGCGAGCCATGCGCTCCTTCTTCTTCTTGCGGGCCTCGGAGCTGGTAAGCTTGGCCTTCTTCTTGGTGCTAACAATCTTGTTGCCCATAGCATCGAACTTGTCCTCCTCCTCGCCGTCATCGGCCTTGAGGCGGGGACCAGCGCCCTGGCCCTGCACCCAGTTGTGGCCGGAAGGAGTCATCTTGCCGTCCATGACAGCCCACACCTCCTCGGTGATGTCCTTGGTGAACTCGGCAGAGTGGGTAATGATGATGACACCACCCTCGAACTTCTTGAGGGCCTTGGACAAGGCACCGAGAGAGTCACGATCGAGGTAGTTGGTAGGCTCATCGAGAACGATGAGATGGGGACGCTGCCACGAGCAAGCGGCAAGGACGACCTTGACACGCTGGCCACCGGAGAGACCACGCATGCGGGAGTGAGAGACAAGCTCGGCATCGAGGCCGAAGTTGGCGCAGTGAGCCTCGATCTCCTTGCGGACAAGGGGACGGAACTGACCGGAAGCAAGGGCCTCCTTCATATCGACATCGGCAACCATCTTCTGATGAGAGGCGAGCAGCTCGGAGCGGGGCAACCAAGCGTTATCGGCGGTCATCATGGGAACCCAGCGCTCGTTCTTCATGCCAATGTTCTCACCGAGAGCGAAAGAGCACTCGTACTCGTACGAGTTCTTGAACTTTCTGCGGGAGTTGATGCCAATGACGCGGCGCATGGTGCCCTCGACCTTGAAGACCTTGTTCATGGCCTCCTCATCGGCCTCGGTGATGATCTTGTTGGCACGATCCATGGTCTCGCGATCCTCACCAGTCTGGAAACGCCACTGGATGTACTCGGAGGGAGTGCTGTCGAGATGGTTATCGATGTGGGCGAAAGCGTGCTGCTTGATGTAGGCGATACGGATGTTCTCGTGCTGGTAGATCTCACCGGTGGTGGGGATGAGCTCACCAGTGAGCACGTTGATGAGGGTCGACTTGCCGGCACCGTTGGGGCCAATGACGGCAATACGGGAGCCGAGCGAGCACTGGAACGAGATGTCGGAAATCTGGGGCTTGGCAGTGCCGGGGTACTGGAAGGACATCTTGGTGGCACGGAGAATGGCCTTGGCCTTGGTCTTGACACCCTCGAGGAAACCGGGCTCGGGGAAGGAGAACTCCATCTCGGAGGCACCGAGCTCGTAGTAAGACTTGGCAGCGGGGTGCTTCTTGACGAACTCGGCGAGGTTGCCTCTGTAGCGCTTGAGCTTGAAACGCTCGTAGTGGACGATGTGCTGGCAGACGTTGTCAAGGAAAGCGCTGTCGTGAGAGACGATGATGGAGGTGCAAGGGGAGTTGGTGAGGTAGTCCTCGAGCCACTTCACGTTCTTGACATCGAGATGGTTGGTGGGCTCGTCGAGGAGGAGAATATCGGGAGCCTCGAAGACGGCACGGCACAGGGCCAACTTCATCTTCCAACCACCGGAGAGGGCAGTGATCTCGTTCTTGATCATGTCCTCGCTGAAGCCGAACTCGTTGAGGCGCTTCTCGACCTCAGCCTGGCTGACATCGACACCGGCCTCGGCGAGCTTCTTCATGGTCCAGTCGATGGTGGTCATCTCGGTATCCTCAGAGTCCAAGTCGTGCTCGACGAACACGGTCTTGACCTCGGACTGCTTGGGGAAGCCCTCGACCTGCTCGTTGTTGATGGCGCGCATGAGGGTGGACTTTCCGGAACCGTTGGGACCGCACAGGCCGTAGCGCTGGCCACGCTTCAGGCGGAGATGGGTCTGGTTGAGAAGAATCTTGGCACCGTAGGCGAGCGAGAAGGTGCAGTTGCACAGATCCTCACCCTCCTCGTCGTCCTCCTCGCCCTCATCACCATCGGCGAGGTCGGGGTTGGCGCGCTTGCGAAGAGCATCAGTGATGGTCTGAGCCTCGTCGTCACCAACGACAACAGCGACGTAGGGCTTGACGGCCTCGGCCCAGACGGCGGACTCGGTCTCCTTCTCGTCAACGAGCTGGCCGGCAACAGCGGCGGCGTACTCGAGGACGGGGGCAAACTTCTCGAGGGCAGAAGCGTGCTTGGCGGGGAGGACCTCCTTGAAGTGGCCAAGGATGGTCTTGATGTCACCGTGGTTGCGGACCTCGGGAATCTTGCCATCGACGACGTTACCGACGCGGATGATGGTGTCAAGAGCCTGCTTGGTCTTCTCACGAGCCTCGGGATCAGCCAAGTTCTCGTAGTTCTTCTGGAGACCGGGCATCATCTTGGGCAAGAAAGGAGCGACAATGTTGGGGTCGTCGACGAGCTTGCACATGTTGTCGACAATGACGGCAGCCTTACGCTTGATGGCGGTGTCACGCTCAGAGAGACCACGATCGAGCAGGGGAACCATGAGGGCAAGAGTGGGCTCCTGGACCTCGGTGACGAAAGTGGTGGCACCGAGCAAGTGAACGGTCTCGGGGACGTTCTCGGGCTTAGCGATACACTTGATGAGCTCGGGAATGAAGCGCTCGATATCGCGGTTGACAATAAGCTGGCAGAGCTGCTCCATGGTCTTGTAGGCGCGGTCCTTGACCTCCTTCTTGGTGTCCCACATGGCCTCGGAAATGACGGGGATCAAGTCGGGGACACGGAGACCGGTCTGGGCGGGGGCAGTCTTGATGAGGATATCGATGAAGTCGAGGACGAGCATCTTCTCGGGCCACTTCTGGGCATTGCGGAGGGAGTCGATCAAGGCGGGGAGAACGGCCTTGACGGCATTGGGGTTGATGGCCTCGGCGATGCCGAGGGCAGCGGCGAAAGCGGCATTCTTCACAGCGGTGATCTTGTCACCAGCGCCAGCCAGGACGCTGGGGAGAAGAGCAACGAGGTAGGGCTCGACAGCGGAAGAGACCTCGGAGTGCTGAGCAATGGCCTGGATGGCAAGAAGAGCCTTCTCGCGGACGGTGGCATCCTTCTTGTTGGCGAGCTGCTTCTTGAGAGCCTCGACGGTCCTGCGAAAATGAGGGGTTCACATGTCAGCCTCCAAATTCTCCAAATTTTGGTGCGACGCTCGAAAATGCCATCTGAAAATTTTTCCCACCAAACTGGTCCCTGCAGCTAAAAGCCGCACCCTGATTCGACAGCACTGCGCGACACGGCAACCCTCCTGTCGCTGGCTGCTGCGAGGCGGTCTGCGACAGGCGGCAAGCCCGGCCAAGTGTCTCTTTGTGTCGTTTTTGTGTCCTTCTCACGCACACAAAGAAACAAAAGGCCACGATATGCCGCGATTGCTGCTGCGAAGCAGGGGCTGGACTGGCTTGGGCTTGGCTTGGCGAGGGGTTATCGTGAACATGGGGGCGGGGGGCGGGGCCCAACATGAAAAACTTACTTGGTGGGGGTATCAAGATCCTCGATGCGACCGTTGATGAAGGAAGCAAGGGCGGCCGAAGCCTCCTTGATCTGATCAGCCTCCTTGGAGATGGTGAGCTTCTGCATGAGCTCATCAAGCACCTTGATGCTGGCGGCGTTCTCGGAGGGAGCCATTTTATCGGGTTTTGTGATTTGATCGAAACGTCGAAAAAATGTCGTGGAGACTAGAGAAGACGTCTAAGGAATCTAATCCCGCCGTCTATCTGGAAACGATGTTGCTGGGAAGAGTCTATTCGGGGGTGTCCTGCGAAAAGGCAAGTGACCGACGGCGACGATGGGCGAGCCCGTAGATATCTCGATGGAGGGTCGAAGACGTCTACTCTATTCTGGCTCTTCTAGAGAGAAGTCGCAAGAATATGTAAAGACTGAGTGGAGAGCTGGCAGTCCAAACGAAAAGAAAGAAAGCTGAGGAGAGACCTGGAGGTGGCAGAAAGAAAAAGTTGTGGGTGTGGGAGGGCGGTGGGGGGGAAATATTTAAAGGGTACAGCTGGGCTTTGCCTTTCAGCCAGGACACCCACCAGTGAGCCAGATTCACTTTTGCACACAGCCTCCTGCGACACACACACACGCCGCCGCTAGACCCACAGGGGGGCACAGAATTGGATGGATTGGAGGGGCAGGCATCCCGTCGCCGAAAACTTTTTTTTTCGCCTTTGCCCTGGGCCTTGGGGGGGAATCTGGAGCATCTGGAGCTGCTGGGCCAACCACTTTCTCTCCTTCGGCCACTCGCCCACCTCCTCCCACTTTCTGCTCCTCTCTCTCTCTGTCAGTCGTCCGAAAGAATTGCCCCTCCAATGATTGGTGTGCATCCAGCCGCTGCCGACTCAGACACATCCCTGCTTATCCTCGCAGATCCCTGCTTATCGCTTTATAAAACCGCGGCGCTAGTCCCAGAATGGCCCACTTCCAGGGCGGTGAGGCGGTCGTTATGCAAAAAAAAAAGTTTGGTGTTTCCAAAAAAGCCACCCCTCCATTCAAAGAACGGCCCCAACAAGCAGGTCCGCTGCCTCTGCCTCTGCCTCTGTCTCTATCTCTGCCGTCCCATGTTTGATGAAAGGTTATTGAATTGGCTTTTTCTCATAACCATGACGAGTTGAACAATGCGCGCCTTGAAATGAGATGGCCTTTGTTGCGAAACTGTAAACTGTAGCCTTGACCATGTGGCAACATGAGCGTTGAGCGGGCGCTGAGTGGGCTCGTGGAGGGGTTTCTCTCTTTTCGTGGTGTCCACCGAGGGCGGGGCAGCAACGTCTCAAGTCTTCTCATCCACCTCATCTCCCTTTGCCGAAGAACGCTGCTGCTGGCGCCAGCATACCATGCGAGCATGCACCACGTTGATGCATCTCAATGGTTTCAAGGGCGCTAGCACTTCTCCCAGCTCATCCCAGCCTGCTTCACCCGCGTGTCTCTCCTAATCGCGGGGAAGCCTGTCGTTGGGCTCGACATGGGCCACTGGCGATTCATGGCCAATATCTGCACCATCTGCCCCCGTTTCTGTCTACAAGTGCTCCAATATCGGTGATAAACCTGTCAAATCCAATATGGGGGTTAAAAGGTGCTTAATTCTAGTGTTATACGAGGGAGAGAACCGGGTGGTTAGTTAAAGCCGAACCCAATAGCTCAGGTCCTACTATTAAAGTATTAATTTCCTAACAGTAAGTCTCTCTAACTAATTTAATATATCTCTTAATTAATGCCTTATTTAAAGCTATTAAATACCTATTTCCTAACTTAAACCCTATAATCCTTTACGTTCTTCTATCCTATAATATTACTGTTATTTCCGCTACTTTATAATATCTATCGGCTTACTTATATTAATAGCTTTACTTTCTATATTTTCCTCCGGCTTCTTTATTACCTTTATTTTCTTTTATATTAAAGTTAATTTCCGGCGTTATTTTACCGCTATATCGTCCTTTTCCTCCTATAATAATATTAGGTTTAAGTCTTTTAATTCTTTTTTTTAAATCTTCTTTCTTATATTTTTAATCTTAATAAGGTCTTTAAATTTAATAAACTTATTAACCGTTAAAGCCTTTATTAAATTATTAATAAGTATTTAATTAATTACTATATATTTAACTATAATTTCTTTATATTATTACTTTTCCTGAAATTAATAATTATAAATATTTATATAACGTAATTTTATTTATAAAATATTAATATTTACCGTAATAAATTAAATAATTTAAATATTATTATATTATATTTAAAGATTTTTTTTTTTATTTAAAATAACTTTTAACTTTTAAATTAACCGGCTTTAATAAAAAACTTCCTTAATAACTTATAAAAATATTAATAACTTTACTTTAATAATAAAAGTAATAACGGTATTTTATTTATTAACTTTTTATTTAATAATATTACCGAAAAGCCTTATAACGTAGCCTTATAAGCTTCTTTTAATAATTATATTGTTAATAAATAAAATATTTAAAAAAACTTTAAACCGGTTATTACTTTTAAATTAAAGAGTATATATATTAATTATAAATAAGTAAATAATTATCTATTTAGCCGTAAGTAAATAAGTAAAGTTTAGGTTTATATTAAAGTTAATAAGTTTAAAAACCGTAAAGGTAATATTAGGCTTATTAATTATAACGGCGTATAATAATAAACCGACGATTTATTAATAATAATATATTTATTAATAAATAATTAGACCTTTATAAAATATAAACTTTTTATTAATTATTAATGTATAAAGAGTTTTATAGAGAGCGTTAAAAAGAAATCTCGAAAGCTTATAAATATATTTATATTAAAAAAACTAACTTAATTTTTTTTTTTAATCCTATAATACTTTTATCTTTAAAAACTATTAAAGACTTTCGTTACTTTATAAAATAAAGTAATCTTTAAAGCTACTTATAAGTTTATCGATTTAAAACCGCTTTTTTTTATAAAATATAATAATAATATTATTTATATAAAAAAAAATAATAACTTTATTTTTAATATAATAATATTATTTATAAAGGACTGGTTAATATTTAAAGTTAAAAAGTATATTAATAAAATTACGTTATTAAAAAAGTAAGGACTTTTTAAAACTATATAGTACTTTTTTAAATAATAATACTTTATTTAAGGTTTTTCCGGCGTTTAAAGGAATTTATATATATATATTATAAAGTAATTTAATATAAATAAAGGCGTTAATAACGTTATATTATAATACCTTTAAATTAAATTTAACGGTAATAATAATTAAAGTCTTAAATAATTTCTTAATAAAGGTAGCGGTATAAATATTTTTGGTTAAGGTCTTTAATTATTAATTGTCTTTTATAATAAACTTTACTTTTATTTTTTATAAAAAACTATATTTATTAAGTTTATAAGTAAATACCTATATATTATTAAAGATTTAACACTTTAAAGCTTTCTTTTTATCGATTACTTTTTAAAATTTTATTTCCTTATAGCTTTATAAATAATTATTAATAATTATTTTAAAAAGCTTTTTATAAAAATACTTTTTTAATTATTTATAATTTTTAAAGAGTTTAAATAATTTATAGCAATAAATCTTAATAGTAAAAACGGCGCTTACTTACGGTAAAAACGTTACTTTTATAAATTAATTCCTTACCGGGACCTCGCTTTTATTATTAACCTCGAATTTAAAAAGGTCTTTTATTAAATACCGTATTTTACAGTAATTACTTTTTAATTTACTTATTTACTTTCCGGTAATAAACGTTACCTTTTAAAGCTTAATATAATTTTAAATCGTTCGAAAATTATATTTAAAAAATACTTTTTTAAATTTATAATTAATAAGTTCTTTAATAATATTTATTATAGCGGTATTTATTAAATATATAATATAAAAAGGAATATTATTAAATATTAAAAGGGCGTTTTATAGTTTTAAAAATTTAAAATAATTAAGCTTAATAAATTAAGCCTCGCTTTTTAAATCTATCTTTAATTAAAAATAAAGTAATTAATTAGAGGAATTTTCCGGTACTGATAAATATAAATTACTTTAATTAAAAAGTATATTTTCCGTTTATTTATTTAATTAATCTTTCTTTATATAATTAAAATTTAAAAACTTAAATAAA
>JAULSY010000220.1:2702-29651 GCA_030512305.1 Cercophora samala | reverse complement strand
GCGTAATATATTATAAATAAGTAAGGCTTTATTTATAATATATAATAGTAAATTATATTAAAGAAAGGTTAATTATAAAGGTAATACTTTATAATATATAAAAGGTAATTACTATAATAAAGGTTTATAAAGGTATTAAAAAATATAGTAAATTAATATATTAAATTAATTTAAAGGTTAAGAAATATTATAATAAATAGGGTTAAAAAAAGGTATTTTATAGGCTTATAATTCCGATTAATTCCTTAAAGAACTTATTTAAATTTAATTATCAAAACGTTTACCGGTACGTTAATTTTAAGCTATTATAAGGCGTTAGTACTAGTTTTAAACCGTTATAGGGCGTTAATTATATTACCGGACGTTAAAAGCCTTAACGTTATAAAGCTTTAACGTTAACCGTGTAGTTTAAAAGAGCCTTAATATTAGCTGCGTAGTTTAAATTAACGCTAACTACGTAGCTAGAATTAATATTATAGGGTTTATAATACTTCGGGGCTTCGGTGTAATTTAAGGGTCCGATTTCCTCTGTAGTTACTGTATATTTAGAGAGCCTTAGAGGCGCTATTAAATTCTAAGCCTATTAGTTATAGTTTAAGACCCTGTAGTTTATAGGCCTTAATATATTGTAAAGTCCATAAATAAGTGCTGTATTTCAACACTATATTAATTATAAAATTAATTTCTATTTATATTATTTATAAGTATAAATCTAAAATATTTTTATTTATTATTACTTTAGCGTTAAAAAAAAACTTACGTATATAAGTTTATTTATTTATTAATACTATTAAAGTAACTTTATTAAAAGCGTTTATTATTATACCTATAAATATTAACTATATTAAGCGTTAGATTATTAATATTATTACTATATTCCGCTTTACTTTTATTAAACGTAATATTAAAAAGCCTTATAAAGTTATTACCTATAATAACCGTAATAATATTAATAATAATAATAGTGTTAATTAAAGTAAAAATAATAATTGCGATAACGATAATAACTATAAAATATTAAATATTAATAATAATATTTCTTTCTTTTAAATATTTCGTTTTAATAAAAATAATTTATTTATATTTTAGTTTTTTAAATCTCTTCCTTTAAAAAAGCTTCTTACTTTAAAATCTAATTTAAAGATCTTTTATATAAAATAAATATATAATACTAATACTTTATAAATTTAAACCGATATACTTATTAAAAGCGATTTAAAGGAGTTTTCTTTTAAAAGTAATTATTAAAGTCCTTTAATTAAATTAAAAGAATATTATAGCCTTTACCGTATTAGGTTTTATTAAAGTATAGCGCCTCTCCGGCGTATTTAATTACTATTAAATTATATTAAACTCTTAAGTTATAACTATATTAAAATATAATTAATAATATTATATATAAACTTTAATTTTATTTTTACCTTTATAACTTTCTTTTTTATTACCCTTTAAATATTTAATTAAATAATACGTAATATAATAAGGGTCTTTAATATATTATTATTAAAAATTTTAATATTTAATACTTTATAAAATTAAAGGAGGATAAATAACCGGTATTATTAAAATTAACGTTAATTATACTATTATATAATAGTATATATATTAATTAAATATATTTTAATATTTATTATATTTATATATTACGTTTTTATTTTACTTAATATTTATATAATATATATTATTTATAATTTAATTATATTAAATAACCTTTATTTTAAACATTTATATACTATTAAACGTTATTACTAAAGGCGTTAGAAGATTTTATTAGTTTAATATTTTAACCGTTATTATTTTAATACTATTTTAAAAAATAATATTATACTTTTATTTCGGAAAGAAATATTACTTTTCTAATTAATAGGAATGTTTAAAAAACTAGGAAAAGTGGGGCAGGTGACAAGGCTTATTTTTATACTTAGGCTTATTTGTCTAATAAGGCTTAACTGCATAGGCCTGTGCTTACAAGACTTATTTCCCTGACCGGTTTCCCGCTACGGTATGGAAGGATCTGATAACTTTTTGAACCTAGACCTCTTTGGGTCGCGGCCCGGCTCTCACTTCTGTTGCTCATCACCCGCTTTGTGGCCCGGCATTTGTCCTCGGCGAAATCTGACGGCATGTCGTAGACCGTCGGTGTAAGTGGCGATGTGTTGATCACATTGTTTTCTGCCACGAGTTCACCCTGTACACCTACCTATGTTTCCGCAAATAATTCGTCGAGGGTGGCATGTATGTAGTAGGAACAACTAAACAGAAACGACCGCCCGCCATTTACGTTACTACGAGGTCTGTGGAAGTGACGATTGACCACATCTCGCAGGTTTACAGAAGATCTCGCTTCATGTTCGAGGTACACCATGGTAAGCAATGGCAAAATTTCCAGCAGCCACTCGAGCTTGGAACAAACAGGACTGGTTGGATTTATTCTCATGTACTTGTGGGCCGTGGAGCAGGAGATTGATGCAGTGTGCTCACCCAAGGTGTAGCTGAGTAGGTAGACTGACAGGGTGGTGTTGAATGGTATATCGTGGACCGAATAGGTAAGGTAAGAAGGGCCCTTTCAAGATCCCTAGTTCATACCTTAATTAGACCTTCAAAGGGAAGGCATAGGGCTGGAAGGATAATGAATATTTCTTTTAAATGCCTTGCACACTTTCAAAAGATAGCTAACAGGCCTTTCATCATGATCAATAAGCCTATTAAGATCTTCAGTAAGCCTTCAAAAGTGTTGAACAGGCCTGGGAAAATACGTAGTTAACCGCGCTTGAAAACAAGGTAGTTGATAGTCTTTAATAGCACCACTGAGACCTCTCCAGAGGTCTTCAGCCACACAAGTACCTAAGCCGAGTATGGCAACCCCCACTTCCGGGATGAAAGATGTGTGACAACACGTTGCGCTACTATATGGCAGCCGAAAGACGTACCACACAAACATATGAACGGGCAGGTACAGATTCCAACAAGCCACGACATGGTAGAAAGTAGCAGTTGTCTAAAAATAGGAGGCTTCCTGTCTGACACGGACAAGTCCCAAGCCCATACCCATAGCCATAGTCAAACAACACCAAGTCCCAGTCCAAAACCCCCTCTACTCCCTCCGATCATAATCCTCATACCCCCCCGCCAACCTCAAAATCCACCCATCCCCCTCCCTCTCCCCCTTGGCATTCTCCCCTCCCCAAATCACCACCCCCCTCCCGCCCAAACACCCATCAACCCCAAACCTCCCCCTCGGCCCCGGGTGAACCTTCCCTTCACTCTCCATCTGCTCCATAGCCACCAACTCCGCCTCTGCCCAGGTCAGCTCCCCACTACTCATCTTGGGCAGCTTCTCCCTGACATAATCCTTGACTTTGGCCCCTGTGATCCCCCTCGAGGGCAGCTGCAGCGTCCAGATATCCGCCTGAAAGGCTTGCGACTCGTCGATGGGAAGGCCGAGCATGTAGACGAGATACTCCCTCCCGTATCCTGTATTGATAGGCACCAGGGCCCCACCAACCCGTGGCTGAGGGCAGGGAGAGGGGGCAGTGAAAGAGTGCGTTTCCCAAGGGAGGGGCTTCTCCCTGTCGGTGGCGTTGTCGTGGAGATACAATGATAGCAGCTCGACTGCGTTTGGATCGGAAGGGGATTTGGACAGGACGTAGAGGGTGTTGCCCGCGTAGGCCGCGACATCCAACAAGTCCTTGTCCTTTGGCAGGTCGGGTAACGTCGTCCAGACGGCTTGGTTGAAGTCGTAGAACCAGACCTCTCGGCGGGTGGCGTCGCTGTTGCCCCCGACTGAGACGAGGAAGCCTTGCTTGTCGTCGACGAGTATGGAATGCCCGGAGCGAGGAGCCATGGATTTGTAGAGTTGGGTGGTGCCCCGGAGTTTAGTCCAGGCAAGAGTCTCCGAGTCCCACTGCCAGATGACACTCCCTTCGTCAATGGGGTTGCCAGATGCATCTTCTCCTCCATGGATCAAGACGTAGCGGTTCCCATGGGCGCAAGCGGCGTGATTCTTCCTTGACGAGGGGACATTGAGTTCGCCGGTGGAGATATCCTTGGTGGGAAAGGGGGGATAATCTGCTTGGGAGGTGGACTTGGAAGTTAAGGGATCGGTTTGGGATTTCTCTTGGGGAAGGGAAATGGCGTGCACTGTAGGGGGGTACAGGTTGCCGGAGGCGTCAATGCCACCGAAGAGGTAGGCTTTATCGCCGATGACTGTCAGGGTGTGATTGGAACGGGCCAAGTTGCTGTCGTCGCCCTGGGGCTTGTCAAGCTGAGTGAGGGCTACTTTGAGGGGAGCGGTAGGAGCTGCGATGGCCACTGCTGCTGCGGCTTCGACGCCTGTCATGATGACTTGCTCGGCCGCGATGGCTGCTGCTACTACGCCGGCCATGGTTGTTGCTGGTTGACTGGAAGGGAGAGATCTGTTGTAAGTGAGTTTACCAGAAGCTTTGGAATATGGTGCTGATGTGTTTTGAACAGGTGAGAACGAGCTAGATAGGGGTCGTCAGAGACTGAGTGTTTGGGAACCTGAGGGTCGGACGATGACGTAGGTGTGGGGCGGGAACCCTGTTGGCCACAGATGTTCCTGAATGGCACACCAGGTGGTCCCTGCACCCCGTTTCTCTTCATCTGAATGTCTTAGACTCGTGAGCTTTCCCATCATCTCAACCAGCTACACTTTATAGGCGAGATCCAGCGACGGCTACGATTCCCTTTGGCGACAAGAAAGGGCGGCAACCCAAAAAGTCCCTATCATATTCCAGGTGGTACCGGGCTTCTAGATTTTGATACGGTCCTTGGAGTCGCGGTGGCCCCCTGTGCCATGCGGGATGAATAGTAGCCGTTGATTTGCCCGTTCTAGTGCTTCGGGGACTGCACTAGTGAGTGTATCTTACACCTCTACAGCTCTGGGTAGCATTTATCTCGGTGAGTTGATCAGGACATTGTGGCATACAAGAAAATGCTACGGAGGCTCGCCACTGCATGATAACGAATTGATCTTTGAAAGTCTAGGGCTAGAAAGTCGACACGCAACAGACAACCAGCTGTCAACACAGTGGCACCGGCGAAGGTAGCCTGGCAACCACCCGGCATGATTTTTGAGCAAAAAGCGCAAAAAGAACTGGACGTACCAGGATTCGAACCTGGGATCTTCTCATGGAGCATATTTGTACATTGGAACCCTTTCACCTGTCTTGTAACAGCTTCGAGGCAACGAACATTTTTGCAACTGAGACGCCTTACCACTAGGCCATACGCCCTCAGTTTATTGTTACCCTTATCTCTGGTTCTGCATCCTATAAGCTTGAAACCGAGGGCAGAAATCTCGACAGCCCGGCGGCCAGCTGCACCGTACGTCAGGTGCCATTTCTCTGGTGTTTTGTAACTATCATCCCATCGATGAGCGCTGCAGCTGCCCCTTGATTCCGCGAAACTGCCGATGCGTTATTCTCTGTTGATGTTGACCTCTTACCACCATGGTTGCGCTGTTGACATGCGACCGACTTCAGAAACATATGACGCGCCCTGACTGAGCAGCATGACGTGCTGGAGATCGATGGACCATGGTTTACTTTTGACGAGAACTGTCACGGCCGTAAGTTCTTGACAATATCATCATGACAACACTCACCAAACGGCATCTCGCAACGTCGGTGATCATCCAGCTGAGTGGCTGTTGGGCGGTTTGCTTCTCTAGAAGTCAAGGTGAGAACCAGTCCATCTCACCGTCTGACCCGTTGTTGAAGCTACGGATAGAGATGGCGTGTTCTAAAAATTGCCTGGTTGGGGCCCCACAAAATAGACGATGTCAAAGGCGTGCCAAGCATAAAGCCACCAAGGGATGCTTGTTGTCAGTGCCTAAACGTTAGCGCTTATTTATTTCTGGGGCATTTGTGCAGCGCTGGCATTGTCACCGTCGGGATTTTCAGTGCTGCTCTGACAGGACCCTGAAAGCATTTCGCTTCAAATCCTTTGACACTGAACAAAAGAATGGCTGAGACAACGGATGCGCACTGCAGGACTCCTCTGCCCTATCTAAACGAACGCCAGTGTGGTCTTTTGCTTTCGTCCCACATAGCACAGCATTGCTTTGGGACTTGATCCCGCCATCGGGACAGGGGCTGAAACCCGTGTGCATGTGGCTGCTCAGTCACTGCCAGTCAACAACTCCCAGTCGCGAAGGATCCGTAAAGGATGCCTGATCTCCTCCCCGACGGCAAAACTTAAGGTAACACATAGCTACCTGGAAAAAGACTTCACCGACCCCCAAGATAACCAGCCACAGGGCTGCTTCTCCAGGGTCCCTTTGGATGACCTCAGATCGGAATCTTGCCCAATTTATCCCAAGCTGATGTGTGGATGCTGTTCGGGCTGAGCCTGCCCCAGCTGTGTGGCTGAAGCAGCCGCTGGCTGATTGCGATTGGCCATCTCTGACGACACTCGTGTGAATTTGGCCCGTTTGGGGAAGATGACCAAACAGGGGGTTCGACAGGGGTCTGGTCGGGACTTTTTTGCATCACTGCCACCACCTGCCCGCATTTAACAATCGCGGGACTCGCACTTTTGCATCTGGCTGGCTTAATCTCAGTAATATCAACTCTCCTGCTAACCTCCCCGCGCTTCGATATCGCGATACCTGGTACTTTTGCTCACCTCTACGACAGCGACGACAATCTCACAAGCATGAGCAAACAATATGTCATCGGCGACTCGTCGCCATTCCTCAAGCGTGTGCTGATCCCCTTCTGGATCATCCGCATCTTGATCATGCTCTTCGAGATTGGTGTCTACGGCCTTCTCGTCGCTGGCTTGGGTGTGTTCAAGGACGATGCGAGACGGATCATCGACGAGTACAACACCCACCTCACATACGAGGCCATCTTGGCCACATCCATCATCATCATGCTCATCACCCTCGTCTGCCTTATTTTCGACCTTGTCAGCATCATCAAGCGCGCCAGACGCACCTTGGGCCCCAAGTTCTTCCTGTTCACCAACATCTTTCAGACGCTTTTCTACGTCGTCGGCTTTATTCTGTCCATGATTGGTGCCAGGCCCAGTGCTTTGTATGCCGTTATCAACGTCATTGTTCTGTAAGCTGCCTAACCATCTATCCCACCTGTCTCTCTCTTCCACATTCGCTAATCACAGCATCGTATCAGACTCTCCTTCCTCGGCCTGCTCATCTACGCCTCCATCGTCTTCCACCAATACCGCAAGGGCTCTCTCGGAGACGGCTCCGGCGGCAACCGTGGCACCTACGTAGCCACCGAGAACCCCGCCGCCGTCCCCTTCAACCAGACCGCTGCTGTTGACACCGCCTATGCCCCTCAAACTACCGGATACACTCAGGACTATCCCCAGGAATACCAGAAGCCCGCCTTTTACGACCAGCAGGCGGCGAACCAGGCCGGGTATGCCGGGCAGGGTTACGAGCCCTACTCTGGTCAGCCCCAGCAGGTTAGCATCCAGCCACCCCAGCAGGGGTATGAGATGCAGGGTCGCCAGGCTGTTTAAGCTTGTGGTATCTTGAAACTGGAAAGGGTTGGTTGTTTGTTGGGTCAGTTTGGTCTACTGTTTAGGAAATGGGGTTCCGGGCTTTTTATTTTGTTTTTGCTATGTTGGGTGAAAAATGGGGTGCTATGGACTGGCGCAGGGATTGGGAAGGGAATGGTATTTCCCGGAGAGCGTGCACATAACATACACACTTTTAGAAGCGTTGCGATATACCCATAATGATAAATGTTGAGTTTTCCTTCGAGTCGAGCTATCCGTGTGTGTGAATTGCGGCGAGGGGCGGATACTGAAATTACCTAGGGCTGGCTGGGCATTGGTGCCAAGGGATATGTCAAGAGTGATAGCGTGCACGCCATTGAGGTGGACGGTTTTTACTGTGGCTGGTGATGTGTCCATTGAGCAGCATCAAGACTGGGCAGCACGGCAGAGACATGAGATAGGTAATTACAGAGACACTGGCAAGCTTTGTATTTAGCCAAGACAAGGCTCGCGCTGGTCAGGGGCTCAGGGACTCTTCAACACTTTACATGTAGACTTGGCGACAATAGCCAAACCTATGATCACACATTTCTTTTTTTATCTACTTTGTCCACATCTATAGGCCAAAACAGATCTGGGAAATTCAAAACGCCCAACGCCAAAAGCCAGGCAATGCTACTCCTTACGTAAACACCTGATCCACCTACCTACCTACCTAGGTAGGTACCTACCATACCAACCCAATATAAATCCTCATAAACCTAAAAGCCAAACCCATCAAACATCCTCATTCCTAGGCCACTCCCCCCTCTCCATCCTATACGCCCCCCCCTCCCCTCGCCCCCCACCACCATCCAGGTCCTCCGCCGCCCAACTAACACTGCTATGCCCCGTATGAGCCCTCCTCCCAACACCAACCCGACTCCCACTCCCACTCCCATTATCATTCCCCTTCCCCAATCCCCCCCTCCCCTTCCCTTTCACCCCCACCTCACCCCCTCCCCCCCCAACCTGGACAAACCCCCCCACCCCCCTCCCCCCTCCAGACCCAAACCCAAACCCAACCTCCCCCCCCTCCACAACCCCAAACCTCACCCCCACCCCGCCAAGCTCAGAAGGGAGATAACTCTTTGCCGCATCCGTCCCCGCCTGCTCCCTCATGAAGCCAGTCTGGGAACTCTTGAGGAGCTCGGAAATGGTCAGGGGGCGGAAGACGGGGATTTGGTACCTGGTGTGGATGGCCACGTCCCATGCTGACGTGAGGGTGATCAAGAGTACATACGACAGGGGTAGGATAAACAGGAGGTATCCTCTTTGCGCGGAGAGCTTTCTCGTTTCCAGGATGGAGATTAGCTCTTGGGTTTGGGTTTGGGTTTGGGTTTGGGTTTGGGATTGGGATTGGGTTTCGGTTTGGGGTAAGGAGCTGCTAAAGAGGGAAGTGGCGGCTGCTCCGATGGATAAATGGAGGAAGGACTCCAGACCGGGAATAGTCCAGTTGTTTATCCCTTCTTGTGATGGGATCATAGGGAGGTGGGTGAGGGAGGAGTTGGAGAAGAGAGGCTGGGACCCATCGGGGCCGCCGAGGCTGACGAGGAGAGGGGAGGCGGTTAGCCAGAGGAGGGCGGAGGTGGTGGTGTTTTTGAGGTGGGAGAGGGAGGATAGCACCGGGGGGTGGGCCGGGGCGCTGGGGTCGGAGCCTGGGGTGGTGAGGAGGCCGTCGGAGGCGGAGAGGAGGACTTGACAGCTGATGGCGGAGACGGTCGTGATGGTGTTGCCATGGGTGGTGGTGGTGAGGTTGGTTGTTTGGCCGCCGGTGATTGTTCCGTTCAAGGCGGCGAAGATGATTGTCGTGTTGATGCTGGTGCTGGAGGGGAATTTCACGTCGTCGAGGTAGACGGTGAGGAGTGGTTGAGAGGGGGAGAACCAGACTTCCCCTGATGGGGGGTGGCGGGGGGAGGAGAGGTTGGTTGTTGTTTTGAAGGCGTTCCAGGGGAGGCCATTGTTGTAGAGTTGTTTGAGCTGCTGGCCGCGGCAGGTGATGTTGGTGTCGAGGTGGACGGCTTTGGCGGTGAAGCTACCTCTGGTGGCGAGGACAGCTCGGTCAAAGAGCCAGTTTCGGAAGGCTGGAAGGGGCTCAGAGGATGGGTCATTGGCGTAGGTGGTGTATGCTGAGAATGCCGGGATGAAGGATGCTGAAGGGGGGTTGGTTTGTGTGAAGGGTCTATCCAACACGGATGATAGTGAGGAGCTGATGTTGCTTGATATGGCGACAGCTTCCAGCGTAGGTGTGTATGCATACCCTACAAGAGGAGGAGCTGCCAGTGGGAGCAGAATGGATAGCAGAGCCACCGCAAAGATCAATCCCGCGGATACGGAGCGTATGGCGGTCACAGCCTGAGGTAATAACATGATGTTGCCATGGGCAAGAGCCAAGAACCCCTCCAGCCCGCTGATGGTGAGCGGCTGCGTGTGCAACAGAGGCCATAACGCTGCCTCACAAAGTGAAAGACAGATGTACGCCAGGGCAGAGAGACCAATGAGATACACTGCCGTGATAATCCCCTGTATCACACCCAAATTCTCTGACGTCCAAGGATCAAGTGAACGACAACCATTCGCCCACGGTGGGCACTCCAAAAGCTGTCTGCTTGTCACCACCGTGTAGGCAATTGCCACAGCCACAGAAATAACACCAGCTATCAGAGCAACCACAAGAGAGAGGTTCCTCGCAAGAAAAGGCAAGAACCCCAGTCGTCTCGGGGCGGGATCGGTGGCGCCGAGAACAAAGTTATGGTCAGATGCTAGGCGACGGAGCTCCCTAGGTGTGGGAGATGCCATATTGGCGGCTGTATCGTTGCTATCGGGGTCCTCCGCTGCAGGTCGGCCAAGGTTAAGATAAGGGAGGGTGTGTTCCGAACTGAATTCCTCGCGAAAGACGGACTTGCGAGATGGTGCAAGCGAGGGGGGCTTTGGTGAATGAGACATGGGAGAGACGGGGAACAATGCTGAAAACCAAAAGAATGAAAAGAAAGGGGAAGGACAGCCTCAGAAAACACCAGGTGGAAAGGGGCACTGGGTTGGGCAGAGAAGTGCAGCAACTGGAGACACGCAGTCTGAGCAATTGTCTGTACTTGGAGCCCATGCTGGTTGGGTGGACCGGCCAATGATGCATAATCAGGGGTCTCATTGACACACCAATGACAGAGTGACAACATCCCCAAGGGACAACACGACAAAACACCCAACCTAGCCCGTATCAAGATTTCAAGATATCTACACCACCCGAACCTGCCCGAAAGCATACCCTGGCCAACTCCAGGAATGCATACATGTCTATCTCTACGACTGCCGTCGCTCAATGCGAATTACCCCAGTCGTTAACAATAAGGAAAAGAAAAAGAGCGGTCTGACTGTCAACAATTGACAATACCTTACTCGCTGGAAGAGGCAACCTCGACGTCCCTTCCTCTATGGCCCCCCATCTCTCCGAACTTACAAAGATGGCGGATGATAAAACACACACATGGTGTTCAGGCACTCCCCCCCATCCCGGCATGCAGCAGCCTTCTTGGGGTGCCGGTTCGGGCACTTTGTCTTTCTACAGCAGGCACCCTGTGGGCAGAGAACGACAGAGTGGCTGTAGACGCAGTCAGGGTTGGTACACCTGTTGTCCTTTTTGCACCTTGGTGTCTCCACACGAGGGGAGGAATGGTCTGACGGTGCCGACCGCGCGGGAAGCCCGCCCGGGTGTCGGAATACACATACTGTTTTACGGCACCGGTCTTTGTAAATGCAGTCTCTCATGGGATGCCGGTTGGTGCAGGCAGCCTCTTCACACGTTCTGCCCCTTGGGCAAGGCAGAGAGGGGTGAGCGTAACAGCACTCCATATCGGTGCATTCGTCGAGGAACTTGCACGTGATGGTGTCTTCTTCGCCATTCCACGTACTCGCGCTTGACCCCCAAGAATCGTCACCACCCTCGCGGTGTTTGGGGCACAGGCGAGGCAGAGGCTGGCCCTGAGACTCGTAAAAGAAGCGAGAGTACTCGAACTGGTGTGAGCGGGTGCCTGGCGCCGTGCAAATCATCATGGCCTTGGTCGCCTCCAGTTCCCCCCAGCATTCGCGGCACCAGCGGTAGCCGGGAAAGTCATCTGAAGTCCCGGCCTGGGACGTTCGCACGATTCGGCTGCACAGCTTGTTGGAGCAGCAGACGAGCATATTGGTGGCTTCATGCCGGGTCGGCCAATCCTCCCTGAACTGCCAATCGCCGGTGACAAACATGTCGCGGGTCGACAGGAGGCCGAGCTGGCTGCAAACGCTGTTGCACTCGTGGGTGGAAAAGAACCAGTAAAAGCCATCGATGGAGAGGTTGCCGCCAGAAAGTGGCAGGTACCCACGGTCAAGCGTCTGGAGGGCCGGGTCGGTAAGCACACGACCGACGCCCTGCAAGTCAGTTACCATAAAGTTGCCTCGGGAGCGCTCAAATGTGAAGTGGGAGAAGGCCTGGGCAGCCTGGAAGATGGGGTGGTCTGGTTTGCCTTTGTTGACCCAGCCATTGTTGGAGTTGTACTTGGTGTATTCACCTTTGATCAAAGGTTCCAGCGACATGCATTGAGCGTCACCTTCGCCAGCGTCCGACAGCCTTGTGAGGCAGGTGACGACGATGAAGTCGAGCGAGTATTGTTCGGGAAGCATGGTGTTGAACTCGAGAGCAAAGGCTTTGCACAGCGCCTGGGCGAGCATGTCGTCAATCAGGTGCATGAAGGTCTTGCCTTGCCGCAAATAAGTCTTCACCACAAGCTTTCTCCGTGACACGCCCGAACGGGCATAAAAGGCGGATCGCATTGCGCCCTTGGAGAACGGCGTCTTTCTCATTGACACCACAAGGTCGGTACATTGAAAGTTAAAGCTCGTATGACTGTCCAGCATTTTGTCGAGCATCCTGTCGTCGTGTGCCAACACCTCGGTCGAGTAAGCCACAAACTTTGTCTTCTCGTTGAGCCAACCAGGTGTTTCCCATTGGGGCGGCCCTGTCTCTAGGTTAGAGGACAAGGAAACAGGAACGCGCCGGGCCGTGTTTGTTGAGGAGAACAAGAGTGAGCGCCGGGCAGGAGTGACTGTGAAACCGGAGTCAGCGCAGGGATGAACAGTGGCAGAATTTGTAACTGAAAGGGTGACAGATTGGACAACAAGTTTGCACAGCGAGTGATACGAGACACCGAGCTCGAGCTCCAAAAGTTTCACGTTCTGACGTGTGACTGGGGAGGCGGGGAGAGGGCGGCGGCAGTCTACAGCGTACTTGTTGGACACAAGCAAGGAAGAATCGGTTGAGAAGGGGGCGTAAGCTTGATAAAAGGCATAAGCCATTCGGTCGGTACTGTTGTTGATGCGGAGAAGGGAGTAGTGGATGTTCTTGTCGATCATCTGTTGGAGGATTGAGCTGTGGGTAAGGCCATGTGGCTCGCTACCCGGCTCAGCATATCGATCCTGAAGATCGCTGAAGTCATGAAGTGTACGCCCGTGAGCTGGGGCATCGGTGATGTGGATTATGCACCGATTCTGGCTCTTCCATGAGGCACCGAGCGCGCCTTGAAGAGCACCCAACACATCCTCAGGCACATCTCCTCCGCCCTTGGCGGATAAGGAGGCGAGAAAAGCGACAACTTCGCCAATGTCTGATGTGAAGTCCAGAGCCTGAAGGTGGGGATTGTCCCCATGGTCTTTGTAGCCCACAATGGCCACTTGGAGGGTAGCCTTGTGGAAAAAGGCGGCGTTCAGCTCTTGGACAATGGTGCTGACTTGGTTCTTGGCGGCTTCGATGTATGGCGACATCGAGTACGTGGTGTCAATGAGAAAGAGCAGGTCGGTGGCGCAGGCCTTTGCAAAGTGACCCTCGACTTTGGGCATCTGTCCGATGGCCACCTTGTGACTCCGGCTGAGCTGCATCTCTAGGTCAGCCAGCCGTCGTTTGGATTCTTCGGTGCTCAGTGAAAGCCTCGCTTCTCGCTTTAAGCGTCGGCTAATACGTTTTAGGTTCTCATTCTCGATTGATCTTAAACGGATCTGCTCTTCAGAATGGATGGAAGGTCCTGATGAGGCCGTCGAGGCTTGCGAGGAGTAAGGAGGAGGAGGGTCAATGGTAGTTGATGATGAGTCCCGAAGCGGAGGAGCGCGGATGATGGGCGGGATTCTGGATGAAATGGAAATAGATACAGCAGTCGTGGATGACGAGGGCAAATGAGGGTCCCGAGAAAGGTGCGACCTGCGTCTCGCAGGCGACCAGCGGCTATCTGCTAGAGACCCGGACCCAAGGCTTGACGGCTGATTTGAGGCCATGTTTGAAGGGAAAAAACTGAGAACGTGTGGTTGATGGATTTGCAAAGAAGGGGGTGCTCAAGCGGAAGTAAATAAATGATTGAACCCATGACTTCCTTCCTAGTAGAATGTTCCCGTCGTTCCTCCCCGGGGGCCTTCATCATGATGCCAAAGAACCTGAAACCCTTATTTTGGGATGAGACATGACAACTGCCTTGTCCTGATAAACAATGGGAAGGGGGAATGTCTTCATATACATGCACACAAAGCCACTGGATCCTGGTTACCCCTGAGGCTTTGTTGTTGCTCGTTCTGACCTGTCATGGCCACACAAACCATGTGAGCAGCAAGATAGCGCGCATAAACTGTGCATAACATTAGATGTCACGTGCATAGAAAGGGACAAAGATATGCATTTTGACGGCCAATAACATTTCATGCTGCATCAAAAATGGAGCTGTATGTCTGACGAGTCGACTTGTCCCTCACCCTTGAGGAGCAAAGTGTTTGGGCTCCTTGCTCCTCATCCGTGAGGGATAAAGCTTGGGCACTTATTCCTCAACCATGAGGAACAAGGGCTTAGGCACCGTGGGGAACAAGGACCAAAAAGACAAAGATGCAGATTTCGGTGGCTATCTAGCTGCTGCCAGGTGTCAGTGCCTTAGAGGCTTCATTATGGGCCAATGGGGAACCTACCTAACAGGCAGTCCCGCTTGATTCGTCCTCTCATTGGTTTGGTTGGTTTGTAGCGAGCCGGGCCCTTCTCAATCCGACTGATGCTGCCTCAGCGTCGGCGGCGATGATCCGGAAGATGTGGTCAAGGCCCTCATGCTGAGGGCCTGATAGCCAGGGTCGTCTATCGACGATCCAGAGCGACTACATGTAGCGAGTATCCCACTGTCATCGTCAGAGTTGTACCACCTCCTGGTAAACCACCCGTCCCACCCGTGTTCGCGCGATTCGCGGTCCTCGTAATCCTTCCTGCTCTGGTAATAGCAGGTTCGGCAGAGCCATGGAATGGTGTACGGTTCTGCCGACAGCGCTCGCGTTTGGCATCTTTTCGGCTTTCGTTGGCCGAAACCGAAGTTGTAGCCGATCTCGAAATCCATGCTAGCCGCGCATTTCTCCACGAGCCGAGGTGGAAGGGCGGGCTGGGCGCAACCGCAGCGATATTGATGTTCGGCGTAGAGGCACATCGTTAATCGTTCGACTCGTGGCTGTGTGGGTCTTTGGGGATCGACTGGATTGTGGTCGCGAGACCAATAGCGATAGAGTCCGATGGGATAGGTACTTTGCGATTCGTGCGGAGGGAGTGTCGAAGGCAATGGGAATGTGTTTTTATGCCCCAGAATGACTCTGGGTCAAATACCTACACAGTTTGAAGCAAGCAGTTGCTCTGTTTGGGGAGAGAGAAAGCTTTCATTTCACACGTCACGCTCCTCAAAAGAAGTCGGACATCCTTGCCTCGTATTGAGGTGCGCCGTTACGGCTAGGTACTCATTTCTCCACCAGAGGCTTTTCAGTCGAAAGCTTCATCACGAAGTCTCTAACAGCGGGGCAATTCAGCGTTGACGGAGCTTGTTGGCGCAATCCGGACACCGAAGCAAACCATGATTGCCCCCAAAACAACCTGAACCGCCAGCCAGACAACCTGGACTCAAGGGCTCGACTTATGCCACATAATCGGAGGCACCAAACATCCCAGCTTTTTACCGCAGAATAGGTATCTTATTGTTCTCATTCTTCCGCCACGACTTGCTCCAAGGAATGTTGATGGGAGCAGACATTGAACACCGGCTTTGAAACTTTAATTTCTGAGAAGATAATCACAGCGTCAAATATTCCTTGCTTTGTTTTGGTTCTTTTACTTGCTTTATTCCCTACCTATGTTTTCGAAATATTATTCCGGAAACCGTAGTGTTCGCGAGACCGTTGTGGTACCCTCTCATCGCCCCGACAGTTTGGATTCTTTTCTCGAACACATGGTCATCATCTTGGCCGCCGCTCGTCTGAGTGTCGACGCATCTGAGGCTCTCCTCGGTGAGAGTTCCGGAGCGACATAATCATTGGTTGACATGCCTACCTACCTCTCCCACCCACGATACCAATAACCTCCTGCCACGAGGGAAAAGTCATTTCTTGATTTTATGCTGCTTCGACCCTGGTAATGTTGGGCTGGGCTGTTCTTGTGTGCTATGCACGCTTCATCCCGCAGCACCTGCATGTGCATATCGTCCCGTCAGGCTCCTATCAGATAGATCCGTAGACCCTCCAACAAGGATCATGCAGCACCAGGTCATGTGCTGCAGGCAGGGGGGACTGTTACACATTCTTGCCAAGGAGGACATATCAATGATGGCACTCTTTCTACAGGCTGATTCGCCGCTAGCGTCATTTTCTGTACATCAACGCAAAAAAAAGTTGCACTTCTGTGCGTAACGTAGGGCACCTATGCCTTGAGAACTTTGATCCTTATGGCTATGCGTGTAATGCTGGTTGGAGTCTGTCATCCCGGTTTCTGGGACCGGTGAGAGCATGGCCTTGTTTCTTTTCTTTTCTGGATGCTCGTGACCATCTGTATCGATGGGAGATTTGAGAGATATGGGCTTTTTTTCTGGGGTGGATGCCTAACACCATGACGACGGCAACCTCGGGACATCGGCTTGTCCGTCCAGGGGTGAGAGGATGGCTTTGTTGAGGAGGCTCTGCTTTGCTGTGTAGATAGATATCTGATATAATGACCTGTCAGTTGAGAAAAGTCCTTCTGGAGTTGTGCCTGCACATCAGCAACTTTCTAACTAGTCTTGCATTTCATTACTCATCTTCACTCTACACCAATCACAATCCTCCCCCTGGATTACCATTATCACCAAAACAATGGGATTCTTCAGCAGTCTCGCGCGCAAGTGCAAGAAAGCCTGCAAGAATGCAATGTCTGCTGTTGCTGAAACAGTAGCAGCCCCTCTTGTTCGACAGGTCACAAAGAAGATCGTGCGCCGCATCAACGAGGCCTCACGAGCCATCACCTACTCAGTCATCTCGATTCCTACCCATGTCGTCCCCGCCGCCCAAGCCATCACCGTCCCAATCATTGTGGTATCTTCCCCCGTCATCCGCAAGGGCACCGCCATTGTCGACAAGATACACTCATGGATGTTCCGGAAGATTGCCAAGCCCCTCTACAAGAGAGCTGCTCTGCCAATTTTACGACACCTCCGCCCTTCATTCTTCCACAAGGTCATCGCCCCTGCCATGAGCAAAGTCGCTAGGGCTCTTGATCGTGCCATTGCCAGGCCGTTCGCCAACGGGATTGTTCACGCGCAGCCAATCACTCGGGATATTTTCGGCCTTGCTGCGCAGAACATCATGGCCAGAGTGGCCCGAGACATGGGTCAGTCTGCCGAACCGGGCAAGAGTGCGCTGAAGAAGGAGAGGGGGAATCCTGATGTGGAGGAAGTGTTGGACCCATCTGGCATACACCTCGAGGCCCCTGTGGAACCACCCCTGGCCAAAGAGGTGCGCTTCGAACCTCCTGTCGCCGAGGAGCCCTCCCCGCAGGATCTGGTGCAGCTCATCATTGAGAGATTTGGTGTCACGCCTGAGAGCCGCATGGGCAACATTTTGACGGATTTCATTCTCTCCAGCGGCGGTGGAAACGATGCCGCCTCCTTCGCTTTGTTATGTAGACGATGCCAGAATCACCGGTTCCATACCGGATCACGTCCTTCGGATGCTCTACCCCCGGCTAGACGCACAGTTCATGAGCTGCTTGAATCGATTAGAGCTGGTTGTCACATGTGCTCATCGATTTTTGAGGCCTTGGCTTTGCCGACAGATGGGAGCTCACTTCAGGAACAGATTACTGTCGAAACATGGGTTGCCCCAGGGCAGCAGGACAGTGGTCTTGGTTTTGTTGGTCGGGTCAGGGTGAAGTCGGAATCAAAGGAGGCATATCTCTCTTTTATGTCGCATGGTAAGCATGGCTGGTCCAACCCTCTTCAGATTTCGGCTTGCTAACAAATGTCGAACACAGTCCCTCCTGGAGATGACAGTGTAGCAGATCTCATGAAGGCGTACCTGTCTCCTGGAACCGACCCCTCCGTTTCACTCGACTACTTGAGCACGTGGCAGAGGATCTGCAAGGAGACACACGACCACTGCGACAATCGCCTGATCGAAGACCCCAAGAGTACCAGGTTCAAGTTCAAGACACCCTTCAGACTGGTCGACATCATTGACGAGAAGATTGAAGAGAACCCTGACGAGACGCGGGAGTATGTGGCTTTGAGCTACACCTGGGGTGACATCAGTCCAGAGAGCAAGAAGCTACAGAAGCCCACTCTCAAAAACAACATTGAGAGCCGGAAGCACACTCAGGGGCTGGCTACCGTGCTAGGCTCAGAGACACTCCCAGCTGTCTACAAGGACGCCATCCAAGTTGTCAAGCGCCTGGGCTACCGCTACCTCTGGGTGGACGTCTGGTGCAACATCCAAGACGACACCTCCGACCTCGAAGCCCAGATCGCCAACATGGGCAACGTCTTCCAAAACGCCGACCTCACCATCGGAGCCGGCGCCGGTCGGGCCAAAAGCTCGTCTCTATTCTCCCACCAGCAACCACCCGCCCAGCCCTTCCTCATCAACACCACCATCAACAACCAACCACACCCCGTCATCATCTCCCGCCAACCCCCCCCCTCCCCCTCCATCCTCGACACCCGCCTCTGGACCTTCCAAGAGCAGCTCCTCTCCCGCCGCACGGTAGAGTTCGGCCCCGCATACACCACCTGGCGCTGCTCCCAGGAAACCACCACCTCCCTCCCCGTCGCAGCCCCTTCTCACCAAACCCCCGAGCATGATCATGATGATGACAACCCCCTCGAAATCACCCCAACCACCTCCAAACTCCACTCCTGGATCCGCACCACCGCGGCTGCTGCTGCTGCCCAGCCCCTTGTCGACTCCCGCCCCAAATTCGACCTCACCTTCGCCACGGCTTGGTACTCCGCCGTAACCAACTACACCCAACGCAGCTGGTCAGTCCGACAAGACCAGATCCCCGCCCTCCTCGGCGTCGCCTCCTCCGTCGCCCGGCACACATCCTGGCACCACCTCGCCGGCCTGTGGAAAGAGGACATGCCCTACGGCCTGGCATGGTACAGAAACAAACTCCCCGCCCGCCAGGGCCACAGCCTGAGCAGCATGGCCGCCCACGAGCCCGACTGCGCGCCGTCGTGGTCGTGGGCCGCGCGGGCGAACGGGCCGGTGTCGTTCTGGCCGAGGGGGGAGATACAGCACAGCCTGGTCAAGTTTGTCCGGTCGGGGTGGGTGTGGCCGGAGAAGAGGGAGGTGCAGAGGCGGGTGGTGCTGGCGGGGGAGGTGGTGGAGGGGAGGTGCGGGGGGGTGATGAGGGATGAGGATTTTGATGATGGGTGGGTGGGGGGGAATGTGACGGGTGTGGAGGTGGAGGGGGTGAGGGTTGGGTATGCGATGCTGGATGCGCCGATGGATCTGAAGGAGGTGAGTATCTTGCCGCTTTTTTCGCTGAGGGCGGGGGCGGAGGGGGGGGAGGGGGTTTGGGGGTTGGGGATGGCGTTGACGAGGGTGATTTCGGGGAGTAGTTGTTGGTATAAGAGGGAGGGGTTGGTGGTGCTGGCGAGGAAGGTGGGGACGGGGTGGGATTATGAGGAGTTTGATGAGGATGATGATGTGCATAAGATTATTCTTGCTTGAGGATTTGTCTTCGTGTTTTCTACCTTACGGTGGGTGGTCGTTTCACATTTTAGGAAAGGGGAGTTTGGAGGCGCAAAGGGGGAATGAGGGGGACTGTATGGTGAAAGGATTACAGGAGTTGAGTCTGGTGGTTGAAGTCTTCAAAGTATTTTGTATGTACACTATCGTTTAGTTTTGTTTAGTACCTACCTCATGTATACCAAGCTGTATCCTTATACCGCCACCATTACACGGGTGCACAAAAGACGGGGACGGACTGTAAATGTGCTCCAAAGTCTCGGGCCGGAGTATTTCATCTTTACCGTCCAAACCTGCATGTTTAATCTTGGCGACAAGACGGTATCATATTGCCTCTACTATGTTCGCCACTATCAACCACAGATCTAGAACCCCCCTTCCACCTTCCAGCTCTATCGATCTCGATCCCTCGCTACCCACTACCCCATCCACCCCTCCTCATCGTCATAACCTCTCGCACCGCTAACCCAATCCAGCCACCATCAATCTATCTTACCCATCGATCCCCCCTCAAAGACTAATTGCAGATGTTAGTCTCACATTTTCCCCCCGTTTCAACATTACACAAAGACGCAAAACCCCCTCTTTCGGTACCACGTTCGTACAACATGTCGCCCCAGACTCAGCCGCAGTCTTGGGGCTGGGCAGATCACCGTCGATATTAGGCGGCAGCTGAGCTGGGTAAGGTTTAGCGAATGGGCAGAGAGGGCACCAATCACTCAGCCGCATTAGACGACAAAGCTTCCGTGTTGATAGTAGGACTATCCTGGATGTTTTGTCAAAGTGGTTTGGGAAAAAAGGGAAGATCGTGACATAATTGACTTGTGGAGTTGCGATTGACGGAAGGGGCGGGGGGTGGGTGAATGTTGAAGACGGGAAGTTGATCTTGACTCAGGCTGTGACCGAGCGGGGACGGGGGACGGGGGGGTGAAAGGCGATGATGTAGGTAAAGAGAGTTGGGGAAAAGGGGGGGGGGGAAGAGAATGGTGTATATAAATCCTGTCATGTCCTCATCGATCTAGCGGGAGTTCTTTCTTCATCATCAGACTACAATCAAGCAAGACAACCAAACCACCACTTATACTCTTCAAGACATCTCATCCGTGAGTTCTCTTTCCTGTCCTTCCTGCTTCTTCACAGTTACTGACTCTTGTGATCCCAGAAAATGAAGGTCTCCACCGTCATCGCCATCCCCGTCGCCTTCGCCTTCGGCGCCTCTGCCCAGCTGGCCCAGTGCCAGGCTGCCTGCCGCGGCGGCGAGGAAGCTGTCAACCGTTTCTGCCGCAGCCTCAGAGATGCCCGGCTCCGTGCTGGCTGCTGGGCCCTTGCCCTTGCCGTCGGATCCTCGGCTGGACAGACTGCCTGCCTCAACTGGTGCTACTGGCAGTATGGAGCCCTCAAGCGTGACGTTTTGGATGTCTTGGAGGCCCGTGGCGAGGTTTCGCTTGCCAGTGACTTTGCTTTGACCGGATTGGATCTTGAGAAGCGGGCTGTTGAGGTTGAGTGGACTGCTTAAAGGCCATGTCATACTGTCACCCTTTTTAGGTACCTTACTGTAGGGTTTGATTGGGTTGATGCAAGCAGACACAGCCGGGAAGGAAGGAAGCTAGCTGAGGCACCTTGAACAATAACATGTTGCCTCCTTGTTCTCTAAGTTGACCACTGCTTGAAAATGCCCTATGCCAGATCTGATTCAGAACCATGGTTGATTGCCATTATCCCACTCTTTACAACACCCCTTGACTTAGGTTGCTCAGTCAGTAGGCTCTGTAGAAATAAACACCCACCAACCCTCTGCTCTTTTCCTAGTCGATATCCTAATTAAGACCTCCGTGTGATCATCAACCATCTGTCGAGGACAAGATACACATGTGTAACGCGGACAATCACCCCTCGCGCAGTTTTTGACCGGGTGCCTACCCTCCACTTCCACTGTGAACTCGAACGGGTTTCTAACCTCGCATAAGGGGATATTGGTGTAAAGTCGGGTTTCTATACGAGTGACTCTCGGAACCACAACAAGCATGAAGGATTTGCCTTGCTTGTTACAATACCACAATGATGCTGGCCCCCACCTCTTTGAAAACAATGGGGCAAGGTGAATCTTGTCGCGGTCTTGTACGCATTTGTTAAGAAAGCCGTCAAGTGAACACACTTCAGCTATTTGAAACGAAGTTGAGGCTTCACTCGGTCCTTGGATCGTAACTGTACTACTGCCCTCTTTGTTCAGCGGTTGATGGTAGCCATCAACGTCTGCTGACATCCCTGTTCGCCAGACAACGGCAACACCGTGGCACTCACGTGAAGCACTGGTAGCAGTGGTGTGCCACAGGCGTCCTGAGACGGGAAAACCGTCCCATCGTAGTTTTCCCAGCTGGATCTCCTCCCAAGCTGAGCTGCAGGGAATATCTTGCCTCAACACTGTTATCTTTCTGGGGGTAGCATCTTGCATGGCCTGAGTCGTGGCCGTTGGTTCGAAAAATCGAAAATTATTGTGTGTTCCGCTGAAGCAAGCAAAGACTCCTTGCGCCACCTCTTTCAAGACTAACTCCAAGCTAGGACCAGGCCCAGTATTAGGTGTGGTGTCATGGACACTACAGTCCAGCAAGATCGAAAGTGTACCCGGATCGTGCCTAGGGCCTTGCCATGTCATGAATGTCATTTCAACCCGCTTCCTGTTGATTGAAACATCCCGGGCCACAATGCTCGATGGGTTCTGCGTACTGTATGGCCAGCTCTTGGTGACGATGTTCCCACTGTTTGCGAAGTCGCTGGGTTGAGTGGCCAGGATGGAAGTACTGATTGAGGCGTGGTAAAAAATCGAATCGTCTTCCGTATCCTTCAAAATCTCCTCCTGTAATCTCGCAAAGGCCCGTTTTCCCTCTCCATATAGGAGTGGCATGTTAATATCGAAAATACCCAGTAGACAGTATGCCATGTCTTCCACGCGAGTAGTCTTTCGTTTGGCAGCCCAAGACATCTTTTGAGCAACACTGAATACTGAAAGATCGCCCGAACGAAAATACTCGACATGGATCCCTGTGATATGGACGATGGGATTTAGAAGACCATGCCTGGAACCGATCTCTTGCCAGTCCGAAGCAAAGAAGTATACCACTGAGGGAGCGATAAGTTCTTGAAGTGTCCAACCACGAGTGAACCATCGAGCCAATCTGAAACGACTCCATTTGAGACGGTGATCATCATCATGACTGACGTCGCTCAAATACACGTAGCAGACTTGAGCCTCGCGGTACCACCGAAACATAGAGTTGATAGCTTCCGAGAGCTCTGCTGAGCTTGATTTATCGATGCAACAAGTGTCGATCCACTACCAAAGACGTCAATCAGTCTTGAGGGTTCTATGTACTTGATTGCCGTTGTATTACTCACAATGTACTTGAACCCATCTCTGATGGCTTGTTCAACCGCGCCCTTCAACTTGGCATAGCCATATCTCCCCTCTGCCGTTCCATTCTCGATATCTTGAAACAGAACCTCCTCGCGATCCCATGTGTGTGAAAGAATGGCATAAATAGGGATTTCACTATCGTAAAAGGTCTCAAGCTTGAGCGTGTCCGTGTTGAGGAGTCGCATCGCGTCCTGAAGCGCGAGTAAAACCGCGTGAAGTCAGAAGATGTCAGGGAAAGAATTTGACTACCCGCTCTTCAGCTGGGAAAGTTGGTTAATATACCCCGCACTTGGGCTGCGAGTGTGGCAGTGTGCAGAGAGACACTTTGACGGACGTTGGGCGACAGGCAAGGCTGGGTGAACTCTGATGCTATTGGTAGGCCCAAACACAGTGTTGCGGACAACCTTTCATGACGCGATAACTGCATATCTGCTTAACTATATACATTACAGTACCTAGGTAGGTAGGTAGTCTTTATACACAACCCATTCTCTATATACATCCTAGGAACCCCAAACAGCGCCCAATCTTTCATCATGGCTTGTATGCCGGAGGGGCGTCGTCAGGCTGTTCCTTGTACACGGGCAGCGTAGGCACCCTAGCATTTGCCGGCGCCGCTGCCGCCGGCCTTGAAGCCGCCGCACCAGCCCGAGCCGGCACACGACCGGGAAGTTCCAGTCCCGCTGCTCCTGCTCTCTGCTTCCCACGCTTATGACGCACAAAGAGCCAGGACCCCACCGCGATGATCACCAGACAGCCCGCCACGAGCCCGACCGAGAGCGCAACCACCGTTTTCTGACCATTTTCAGATGAGCTGCCCGAATTCGACGTTGAGCCAGATGAACCTGCCGATGAGCCCGAGACATCGTCACGATTCCAATGGCTGGCCCACCACCAAATCCAGTGCCCAGACCTTTCGTGGTTCCCATAGTGGACCTGCTTGTCGGGTCTGAAACTCCGCAACCTCTCTTCGGAATCGTCAAGGTCTGGGCCAAGCGTCTGCGCCAGGTAGAAGAGGTTGTCGTCGTAGTTGACGCCGAGAAAGGCGGACTGGAGAAAGGCCCGGCCGAGTTTATAGTAACCCTCCATGGCTTCCGCCGACTTGCAGGGAAAGTACCGGAGGATCTTGTCCCGTCCATTGATCATGGTGTCCATTTCGATGTCGAGCAGCCAGAGCGGCACCTGGATCGTGATCGATTTGACCTCGACAGACTCCGGACTGAACGCATTCTGCAAGGTGAACCCCAGGTACGCCGTACTCTTCATGAGACGCTGATACTTGGGATCGGACGTCTCCCACAGCCAAAGCTTGAGCCTGTCGTCCCAACGAATCGGGAGGTCCTTTGCCGCATTATCGCAGGTGCCTGGTGGCAGGTACATGAAAGGTATCGTCGGGTCGGGCACAACCAGCGCGGCACCGGGTATGTGCCCGGTGACTTCGAAGAACTGCCTCGTTTCGGGAGATGCTGGCCGGGGACGTTGCAAGAGACTCAGGTTGGTCATTCGAGATGTTTCGGATATTTCACCCATGATGGTCCGGTTGAAGTCATCGGCGGTGGCCCAGTGAAAGGGAAATTCTTTCACTTTGTGAGTCCCCAGCCTCACGTCACTTAGGTACAGTCGCGGCAGATAGCCCTGGTGGACAAACTCGGGCTCATCCAGCAGATCGAACATCAGAAAGTCCCCCTGTATCCGATTGTTGTCGTACCCTCCCAGGATCATCTTGCTGGGCAGTTTCCAGTCCGGCCTTCCCACGTGCAGTCCAAAGGAGTTGCTGCCAATACGGCCGGCGTCTTTGACTTGCTGGATCACGCTACGGGAATCTGGCTCGTCAGGCGGGGCAAGAGCCAGCATATCCCCATGTGTGAACTGGAAGGCAATCTCGGCTTCTAGGTATAATAAGGAGTGGTCGAGTGCGACCAAGGGGGTTTTGACGTGGAGGAATTCTGTAAAGTTGTCGTTGCCATAAGGGAGAGATATGTCCCAGTCCGGCAGCCAGGCACCTGACGAGAACGACGGATCCCAGGTTGAGGGGAAAAACGGCCCTCCATATTTTTTGGCTCGGTAAGCATCTTCCCTTTGTCGATAGTCAATGACTCTAGTCCACCAGATGGATGATATATTGGTCCAGGGCGATGGATACATTGGCAGGATGCGCTGGTCTTTGGTAATGTTGGACGAATCGTAGGTTCCCAGGAGGGATGATAGCTGCTCCCATGGCCCGTTGCTGTTTTCCAGAAAGTGTGCCGTGAATTCTTTATGCGGCGCGGTCCATTGAAGCTTTTCGACCGGGAGCTCGGCGTCGGAGGTGGTGTCCTGACAGCATCCTGATCGCACCAGCGCAAGTAGAGCTACAGGCAATCGGATTGCCTGTAGGTTGCGAAACAGCATCTTGTAATGCAAGGCCGGAAGAGGCCCGATATGATCTCAGAAAGATTGGGTGTGTAGGACAGACATCAACTGCAAACTGAACATGGACGACAAGTGAGGGAACCCACTGGTTTTGTTATCATGGTCTGCTTTCATGCCTCGGACACTCATGACTGGCTGCGCCTCAGCACTGCACAGCGCTATCGTATGACTGCCAATCAACCGCTGACCCAAGCAACTTGGCATTCAAGCCCAACCAAGTGAATCAGCTATCGCCAATGCCGAAATCCGTTTCGCCCCAAGCCGCCACGCCGCAAACGTGGCTGCCAGCATCGGTATTTTACACAAGTTCCATGCAGCCACTGAACCCCTGAACAATGTTACGAGCTACCAAAAAGGGCGACTACAAAGACGTATCATTCTACTAACTACCTAGGTAACAGACGACATAGAAGAAAAGATACCAAAGTAATATTCCTCCTCAAAGAGGTACATGATGATCGTGGCATTTGTTTTCCACAGCAACGCGACAACAAAAAGGGGGTATACCTATCCGTCCAAACTCTGAGAAACCCGCAACCAAAAATCACGCTCCTTTTTGCAAAGCAATCCAAACCACCCGGTGTATATACCATGCTAACCTCCTCCGTCTTTTAAAATGTGTTCAAGGGTAAAAATATGTTTAACGAAGAGAAGAAGAGGAAAGGGGCGAAAAAAAGACAAAGGAAATCAGACAAAAGAAAAGAAAACCATCACCCACTCCCATCATTCCTACCAGAGTACCTAGGTAGGTGCCCGACATGTGTTTCCCTCCATCCCAACCCAGCCCATCAAAGCATACCCGTAATCTGATAATCACTGGCGGCATCCCATCGTCATCGCACACCCTCACACACACAACCTGACCCTCTGACCCTCATCGAGCTGCACTCCCCTTTACCAAGCCTCCTTTGGCTTCGCCGGCGGCGGCCCCGGCTCGCTATGCTGCACACTCCTCGCATCCTCGCTGACATCAAACTCGGTCAGCACCACAATGCCCTTGTCCCCCTCCTTACACGCCGTCCTCGGCGCCCCCGAGATATCAGTCTTGACATTCTGCAGCTTGATCTCGTTCACGATCCTCTCCTCGCTCTCGGTAAAGGTCACGTTGGTCAGGATGTTGGAGCTGTTCCCGTTGCCCCGTCTGAACTGGGAGTGCGAGTTGGAGCCGCCCACGCCGCCGCCGCCGATGGAGCGGAAGCCCTCGGGGGTCTTGTACTTGTTGTCTGTGGTGCGCTGGGAGGTGGAGCCGAAGAGGGGCTTGAGCCAGGACTTGAAGAGGGGGAAGACCATGGGGAGGTTGGTGGTCACGACGGCGACAAAGGCCTCGCGGGTGCCCCATGCGCCGGCTAGTTCGGCGCCGTTGACGTCGTCCTGATGGAGGAAAGTGATTAGCAACCCATGGTCACAGGGCAAACAACGAGAAGAAGGAAAAGAAAAAGGGGGGGGGGGGGGGGGGGGGGATGTTACAGTTACCACAAAGACGGGCTTAAAGGGGGCGCACACACGGACGACGAAACCGGCGCTGCGGCCGCGGGTGGACCCGAGCGTCTCCACCAGACGGCCGCGGG
>JAULSY010000022.1:94240-326709 GCA_030512305.1 Cercophora samala | reverse complement strand
AAATTAATTAAGTTAATCCGGTTTTATTAATAATTTCCGATAAATATTATTATATTTTAATAAAGTTCCGAAACTTAAAAATAAATAAAAAGATAAACTATAAAATAAAGAAGAATCGTAAATAAAGTATTAATATTAAAAAATTAAAAAAATAATAAAGCGACTTTAAAAGAAAAAAAAAAAAGAAGTAAGAAAATAATAAAGTAAGATTTAAAAATTAAATAAAAAGTAATTATAAAGTAAAATAGAAATTTAAATAAAATATATACGTTTTATTTTAATTTTAAAAAGTAAAGTAAAAAAGGAAAAATTAAGGGGTATTAGGAGGATAGTAAAGTTGTAATAAAGGTATAATAATAAAGGTTTAAGTTTTAAAATTATTAAGATTTTTAAGGATAGAGTTTTATTTAATTTATTTTTCCTATTTTATAATTATAATAGTTTAATAAGGGAAGGTTTTTATATATAAATAATTAAAGTTAATTATAATTTAAAGGTAAAGGTATTATTATGGTATTAAATATAAGGTTTATAAAGGGTTAAAGGTACGGAGTATAGTCGGTAGAGTACCGCTCTATATATATTTAAACACCGCTTTATAGTAAGCTCCGCTTTTCCTTTCCTTTCCTTCGCGTAATAATAAAATACTTAACTTAGTCCTTAGTCGGTACTGTGATAAAAACCGTTGTTAATAATGTTTTTAAAATATATTTATAACTTGAACCTTTAAATTTACCTTATAGTTTTTACTTTTAACTTTAATAATAATAATATTACGGTTTTTATAGAATACTTTAAGTTTATTAATTTTATAATATATTTATATAATAGATATTTATCCTTTCTTTTAAACTAAGTCCCTTTAAATTAAAATCCCGTTAATAAAGGAAATTTATAATAGTTTATATACTTTAGAGGTATAGGTTTATATTTATTTCGGCCGTTATTTTAAAAATAGTTTTATTAATTAATACCTATCTTTATTATTAACTTTTTCTTTAATCTGGCTTTTCGGTTAAAACTTTACTTTAATATTCCGGTAATAAAACCTTTATAAACGCTTTATACTTATAATATTTCTTTAATAATAAATTCCTCTTTTTACAGTAATAGACTTTTTTATAGTAATAAACCTTTCTATAATAATAGACTTTTCTTTAATAATAGACTTTCCTATAGTAACGTTTCTTAATAGTAAAACCCTTAATAACGCTTTATATTTATAACGTTTTTTAAATAGTAATAAATATTTTTATAATAATAAACCTTTCTATAATAATAAAATCCTTTATAATAATAAACCTTTCTATAATAATATACTTTTTAATAATAAAACCTTCGGTAACGTTTTATATTTATAACGCTTCTTTAATATTAATAAACCTTTAATTAATAATAAACTCTCTTAATAATAATAAATTCTCCTTAATATTAACAGACTTTTTTTAACGGTAATAAACCTTTAATAATAATACCCCCTTTAATAATAAGACTTTCAATAACGTTTTATATTTATAATACTCTTCTAATAATAACCAACTATTTTATAATAATAACCTTTCCCGGTAATAAACTTTTAATAATAAAACCTTTACTAACGCTTTATACTTACAACACTTTTTAATAATAACCGGCCGTTTTATAATAATAAACCTTTCCCGGTAATAAGCTTTTAATAGTAAAACCTTTACTAATATTTCGTATTTACGGCGCTTTTTAATAATAACTAGCCGTTTTATAATAATAAACTTTTATTAATAATAAACTTTTAATAGTAAAACCTTTACTAACGTTTTATATTTATAGTATTTTCTTAATAATAACTAACCGTTTTATAATAATTAACTTTTTTATAGTAATAAACCTTTAATAATAAAACCTTTATTAATACTTTATACTTATAATATTTCTCTAATAATAACTAACCGTTCTATAATAACCGACCTTTTTATAATAATAAACTCCTCTATAGCCGACTCTTAAATAAAACCTTTAATAATGTTTTATACTTACGGCGCTTCCTTAATAGTAAAAACTATAATAATAATAAATCTTTTTCTTTAAACTAAAATAAAATTTATAATAATACCCAATATACCTTAATAACGGTTTCTTCTTTAAATATTACTTATTAACGGTATTAAATATTTATTACTTAATAATAAAATAAATATAACCGTTACGCCTTTATTATATATATTTATAATAAAGTAATTAAAATTATAATACTACTGTAAAATATATTTTAAAGTCTTTTAAATTTATAATAATAAAATATTAAACTAAATTATTTATCTTTAAAAGATTATTGTTTCTATAAGTTATTAAACCCCTAAAAGATTATAAATCTTATACTTTTTATTTTCTTTTAATTAATATACTTAACTAATATAACTTAATACTTTAAAGGTTAATATATATTTAACTCTAATAAAATATAACCCCTTTGTTTTTTAAATTACCTAAATATCGCTAACTTATTAAATTATAACCGCTATACCCTTTACGTATTTATAATATAACCCGTCTTTACGTAATATTTTAATACCGTTGTTTATTAATATCATTATTAATTAATATTATTATTATTTAATATAATCGTTAATTTAATTGTTAATAAAATCGTTAATTAATTAAATTATTAATTATAAGAGCTATTAATTAATATAGTTATTAATTAACCGTAAACTTTATATACTTACCGTACTACTATACTCCGTTAACCGTTAATAAATATAATTATTATTTAATATAATTATTAATTAATTATAAACCCTATATACCTATTATACCGCTACCTTAATAATTATTTTATAATACTACTCGGTTTACTTATTAAATAAATTATTATAAAACCGTTACTTAATATAATTATAAATTAAATTATTGATAAAGTCGTTATTTAATAAAGGTCGTTAATTAATAAAGTTATTAATTAATAAAATTATTAATCGGTATAATTATTATTTAATATAATCGTTATTTAATAAAAGTCGTTATATAGCTATAAACCTTACATACTTACCATATTATTATACTCTATTAAACCGTAAATAAATATAGTCGTTATTTAATATAATCGTTATTCGATTATAACCTATATATACTTACCGCACTAACGCCTTAATAATCGTATTATAAATAATACCCCTCGCTATAGCTTTTCTATCGTAATTCCTATAATAATACTTTACCCGGTCGCCCTTCCGTAATAAATAAAAGGCTTAGCGTATTAATAAAATAAATATTACTAAAAATAATTAATTAAGTAAGTAGGTAAAAGTATTTATTACATAAGCGTAACGCAAACTAAGCGCCTGTAAAATTATCCTCGGTAATATATATATACTAAGCCCTAATTAAAACTAAGATCCGTAAGTAAAAAACCTTTCCTTATACCTTAAGCCTCTAAACTAGTTACTTACCTGCTACCTATCCGAACCGTCTGCCAGTACCTATATTTAGCCCCTGACATATATTTATAAGGATCTGACTTTTAATTTAGGACTAGCACTTTTAATTTAAGCCTAGTATAGTTTTAAATAATAAGGATTTTAGCTTTTTTATTTATATTTATATTATAATTATTATTAATTATTATATTATTATATTATTATATTATATATTACTATATTTATTATGAATTATTAACTATATATATATTAATCGATTAATCAATTAATAATTAATAATTAATAGTTAATAGAAACTTTATTAATTAATCAATTAATATTGGTAGGGTTATATATAAGGGATTAGATTATTTAGGTATATAGGTATAGGTATTATTAATTTTAATAATGTTAAAGGTTAAAGACGACTTACTTTATAAGGCTTTAAAATCTATAGTTTTAAATAAGACTATAGTACTTTACGTAAGCTATAAGCCTTAAGCCTTTAATACTTACTTTAAGTACGGTACTAAATATAGTCTTTTACGTAAGAATACCTTTATTCTTTTTATTCCGGGTTTAACAAAGACTTTAATTAAAGGTACCTTCTATAACCCTGGCCGAACTGGCCGAACTGGCTAATTAAAAATTAAAATTGGCTTATAACGGTTCCTTAGGAGGCAACGGTTTATTCCTGGCTAACGGTTTCCTAGAGGGTAACGGTTCCGGGTGTTGGCTAATGGTTATAAGTGTTATATAACGGTTGGCTTAGGTTAACGGTTCAAAGCTGTGGTAAATAGCCATTAATGTCATCTTGGCCTTACACAGTCTATAGAGATTTGTTGTGTCAATTCCTTAGGGCTTTCTTACCGGGTTCGCCTCCAAAGATCATCAGGTAGGTAAAGAGTAATTAGGGTCGGTGTAACTGCAGGTGGATGCGATGAGACCCTGATGCAGATCGACTTTTGACCGGGGCCTGCCCCACGTATACATCCCCGTCGTGTGCAATATGTGAACCGCGCTTGCGGGATTCTTTTCCGGGCCATTGAGCGGTGACACGGGGGATGCCGGATCATTCGACTGTCATCTGTTTATAATCTCTTCACTATCCGTCCTTGCATGTCTCAGTGGGCCCCGAATTCCACCTCCTGTGGGGTTGTTCAAGGGTTTGTCTGTTCTGGCTGCTGTCATCCCCTGAGGAGGCCAGACTGAGGGCTGGGCCTAGCTAGACGACAACTTGCTGGGGCATAATGTTACCCGCGTAACGTAATATTTAACCGCCACCCAGGAAAATCCCAAGCGGGAAGGTGATTATTGTTGAATAACACCTCGGGAAGGTAGGCCAAGCCAAAATAAATGGTCTACAAACAAAAGCTGAACAAATGATCCCCACCGAGTACGACATCAGCTCACAACACCCAAGAGTCAACATGTATGATCAGACCTTTTAGGTTGTAGTGGCGGTACTGTTTGCATGTTCGGCTGCAGGACATCAATATCGAGCAGAGATTTCGATGGAGCCCTCATCCGACTCAGCCGCCAGGAGGAGCGGCAAGAATTGACAAACACGCCAGCACACAACGGTAGGTATTAGTTACTCACCGTTTCATGCCAGGCGCCGCTAAAGATAAACCGAATTGTTTAAGAGTCAGGTCTGGTGTAAACTCTGGCAATCGATATGAGATGGGATACTAGTGTTTAAATTGCTTTATCTACCTATGTAAGGTAAGGTAGGTACCTACCTAATATTTTTGTCACGCTAGACAACACGCTATGCATGTAAATCAGCTGGCATTTCTAACGCTTCTTCTTTTGGGAAAGGGGTAAGCGGTGTTAGCAACGATTATTTTTCGGCTATAGCCACCAGAAGATTGACTTCGCCGCTGCCACAGTCCCACACCGGCCCAGTGCCTCGCTTCAACATGATGGCAGATGCAAGTTTTAACCAACATCTACTAGTGGCCGTGTTGTGACCCATATACAGGCATTGTGGCTAGCTGAGAGACCCAAAGGGATGCTTGGAACGCGAGACATAGCCGACTGGATTTCACTTCTAGGTTTTTGTGACTCTGAATCGACTTAAAGCGCATATTCTCGGGTTTCCACCACCATCATTGCTACTTCCCCATTTGGAGCAAAACACGAACAGAACGCGCCTATGAGCCGCACAGGAGAGTTTTGCCATACGTCCACAGGACTTTATTCAGGCATGTAGCCTTACCGAGGTACCTACCTAGGTAGGTACGTAGACGATATCACAACCGTGCTCCCTTGGTAGCTTGTTCCCCCCACCCGTACCATGGATGCTTAACTCGCTGGTGCATATCCAAGCACCTTCATACCCACAAGGCATGGGGTGGGTTGTAGCCGTCAATACCACACAATACACGTGCATGACGGACAGGTGACAGCGTGTCTCATCGAATGGACCAGATGTTATTTTGCGTAGACCGCTGTTCTCTATCGTGGTGCATGCTGCTGAAAGATGTGGTTATGAGGCCTGATTGACTAGTTAAGAGTACATGACACAGATGGGATGAGGGTTAAATATGAGACAGCAAATTCGCACTATACAACATGTAGCACCACACTATGTGGGCCCGGCTCAATGTACCTTGGACTGAAACTCCTGTTTTCGTATGGTAATTTTACGTGTTTTTGTCCGTTATGTATTTTTCCGTTTACTCTGTAATATAGTGCCCTAGCTAAAACCTTACCGTCGTTAGACTTCGCCGCTATCAAATTTAAAGCTATTAATAATTATAAGAAATATTATAAAAAATAATATTAATTTATTAACTATTCGCCTTATTATTTAGCTCTACGCCGCGCTTATACTACGTACTTAATAAACTTTAAAACCCTCCTATTAACGTACCTTTAAACCGTTAAATTAAATATACTACCTTACCTATCTATATTTACTTATTAACTTTAATTTACTTACCTATTACCCGGAAAACCCTTATCGGCTTACTTACTCTTAATTATTTCCACTACTTTTACAGCCTTAACTAACCTAATTATAGTACTAATACTTCGACCCCCCCTATTATTAAAACCGCTACCTTTAATTACTTTACCTCTTTAAATAATTTTAATTACTTTAATAACCGCTACGTTACCGGTACGGCCTAACCTATTTACCGTAAATTAAATATCCCTTTTATCTTTATCCTTTAAATCGATTCCCTTCTATTAAAACACTCTTTACTTTATATTTAATAATAAACCTATCGTAATTAAAAAGAACCGAACCGGGGTATAGGGTTATACCGGGGTAAGTATTATAAGGAAAAGTACCGGCGTAATAAAGGGTATAAGGCTTAAAGGTATTATTAACCTTAATATTTAAAGTTTAAAAGTAAAGGCATTTAAACCAATAGGTCTATCCCTAAAAATAATTACATAGTTAAAATCTTAATATCGTAAATACTAATTTTTATTTATAAAACTTCGATTTAACTATTAAAATAAATAAAAGTCTTTAAACTAAAATACTAAACCGCTATATAATTATTTTCTAAATATCTTATTATATCCGATAATCCTATTTTATTTAATAAAATTACCGTTGGAAAGGGGTATTAATAGTAAATAGGGATTTCTCTTTAACGGAATATAAAGTAATATATACTAGTATTTACGGCAAGCTATTCCCAATACCTTAAAAGCCACCTTTATAAAAGTATTACCGAACTAAGCCTTACTATTAAATTCCTATAAAAAATATATTTTTTCCTTTACTTAAGCCTCACGTATATTTTATTCTATAACAATAGCTATATTAAATATATAATAAATAATATTAATAATTATATTTACCTTTAAAATTAAGAAGCTTTTAATAAATCTATTAATTAATTTTATTAATAAAGTAATATATTATTAAAAATTAAAATAAGTACCGATATAATAAGCCGTTTATTAATTAATAATACTTATATACTTAATAATAAGGTAATCGATATACTTTAATTAAATATTAAAAAACGATTTTAAACGCTCCTAAGTACGGTTAAACTACTTTAAATTAAAGGCAAAAACTACGTATAACTAAAGCTTATAAAAGCTATAACGGTTATATTTAATTTTACTTTCGGCTAGTAATAAAGGGACTTTTTTAAAGGTAAAAAATTTATTATAAGTAATTACTATTTATTAGTTTTCTTTATTTTATAGTAATTATTTAACCTAAGTTTAAATAGGTAATTACCCCGGAGTTAGCGCTATAAATTAATCGGCTATAATACAGTCCTACTTATAGCTAATCTATAATTTAATATTTTTAAAAATATAAAATAAATAAAGCTATTATTTAGCCTTAAAGTAAACCTTTATAATAACGGTTTTTATTTAATTATCGTTATTAGTAATAGTTATAGTTAAAGGTTAAACGCTAATCTCCTTTTTAACGGTATTTACTTAATTTATAAGCCAGTTAAAGCCTTCCTATCTCTTATTATTAATAAGACTATAAATTAAAAAAATAATATTCCTAGTATTATTAAACGTTATTATTTAAAAGAAAGTAAGATTTTTATTATTTATTTTATATATATTATTGTAAAATTATACCTATAAGTTTTACTTCTATTATTATACACTAAAAGAATAAATCTAAAAAAAACCTCTAAACTTAAACTTTTCGGCTTTAAAATCTTTCTACAATACCTTATAAATAACCTTAAGCTTATTAAATAGCTTTATTATTTATTAAAAAAACTTATAGTCGCTTTTTTTAAGCCTATAGAGGCGATTAATAATACTATAAAGTTATTAAAAGGTAAAGTCGTTATTAAGAAACTTACGCTTCATTTTATCCTTAATAAATTTTATTTTCTTTATTAGTACTTTAATAATATCGGTAAAGAAGGTAAAGTACTTAATAGTAAGCTTATTAAAGAGGTCGCTTTTTTTTATAGTAAGTTTGTAATTATAAATATCGATTTTAAAAGTAAAGTTTTATTTTATTTTATTATTAATATAGGCGTTTATAAAGGTAAACTATTTATAATTTACCTTTTTTATTAAAGTTTTATATCCGATAATAATATTAAAACGTTACTATTTATTTCTCCGGTAAATAAAGTCTACCTATATATAATTAAAACTATCTTTTTTATTAATAAACTTAAACTTAATAACTTAAAATAAAAACGACTTAACTTAAGTAATAAACTTACTCTTAAAGTCGTCGACCGAATTATATAGATAAATAAAAAGCCAGTAATCGGCAAAAATCAGTATAATAATAACTACGTTATTAAATTATTAATTTAATAATTTATCGCTTCTAAATAGGTTCTTACTTAATAACTCGGCTTCTTATAACGGTTTTTCTATTCCTATTAATAATTAGTATTTAAAATCGATAGAAAATAAATAAGGCTATACTATATAATTAAAAAAGCGATTTTTAATTAATTCTTTAATATTATACGTTATAGAAAATAAAAAAGTTGTAAGCGAAGAAAAAAGGTGGTAGTTTAATTAAGAGGTAATGGTTTAGTTAAAAGTGCTTTATTATAGGTAGATTTATTAGGTATAAGAAATAAAGGCCGTTAATTATAAAGGTCTTTAATTATAATAAAAAATATAGAAAACGGTGGTTTTAACTGTATTATAGTGAAATTTGAAAAAGGTATATCGGAAAATATTGCTCCGTCTGTAGGGTTAGGGATTTGTATGGGGAAACGTGGCTCTACATAATATGGTGCGACATGTTGCATAGTGCGAATTTGCTGTCTCTTAAATATATGCTCGGTGACTTCCTGTGACCCCTGAATACCCCTGAGATCCAGATACCAATTCATTGCGGGGATGGGGCAATGACCATATTCCTCAGCAAATATTCATAACACATTCTAAGCAGACAACCACGTCGTGGGCAAAATAATAGACACTGCGTCAAGGCCTCTCAAAAAACTCCTACGGCCTTTAACAAGGTACCTAACTTTCAACACTTTTAACCCAAATAATTAGCAGTTTCCTGTTTCATTATCCACAACATTACTACCTACTTTATTCCAATTATTTGCTTGGTCTCTGCTTGCAAACTCCCATTCAAGATCCAGACACCGTCTGGTTGCTAGGTACCTATACGTCACAACTTCTCCGCATTCGATACATGTAGTGTTACAGGATATCCGCCCGGTTATATTTCATAGGTAGATACCCCGGTTCATAGTAGAATAAGCTATGATGATGGTGTGATTTGAGGCTTGTGGATTTTGTGGGGGATCGACGCCACGCGCCAGGCACCTGAGGTCAAAATTAACAACATGAACACAACTCGGGACACCTCGAGATCATATTCCACAAATTCGACAGAAGAAAAGGTGTATTTGTCTAAGACTTTCTGTTTACATATCAGGCTTTCCTCCCGCCTGTTCCACCCTTGCCAACGCCAATGTCTCTTGGGTTGCGCTTCCACTGAACAAAACTCGTGTTTATGATTGCGACGAGCAGTACTGCTGTGAGCGAATTAGTAATGCCCTTGTGCCCTTGGAGCAGCTCGCCGTAAGAATTGACATGCCTTGTCGTTTATTTCCTGCAGCAGCACCTTTTCGCGCCGAGGCCACTGCAGCCGTCACCGGTCATGTGGGAGAATCTTTTGTCACCACAGTAGGCCTCACACCTTCCTGACCAAAACACAGAGCAGATACTCGGACTGAGGCAGGTCGCTCTGGCTTCAAGTTGGACTTCTGGCTCGGGGTGAGGGGCGGCAAGCACGCCGGTGACAGCCGTCAGAATCAGGTAGAGAGTGGTGGTCTTCATGTTGGGGATAGTTGAGGAGGCCGAGGTTGAACCTTTGGTGTACCGTCATATAGCGAGTTTGTGAGACAGGAAGGATGTCGGGGCAGGTGGCGTACCTATTTATCTTGCAAATATCAACGGCAGCAGCAAGATCAAAAGGTCTTCCCTTTTTGTAGTCACACGCGGCATTGGAATCACCACCTCGAATGACAGAATTATCAGACCATGATCTGAATACCAGCCACGTAACGGATACCGGATTGGAGTGCGGTGAGATGGTGTAGAGTTACAACGTCCCGAGTAGCTGGCTTTGGATGCTTGGCGCCACTTCGGTTGGGACCGCGATCCTACCTCATCCACAGCATGCCATGATATTCTCGCCTAACTCTGCTTTCTATGGTAAAGCACCGGGCCTCGAGCGATCTTCTCTTGCCTTCATTGTCCGCCACATTGTCCGTAGCCCGGCGAAAGCCCTTCTGCATGGTGACCTGTCTTGTTATATACATCAAGCAAGCCTCTCTCAAGACAGATTTCTGCCTGCGATGTCGGCACAATCAAGATGACTTGTAACCATGCCTCCACCTGATTCTGCCATCATCAGCTGCTGAATCATCCCACCAGCCCCGCTCGCCGCTCCAGGCGTATTTCCATACACGGACTCGCCAAACATGCGCATTTGCAACCCATTGGTGCGGTCTAGCCAGGTCCTTTATGCAGTGACCCTGAGCAAAGGGTTTCACTAATCTGAGTCACCTCACCATCACTCACCTCCTGTCACCTCCTGACAATGACACATCCTCGTCAACAATGGGGTGTTACATGTAGGTAGGTATGTTAAGAGATTTGGAGTGTCCTCTTCAGACCGATATGTTATGTTCCATCTTCTTGAACAGTATCTGAAGTACAGATACGGAACAATGCGAAGACATGTACAGCGGCGTTTTTATCAACCCTACCGAGTTCGCAGGTGAGAACCATCTATTCCCTTGAATTTGACGAAACAATGGCACAACAATGGCAACATAAAACGGCACCCGGGACTTCAATGACACCGTCAGAGCGATCTCTGTAATCAGCTCCTGGTTTCCAGTCAAAGATGCCCCCAAAGGGCAACTGGGAAATAACAATGCTGCTAGCCGGTGAGAGCTAAAAGTCAACTCGCTATATGAGCCCTCTGTTGAGGGCAATACGGCAGTTACATTACCGATCTCCCAGGGGGGTTTCATATATTGAGATATAATTATAGCCCTTCAAAAATGCCTAGTTAAGAGTCGTATTACAATCCTTTGGAGTCTGAAATCCATGTCCGAGCATCTACTATATTATCCGTAATGTGTGTCTGTGCCGCTATCTGCTGTGTTATATCATGCTGGGTGAAGTATGATACCTAACCAGTGTAATCCTAGATTTCGTTGGACTAACTAATGGCTGATCTACCTGTTCGCCCAAAGCTGCCTTCACCGGTAACCATACCCAACCAGAAATATTACAGCAATGCTCGTTCAGACTTGGCTTTCCATCATGATCCCTCCGGCATTCGAGAATCATCCCTCTAGTGCGGTCCAGATTGTCGTTCCCGGCAGTGAGCTTGGAGTCATCAATCAAGAGAAAACCGCCGGTAAGAACCCAGTTACCCTAGCATGCCCCCATACACCACTTTTGAGCAAGCATTTTAAAGCTGGGCCAACAGTTCAGTTATCATGATTGGGATGAGGACGGAGACTTTTGTCACGGGGGCGAGAACGGGGGACGCTCCTGATACCTCTTTGGGACAGGATGAGGGCGCCGATTAAAGAGTACCTAGGTACCTAAAGGGAAATGATTACAAATATACAAAGAGCGACCTTCTCTTGATTTGAGCCGACCAATGCTAGAGAAGTAATCCCTAGTGGGAGTAACAGCATGGAGTGAAGCAAGTCCGTGAGAGGAGATGGGTCATAGAATAGAATTCAGCTGCAGCCTGCGAGAGGGTAGGTGGGAAGATTCCTCATAGCTAGGGATTTTATACTGGACCAGTTCGAGCGCAAGGGTTTCCATTGCTTTTTGTTCGCGAGGAAACAGCTGCGTGACTCGGGAGGACACCCCGTCGATCGTCCGCCCCCAGCTCAGCAACCCCTCTACGAGATACACGTTATCACAGTTGTTTGACGTGGGAGTTTCGAAATAACACTCACACACAGAGGGCAAACACAATCGATCAACTCGGACAGCATTTAACTTACTCCGCCGTGGGGGTGATTCCCGTCCGATCAAGGTGAAGTTGGAGACGAGGCAATTTGGCGTCAAGGAGTGTGGGGGCACATAGGAGTTCTTGGGGCACACGTTGCCCCACTCTTACTCTTCCTTGTGAGAAGGATGATGTGCAAGCAAGCCTTCCAGGTTGGTTAGTTACCTACCTAGGTGGGTGGAGTCCAAGATTGTATGTGTACCTATGATGCACATCATAGGTATGGGCAGGTGGGCGGGTACCGGGCAAGATAATCCGCACATACCTAGTCTAGACAGGAGCGCATCCAAGCCAATTGAATCACGCCATGCATCAGACATCCTCTATCAGTTGTCACCTTTCTGAGGAATACCTTAGGTTCATGCGGTCCAAGTGGGGGGTTCCAACACCAAGACAGATGCTCTGTTGAGTCTCAACTTCAATTCTTGGAAACACCCATGTTGTAATCCCAAGGAACCAAGCACGGGAAGTTAACCAGCAGCATTTCTCTCCACGCCGGTGGAGTTGGGCCTTGACTCAGAGCATCCACCCTGGAATTAAAAGCGACAAAAGTTCCTCTATTCAGGTCCGGGAGAACTGGGCATGTCAGGTTGGATCGGAGGGAGGCGTTTGTGGCTTGGTACCTACGTACATTGGGTTACCATCAACCAGCGAACCATTGTTGCTGGTTTTGATTCCTAAGACGTACTCGGAACTGCAACTGTACCTCAGGAAGCTCATGTAGACCGACGTAACTGACATGGAGGATGAAATGAATGGTAAGAAAAGGCGGGTCGTATTCGGGCGTTGCCATGTTTTATGCAGCTCAAAGATGTTGAGCTGAAAGCTCATGGGGGCTCGGCGTCGGCGTTCGAAGCCGTTCGATGCAGACCATCTGAGTCAGGAATTCCGACTGCAGATCCTGGAAAATCCCACCTGTTTGGGTAAGCGTCTCGGTGTTGAAGATTCTGGTTCCTGATTCTCATCAACAGCAAAGACGGCATCCCGCATCATCATGCCACCGTCAACATCCACTATCGGCTTTGGCAGGTGGGTTTCGTACAAGGTCCCACTAATTTTGGCACCGGTTCTGTGGTCGGGGAGTCGCGGCGGGCCGTCCAGGAACGCAGTAGTTCAACTGCCAAGCATCTTGATCATCTCGATAGCTGTCAGATTCTGTACAATCCTGGTTTTAGCGTGGGGCTCCCGCAGGATCGTCACATGCATTGCTATGTATTTGGTATGGTGCCTACTTGTACTTCTCGCTGGCATGATCCCTCGTCCGTTCCGATCTGGAGGATCCGGCGTCTTTCTCCTGTAGGCGATCCCAGTTTCCCTCAAAGCCCACGACGACTAGGTAGGTAGGGGGGGAGGGAGGGAGGGAGGGAAGAGCGTACGTTGCATGTAGGTTGACACCAGAGGATGCAGCGGTGACGCGAGCATTCCCACTTTTCGAGATGTAGTCGGTGTTGATTTTCATAAATACCGACTCGTTCTCCTCCAGTCCCGGCTGGCTTGAGGGGTGCTGTAGACTATCAACCACAGAAATCGATACCATGGGTCGTCTTCTCCCGCTTCTTGGGGCCCTCGCTCTCAGCCTTGGGTGTGCCACAGTGGAGGCCACCGTCTTCCCATACACATCCATTTGCCAACAGATCAACGGCAATCTCACGAGTGCGAGTGACGTGATCTTTCCCAGTACGTTAAGAGATATTTGCCCGTTGATGATGCGGTCTTTTGCAACTAACCTTCACGATTCAACAGTTCAGGCTGTCAGCTACCAACAACAGACCCAGCATTGGTTCCTGTCTTCCGATCAGAACCCATCATGCGTCGTCAGGGTTGGGTCGGCTCAAGATATCTCGAGAGTGCTCCAAATCATCAGAGACACCCAGACCCCCTTTGCCGTCCAGTCCGGCGGGCACGCCTCCAATCCAGGTTTCTCCAGCACCACGGGCGTCCACATCTCCCTGTCCCTACTTGACCAAGTAGTGCTTTCTCCAGACAAGAAGACCGTGGAAATTGGATTTGGCCAGGTATCTACTACGTCCAAAAGACCACAAAAGATAGGCAGCTACTAACATGTGACAGACCTGGGCCGACGTTTATGACAAATTGGAGCCTCATGGAGTCAATGTGGTGGGGGGTCGTGTGGTGGGCCCTGGAATCGGGGGATTCACACTCGGTGGAGGCTATTCGTGGTGAGTCTTTTTCTTCTTTCTTTTTTCATGTTCTTTTCATCCTGTATGAGAAGGCTCCGAGGCTGAAGAACAGTCGCTAACCCCTCGGTAGGAAGACAAATCAATTTGGCCTGACGTGTGACACTGTAGAGTTGTTCAACATTGTGCTTCCGGTCAGTGTTATTGTCCCTCTTTCCATGCTGTCCCGATTCTAATTTCCTCCTCCAGAACGGCACAATCACCACGGCGAGCCAAAGTTACAACCAAGACTTGTTCTTCGCCCTCAAGGGCGGCAAGAATCGGTTTGGCATCGTGACCTCAGCAGTTCTCCGAACTCATCCTCAAAGTCGAGTTTGGGGTGGACTCCGCATCTACCCCTCTACCTCCATTCCAGCCCTTTTGAATGCCACGCGGCTCTTTCAGACAGAAAACACCGATCCCAAAGCGGGGCTTATAACCACTCTCGAGGGTGGTGCCCTCGGAACTACGGCCCTTGTTCTCATGTTTTACGATGGCCCTGAGAAGCCCCCTATTTTCGACCTCTTTGATGGCATCCCATTCCTGGTTAGCGGGACACTCCCCAATCGCAAGTGGACCAACTTCATTGCCAGCTTTCCCGCCGAGCTGAAGCTGAACCTCCGGGGAACATTCGCCAGCGTGTCAACCTCTACCCTCACGACCCGGTTCCTCGACGCTATCAAGAACGAGACAGACTCGATTGGGCTCACCAAGGGTTTGAAGACTGGGAACACCATTTCTTATGACATAGAACCATTCACAAACTACGGTGTACATGCTACCGATAGTGCTTTCCCACATGCCGACTCTCCTTTGCCCGTAAGTGATATATCTACCTGGTACTCGACCCATTCACCACAAACTGAACTTATAACTAACCTCCCGTCCGCAGCTGAACCTTTACTTCTCCTGGACCAGCGCTGCCCACGATGAGTATTGGCACAACCGGATGAAGCAATCGCTTGCGATGCTCAAGCAAGTGGCTGTTGAGGAGGGCATCTACTCAGACTCTTTCACCTCGTATCCAAACTATGCCATTTCAGGGACCACAGCAGAGGAGCTCTACGGTGCGGCTAATGCGGAGAGGCTGAGAGAGATCAGAGATATCTATGATCCAGCAAGAGTTATGGACCTAGCAGGAGGATTTGACATTTGAAAGAGTACTCTAGATCAGGTATATGATACCTTTAGGTACGCAGTCATGTCCGTAAAATTAGCAACGTAGAGAAACAAGACACATTCTCTCCGTTGCTTGATAAATGTATATAGCGTCGTCACTTCGTCTCTAGTTGTAGGTGCATACCTGACTGCGACTGACCCTCCCCCACAAGGAACCTACCTACAGGACGAGATGTGGGCTGTGCCGGCTTCAATTATATAAGTAGTTTCGACAATTGATAGTGACTTTACAACATTATCTGGTAGTTATCATATCAACGGAGTGAATAATAGGTACATCGTTCAGTTACAAAATCCCTTGCTTCTTTTTCCAGTTCTCCTCCCACCCGGGATAAAACGGAGATTGCTCCAGCGTGCTCACCTCCCAATCCGCTGGCACGATTCCCTGCTCCACCTGCCGAGCCGCCCATTGCTTGAGTGCCTCCAGGGCCACGTTCTTGACGTTTCTCTCCGACTTATAATTGATCAAGTTCTCCTTCCCCTCGATGAGAACCTTGTGAAGAAGTGCCGGCACATACGGCTCGTCTCTCAGCTCCTCCAACGGGGTGAATATAGCCTTGAAGTTAAACACCACCGCCCCGCTCACGGGCAGCCTCCTGAGCGTCTGGGCATCACACCTCAGCTTCAACTCTTTCACCGTCAACTCCCCCGGCCTATCAGCAAACGCACTCCGGCTCCAGTTCTTTTCGTTCTCGCCTGCAAACACGCCAACACCAGGAGAGGAGAACATGGCTTGCCAGTCCTCAATACTCCAACTAGCCCGCATCACTGGCTTGTCGGTAGGTAACTTGGCGAACCACCGATCAAGCGAGAACTGCATCTTGTCCGCGTCGGGCACATGGGTGTGAATCTTCTTCATCGGCTGGTCCTTGTGCTGGGCAATGTGCCACCCAACACTGCTGCACACGCTAGCCGCGCGGAGGTAGTAGAAGCCGTCTTCCTGGTTGCGGAGCATGATGGCGTAGTCTTCGGGCACATTTTGAAAGACGACTTTCAGCGGCGGCGTGGAAGTCAGGTCAGTGACAGTGGCGAGAAGGAGATTATGGAAGAGTGTGTTGTCGTTGGAGAGGTGAAAGTGGGAAGGGTAGCGGCGGCAGAGAAATTGGAGAAGCATCTCCATCAGCTCACGGCAGGCGAGGTCGGCGCCGGGCCCCTGAAAGAAGATCCGGTCGGGGTGTTCCGATAACAGCTTTTGGCGGGCGGCCATGGTGGGGAGGTAGTTTTGTTCGAGCTCGACCCAGAAGTCGGGGTTATACTTCATGAGGGCTGTGAAGTAGAGTTGGTGAGCATGGCAGTCAACTCACGAACAGGTCAGGCATGAGACAAACCCATATTCTGTGTGTAATTCCACCTGAAAGGTCTAAACGGCCTGAAGATTGCCTTGTTGATGTCCCATGATGATGGGACTGGCTGAGGATTCGGCACGCCACTGAGGTTTGCATAGTCAGGAAAATGACCGACCAAAGATCGGATTTCTTGAGTTGAGAAGCCGGTTGGTGTGTAGAAGTTGTCAACGGAGAGATCGGCTTTTCTAGTAGTGGTCAAGGCTCGACCCTGCAGGACTTGTGGCGAGATATCGGCTTGGTCGGCCACGGAGAACTTTTCGAATTGCACGGGGAAGCTGCTGAGAACATGGCGTCTTGATGGTGGAAATGTGTATAGATGAGGCGGCGGTGGAGTGCTCTTTGCGACATGTCGTCTGACCGAGGCTACGAGAAGCACAATGCTAGCAACAACCGCACCGGCGACAACGAGCCAGATGGGAAGCTCTGCAGCTGATAAAGAAAGAATAGTACTTGGCGCCATGCTGACCACCATTTCCACTGCTTGATGTTGCACGGCGTTTACCGGGCAAGGAGGTTCGCGATGGCCTTTTGTACATGGAGCTCACACCATGTCTTCGAAGTCCAGCCCCCGCAGCCCAACCAAGGTCAAGATACCTACCTTGCTTGGGTATTGGTAACTGACTGACTGCCAGTTGTCGCCGCCGTTGACAGTCCGAGATTCCGATCCGATGCAGTTACACCCGATAGGCACCAGACGGCCAGCTACGAGGGGCAGATACCACCAACGACAGGCCAGGACTTGTGGACTGAGAAGGGAATAAAAGTCCGACTGGACATGGCTTCCATTGGACAAAATTGCCCGAGACCTGTTTGTGACGCAGCTCGTGGTGCAAATCGAGTGGTGGGCGGTATCACCAACCCCGCATCAAATGATAAGCTTTCCTATCAAGCTAGGTGTCTTATCAGCGCTTCGACAACTCGGGTCTTGGAACAACATCTGGCCTCGGACCCCATGCGGGAATTCCTCGGGAATGTTGAGCATTTGTTGCACAGGTGGTTGACGATGAGCCTGACCTGCTAGATAGGTAGGTAGTTACCTTACCTGTACTTGCCGACGGCACTGGCTTCTTTTCTCGACGCCAGTTTATATGATGTGGTCTCGTGATAGGGAGGCAGCAATAGCAAGCCCTATTCAGCAACCAAGTTATCGTGAAGAGAGGAAGGTTGGTGATATCTTGAACCATTCTACAAAATAACCAACTAAGGTACCTTATTACCTAGTAACAAATGGCACCAAGTCGTTGTCTAGATAGAAAGAAGGCCTACTGGGTGTCTTTACAGGCCCCTTGAATGCCTTGAAAGGTTTACTCACCATCTTCAAAGGCCTATTGACAATCTTTGAAGGCCTGTCAGCTTTTTCAAGAGCAGTTTTGGCTGTCTTTCAACGTGTAGTCAGGATGTTGTAGCTACACTGTGCTAGTTGAACCGATTTGTAGTCCTAGCCCTCTTCTCTCTCTATGGCGTGCAGAAGGAATGCCCAGTAGTTTCTCCGGGATAGTCGTCCATCTGTCATGATAGCCATTGAGTGCTTTGGTGTTCCGCGGGCCAAAACAATGGGCGGGGCTAGTTTAGTAGATGGGAGGTTGCTGTGGCAGAGATGAAGCATCTGCCAAGTGTCTTGGAGCACTCGCCCGAAGTCTTGTCCACCATGCGCTGATGAGTGGAATGACACTCTAAACACGATCGCCTGGTCCGGGCTAAGGTGATGACGCGTCCCATCGTATTTACGTAAATTTGATGCGGTACAACTCTTCATTACACCTGTGGATATGAACAATCAACGGTCTCCTGGTCGTCGGAAGACGGGATGGGGCCATCTTCAACACTGACACCATCATCAAAAGAACGACGGTACTTGATTGTTTACTTTCTCTGGGAGAAGCCGATTGGTGGCTCTGTTCTGTCGCCAAGACATCAAGTGTTCGATGAGCTGCACATTGTCTAGTTCCGGGAATCCATGATTCACTGATCGCGAACTCCGCCGGGACAAGAATTGTTCACTATGGAACCGTCAAGCATTGCGTATGTCTTGTTCTTCGGGCGGCAGATAGCTAATCTAGCTTTTCGACGAGTATCTTGATGAAAGTTAGCGTGACGAGATGGTTAATATGGTAAATCTTGCCAGCCGGCACTGCTCTCGGCCAGAGATGATTGCGGTACCTTGATCATTAGGCGGGCAATTCTGCCGAACCTTGGTAGCTCGCTCTTTACCCGCATGCCCTTATTGGGGAGAAACTGTCTCCTGTTCCCAGCGTCCTGGTAGATCATCCCGGAAGCTATCCAATTCGTTACACGATCGCCGAAGGAGCCACCATCATCGCTGAGAGGGGGCCTGGAGGTGGGTGGGAACAGGGGCTAGGGCGTCCACTGAATAACCCCTTTTCGATGTTACCAATCGTCACCAATGTTACCAGTCCGCATAGCCATCGTTCGGCAGTTAACGAACCGCTGTCACGCACATCAGATATCCTCCGAGGCTAGTGAGAAGCGAAGGGCAGCCTTCCATCATGGTGTGGTTGACGAATGTTTGTTTTGAATGGGGAAAAGATTCAGTTTCCACACATGTGCACTTATCTCAGCTTCAAATCCGTGAAATAGGTAGTAGGCACCAACAAAAACAATTAACCTTGTGTTAATTGCTGATCATTGTCTCAGCTTACTCGCACCAATCGGTTGAACCTGGATCAATCTCAACAAGCGTCTTTGCGTGCAATATTCGTCATATCACGATATACTGGCAATATCATAGACTTTCAAGGCATTCAACAATTGCCGTCTCTCGTCCTCCCTCGCTTAGGGCAGCCTCTCCTCACTTTCCCCTCCATTCATGTGTAGCTGAGTTGGGGCAGTTGCTATAGCACGTCACATATGCGTTCTAGATTCCCTGGGCAGACTGCACAGTGCCATGCCGGGGAGAGACTTTTTCCAGATTGACTTACGTCGCTCACTGATGCTCATCATCGTGGCAAGACCTCGCGTGAGCGCGGTCCCCCACATTTCCGAAGATGGTGTTACTGACCGAAGAGAAGAGGCGGGAGAATGAGCAAGGAATCCATCACGGAAGGATCTCAGGGACGAAAGTTGTGAAAGGGGCCCGGGGAGAGAATTCAGATATAAAACACCCTCCCCTTTTCGCTCCCAGCCAGCACTCATCTTTCCTCACCACCCTCGGACAAGCCTTTCTGTCTTCCCCTCTCCGCTCCAGCACAACCAAGCTTCAACGCTCAACCCAACAAGCAACTTCAAAATGCTTCCCAAGATCTTCCTCACCGCTCTCCTCGCGGTCCCCTACGTTGCGGCTCTTGCCGTTCCCGTCCAGGACGCCTACAACGGCGACATTGAGGCTCGCTATGCCGAGCCTGAGGCACTCCCCATTGCTGCCGTCGATGTGGACGCCGCCGAAGTAACCGGCATTGACGTTGATGCCGACGTCACCGACAAGGGCAAGGGCAAGAAGGGCAAGAAGGGCAAGGGCAAGAAGGGTAAGGGCAAGGCTAAGGGCAAGGCCAAGGCCAAGGGAAAGGGCAAGGCTAAGGGCAAGGGAAAGGCCAAGGGAAAGGGAAAGGCCAAGGGAAAGGGCAAGGCCAAGGGAAAGGGTCCCGCTAAGCCCCCCGCCAAGGGCAAGGGGAAGGCCAAGGGCAAGGGAAAGGGCCCCAAGGAGGAGGGTGAGGCTGCCGAGTAAATAACTCGCGCTCACACGGCTTGGAATGGTCTTCTTCGATGAAAGACTTGACACACAGGGGATGAGTTGAACGACTGGCCAGTCAACAGGGTGGATATCAATTGCTTGTATTTACTTTCTACCTTCCCTTCCTGAAAGGTTAATGACGCGGACGACGGTCCGAACGCCATCATGTATATTTGCAAGGGCTGCACGTAAAGAACGTGGAACAGGGTTCTAAAAGAACATGTGAAGTCTGTCTATTCCCGTCAATCTACCTGCTTCTTAGCCTAACTAAGGTACCAAAAACGTCTGTCAAAACTCTGTAAACTAAGCCATGACTTCAAGGGCTTACTCTATCATACATCTGCTTCGTCATCATCTGTTACTTCAACCCATTTCAAACCCTCAGTGGGCCTCTGCCAAACATCGCACGAGCCAGGCGTAGCCGGGTATGTCCCCGCGACACCAAGGATGCACTTCTCAAGACCGTCGATCGTCTTGAGATTTGGCAACTTCTCTTCTTTTTGCGCAAGCAATTCATCAACATGTGCATCGACTTCAGCAAACTTTCCTTTCTCATACCCATACAACTTCAAAGATTCCAGGTTTGGCGGCAGAAGATCGACAAGACGATGCTTCAGAGTAGGGATGCTGACTTCGTACTCGGACGTGTCATCGTAGCCAAGCAGATTGCCGATTCTCTGTGTGATACAGGTAGTGTTAGTCGAACCATAAGCCAGTGGTCAAGAGCAGAGCTGGGGACGTCACGTACAATACTCAAGTCGGTCAACTTGGTGAAGTCTTGCATTGAGCCAAGGGATCCACGCTCGTACTCAAACGAATCAGGCAAATCCACCGCATAGAAAGGTAGGTCCTCCTCCTTTTCTCCACTGAATGACCGATCCAAATCAAGATATTTTGCGTATGGTGAAGGAGTGTGACCTCTTCCTCGTCCAGTGCCGCTCTGTATACTTCCATACCCGCCATAACAGTACTCGGGGTATTCATCCTTCTGGTGTTCAAATAAAGCCGGGCGGTCTTCATCATAGTCCGGGGGAGTATAGAGACGGGCGTCCAAGTCCAGGACCTCCAGGCTGTCTTTGTGTTGCAAAAGACACTTGCTCACGGTCTTGGGGAGCACGCCGTTTGTCTCGGCAAAATCGGTGTCCCAGAGCCCGGCGTTGGAAAAGGAAAAGTGGGTGAGGGCCTGGGGGATGCGGATGATGCTGCTAAGCAGGGCACCGGAGATATCCGAGTGGCCTATATGTATTCTAGTGATTGACGAGGAGGACTTTGGCGGGAAGGACGTATTATCGGGTTGATAGTCCGAGATAGCCTCGACCTTGACAGTAGAGATTGACGGCAGACGATGGAAGTAGCGAAAGAAGCCAAGGGATCTGACGGTGTCGTAATTGCACCCATCAAGAAGGGAGTGAATGGCCTCGACGTGGACAACTTCGAGCTTTTGAAGTGCGGGTTTGGCGAGCTCCCCGTAGTTGTTTTGTGCAAGGTAATCGGCCAAGGGGGTGCTTGGCACAAGGGTCTCTGGGTTGAAGCGGAGCCGTTTGATGTTGGGACAAAGGGAAATGAGAAGCACAGCCAGAGTCTCGTGGTAATGATCAAACTTTGGCCAGGACTCCAAACAGGCGCGCTTTGCTCGGTGTTGATTGACTTCGGTTGTGCTTTCCTTGGGTTTTGGCTTGACGTTTTTCCTGGCGATTCCCTCTCGCATTTTGGTTCTTGTCTCGTCAGTCACCCCAAGGCTGTGGATGTGCTTGACTACCCGGTCATAGTCTTCTTCATCCAAGGCGGGATCGGGCTCGCCCCTCATGAAGGATCCAAACGCCCTAGGGCGGTCAAAGACAAATTCTTCTACCGAATTGGCTGCATCTGGCTGCTTGAGCCAATGAAGGACGAGTTTGGAGCATCGAGTCGCATCCTCATTGCTCAGGAGGCATGCTCGCTTATACGTTTCCATGATGTCGAGGGGGAGATAACAAGAGTATGGAATATGGCTGAAACAATCTGGCTGAGCAGGAGGAATGTCTTCAAGTTTTTGTACACCTTTCACTCCAACTCAACGCCAGGCAGCAAGTCGATTTCGGGTTAGCTCATGGTGGTAGTTTGAGCCAACCCCACAGTGCTGCCTAGTCAACAGCAGGGGCGAGAGCAACACAGGTGTGGCAGGTCACGTGATGGTAAAAAGGGGGCTTCAGGGGATCCTTACGGCAAAGAGCAGTAAGCGTACGTACCAAGATAGACGGTTGGGCATGGATCGATTACCCGTGCGGAAGATATTGCAACTGTTCGGAATCTTGATGCTCAAACCCAAGACTACACCAGGAAAGAGCTGGCTGAGACGAACTTGACAGTTGTCGAGTGTGCTGTTTCCCCCCCTTCCGGCCGAATCTATGCATCAGGCAGGTTCCTTCCCTGTCGTGTTGGTCATTACTCCGCTCGATCTACGATACTTGCCTTCCCGTGACGGTGCTGAGGGGAGGGGGCAGTGATTGATAGATAGTGACAGAATAAGCGGTTGCCCTATATCTTGTGCCTTTTTTTGTCGCCTACCTGCTTGCAGAGTTTGCTGCTTGTATATTGCTATGATGTATGCTTGAGGACTGCAGATCGGTAGGCTGATTTGATGACTTGAGGTTTCACTTGACGGAGCTATAAGGTGAGGCTGAGCTATGAGGTGAAATACACACACTGTGCCACCTGATAGCTCGACAGGAGAGCAATTGCAAGGTAGGAAATAACTTTCATTAAGCAACCTACTCTCGCTTGTGAACGATGCTATTATTGACAGTAGCGCGTGGACATAAACCGAGGTCTTTTTGGGGGCTTACTCGCCAATTGTCTTCCCATGATGGAAATTCACGGGAACTCCACATGGCTGGTAACTCCACCACACAAAGCGTATCGCATTGCCAAATAGAAACCCTAATTCCACATCAAATTTTCAACAATCCAGTCGGAACCATCCTATCGGGTATGGTGTAGCGGTAACATCGTTGACTCTCACTTCTTAGAAGTGTCTGTTCTCTCAACAGCCCCGGGTTCGACTCCCGGTATCCGAGTATCAACTTCTTTTTGTTCACATCAAGTCTATAGATATTATTTTTTTCATGTCGACATTTGATCGTAGCCCTTCACAAGAAGCACTGCTAATCTCATAACCGTTGACTGATTGTCTCCAGCCAGAGTACCTCCTCGGGGCGCAGTGTGATCCCCTCGGGGAGTATGACCTCCCCACGTTTGATGACCACCTCGGTTTCCCCCCCCGTGCCTCTTTCTGAATCAGTGCTGGTGGTGGCCGAGGCCCCAGGCTTTTCCAGCCTCGCCGCTTCGTTCCAGAACAAGCCGGTCTCACTAGGAGACCACCAGTAGAACGGGAAGCGTCGCTGAATGTTGTTAACAAGCAGCGCCACCACCAGCATCAGAGCACAACCTAGCGAGACAGGTGCCAACATATACCACCCTAGCCCGCTCACATTTTCATCCACCACGGCCATCAGAGCCGTGGCTCCAGCAGGTGGGTGCACCGTTCCGGTCAAGGCCATGACGGCCGTCGCAAGGCCGCATGACAGCGCCCCTCCCAGCCATCGAACGCGCTCAAACTCGTCCGGACCCAGCAAGGCGAATAATTTGCAGACGACAATTCCCGTGATGCTGGCCAATATCTGACCGAGGATGGCGTTGCGGGGCTGGGCAAGCGGCGACTCGATGGCGTAGAAGTCCAAGACGGCAGCGGCCCCCTGGGGCTTGATATCAGTAAAAACGTTCCCGTACAGCAAGAAAAGACGAGAAGACAACTTACAAAACTCCCAATGATAACCGGCACCCCTTTCTCTCCAAATGCCGGGATCTCCTGCCCTACGGCCCCGATCAAGGCCAAGCTGCTGAATATCCCGACCACGGCCCAAAATATCATGCAAATATTGCCGACTGGTGGTTTGGGGTGTGCCGCTGGAGGAAGAGGGGTGCGGTACCCGAGAAAGTGCCCGACGGCACGGGGGAGGCGGGGCAGGAATGAGGAAGGAAAGAACTGGTTAAGATAGACATCAACATCGAAGTGGAGTGTTGACCATGACGGTCTTGGCTTTTTCGCGGGTAGTTTTCGGGTTACGTGCGTGTTTGACAATGAGGGGCGAAAGGACATCTTGGCTGCGATGTCAGTGAACTGGATGGCGAAAAAGTCGAATCGATCTTCTCATGGCATCTGGAATGGTCGTTGAGTTTGAGTGTGTTGGGAAGCGTTTGTGAGACAGCAGGAAATGCCGGGGACCAGCAGTCACACACGTAGGCAGAGAGGGAAAGAGCGGGCAAAACTCTGAACGATGGCATGGCTGACGAAGAATTCCATCTTTATTAAGCGGTAAGGTAGGTATGGCAACATACAAAGCCATGGTGGCACGAGCGAGTTCCCAGGCTCCTGGAGGGTCAACTTGTGACTAAATGTTTTGCTCCCAGCGGGCCAACCGTCGACGGTCTTGGTGGCTCTCTCTCAGCGTTTACGTCAGATTTGCTAAGGGAAATTCCCAAAGGGGGATAGCGCCCGGGCGGATAGAAAGCCCAAGCCTTTGACGCCGCATGCCTCGGCCGCCGGCATGTTTCAAGGTTAGGCTATTTCCGCGGAGGCTGAAAGTCAAAATCGTCTTCATCTCTCTTGTCTCTATGTTCGAGCTGATGTCTTGTCTTGTTCTTTTTGGAACATGAATGCCCTTGTTTTGATCGAGATGTCACCAAAAGGGATGACCCCAGCCCAGAGAGGAAAGTGGGGGTCTACCCACGCCCTTCTATTGGTGGCGCGGGGGGCGGGTTTTGCGGCGAGAGATCAGAGAACTTGCGGGGGACCTGGATCAGGAGATGCTGGGGTCATGGAAGTCGGCAGGAGTGGCAGGGAAACCAGCACCGCTCACTGTCGACCTGTCTGTTGCGACAATCAGGGACTGGTTTACGGAGTACTTGGTCGCTAAAAAACAGCGGAGTTAACGCAGTTGTAACTCTTGCACTGCAGAGCTAGATACCGGTAGGTAAATTGATCCAAACTTTCCACATGCAGCCATCCTTTTGAAGTTCTTCAACTGGCGCAACAACACTAACATTAATGATTAGACAGACTACAACGTATTGTTACACATGTGAAATACCAGTCTTCCAACTCCCGCTAACAATTGACAAGAAAAAAAAAGAAAAGAAAAACCCATAACAATCGTGACAGCAAAAGAAGGTCCAATCAATAGCCCTGTTGATAAGGAGCCAGTCCATATCCTTGATGTTGGTGCTGATGCTGCTGATATCCTTGCTGATACTGTTGTTCTGGATATCCTGTAATATCTACCTCTTGATATTGCTGATGGTATTGATAGTCTTGATACTGTTGCTGCCGCTGCTGCTGCTGCTGCTGTTGGAGATACTGCTGCTCATAGTGGCGTTGTTGCTCGGAAACCACTGGTGAGTCCTGCTGCTGGTACCCTGGCACAGGAACCTGCTGCCCTTCCTGCGGGTGAGCCGACCCGGCACCTGGAAGCCCAGGATTTTTCTCGGCCGGAGCAGCTGCGGTTCTGAAGCCCATCTGCCTGACAACGCCCCAGCCGGTCTTTTGTCTCTTGCGCTTGTCACCGCCAGAGTGCTTTGTCTTGAAGAAAATCGGCGGTGGCTGAGGCAGATGGTTGAGAATGAGGACGATGAAGAGCGTGATGACAAGAATCGGCAACGGCCAGGGTGTTCCCCAGAGTTCAAACATCCGCTCCTTGTTGAGGGTCACCAAGGTGACCAGACAGAGGCCAATGCCGATGAGAAAGTTCAGGCCTTTGCGGACGTAGTTGAAGGGAGTCCAGCCTCGCGTACGAGAGGTGATGTAGAGGATGTTCATCATGATGAGTGTGAGCCCGGCGGCCACGTAGGCGTAACTGAAAACAAGCTTGAATTTTCCCCAGTTCAAATCGAAAACTTCTTGCTCGAGCTCGGTGGCGTGGTTGAAAGTGTTGTCGTTGCTTTCGAACGCCGAGTACCCGTTCACGTTGAATGTGGCGAAGAGTGAGTTTTGCATGGCGATCAACAACTCCTCTAGTGTGTTGAGAATATTGACGACTGTTTCATTTTCCAGAAAATCTGCCTCGGGAATATCCTCGACTGTGGCCCAGAAGTCATCGGGAATTTCCTCGAGTTTCTCGAGGCCTTGGCTTATGGATAGCCCAGTCACATCGTACTTGGGCCTATACAGGTCAAACACCTCGGTGAGAGTCCCGTTGATTGCCGAGACGAACCACGAAGTTGTGATCTTGAAACCAGGCTCATCTCCTGCCTTCAAGGCGGTCATAAACATTTCGCTGGTGGCCAGGTAACTTTCAATCACCTTGTACCAAATGACGAACTGCGACGAGCCCAGGATGAAAAGCTTCAAAAAGAGGTGGAAAGGAAAATGGAGGAATGACCACAAAAGTTCCTTGTGAAGAGGCATCTTCAGGTTCCTCCTCCAGTCGAAGTAGATCATGTAAATCAGGTAGAGGTTGGCAATGCCCGCGGCAACATTGCCTATTGTTGCGCTGGTCCACGAATTGTGATTGATCACGACCTTGGTAACGGCGCTTAGGACGGTGATGATGCCCTCACCCATGAAGATGTAACTGAGAAGCGACATGCGGGCGACAATATGCGTGCCCGAGAAGCTCAGAACTTGAAACTGGAGGGATAAAACAATCGTGATGATCGTCTCCAGGCTCACGAGGATGAACCAAATGGCGTACAGGTTGCTGTTGGTGCTGTCCTTGAACGCGAAGGCGACGCCGAGATAGATGAGTGCCGCAACAACGTTCAAGAGAAGCATGAGTCCCATCGGCAAGGTGGTTCTCTTGAACCTTCGAATGTGCCACATGATAGAGCCATATTGGGAGGCCATGGCAAGACGAGATGTCATGAGGATGAGGGAAAGGGTCCGGAAGGTCTGGCCTTTCTGCTCCTGTAAGCTCCATGTTGGGGCCACCACCGCGAAACCAACCATCACACCAAAATGTACCGCTCGTACGGATCGTTCTGTAAGATTAACGATTAGCCATGCTCTCCCTCGATGTCCTTGCCGAGCTGAAGGAAACATTCAAGACTTCCATACCGAAAATACTATCCGTGATAAAACGGACGTCAAACAAGCCCAGAAGTGCCCAGGTAAACCATAGAAGCACAAAGTAGGCGATGAAGCTACTCAGTTGTTGAATGGTGGTCACATCTTGGACCTCTGCAAAGACGCATAGAATTGCCGCAAAGAAGAGGTCGTAAAAAACCTCAATATTTGTCGCTTCCGCATGCTTCTCAAACTCAGGTTGGTCATCGACTGACTCTTTCCAACCGAGGCTTTCGAGATTTAGGTCGCTTCCTTGGCCCCCGGCCGGTGATGGTACTTCTTTTGGAAAGGACTTGACGCGGACAACGGGGCTCTTCATGAGAGGCACAACGACGTTGTCCTCGTCCAGATCGACGGCGAGGTGTTCGTTTGCCATGGTGTGCGTGCGTGTGTGTTGTCTCTGTCGTAATGTGTCGTGCCAGAAGGAACAGAACAAAGGGCTTGGTATGGCGAGAAATGTTCTTGATCTCCGCGCGGTCCTGGAGGATTTTGACCTCGAATCCTGGCGTCAGCAACCTCATGCCAAGCATCGTCAGTGGATGACAAGCTGACGCCGAGGACTGATGTGCCGAGAAGGGCCATCCCCTATCTGACATGGCTCCCTGTTCGACGTCCAGCAACAGGCAAGGATCGGCCTTTGTCCGCTTTCTGAACAAGTGCCTGTTGTTTGATCCACTGTCCCATCAAACCGGCCCCGACAATCAATAGCGGGTTCTGTATGTAACTGTCATCCCCCAGCTCTCGCGGTATGGGGTAGGTATGTACCTTTCCTGTGCATGTAAACGTCGCTGCCTTCGCTGGTGGAGCGGCAGCTCGTGCTATTTTCGGTGAACATGGTGGAGCTGTTTCAAAGAGGCTGAGGTTTCCCGGACAGGGGCAAAAAGCTTGAAAGACTGCAGCCTGAGGCGGTGGGCTTTGGAGAATCCCTGATCGGGTGAAGCGATGTTACCCTGGTTCTGGCCTTGATCTTGATTGGCTTTGGACTCGAAATAATCCAGAATTGGGTGATCGCTGGAGTTTGTTGATTGGGTGATTGGTTAAGAGGACTACATAAGCTCTTTGATCGGAAGCCAAGCGAGGCCAAGTGCTGGGCCAAGTCTACTAGCCTCATGAGCGGAAGATGGCCAAGTCAGCGCCCTCCGTACCCATCCTCCCAGACCATGAGAGCATCCAGCCGCAGCATAGCACCAGCTTCATCCAACACCACAGCCTTGGCGGCCCCGTTGAAACCCGCCCACTGCTTGTCGCCGGCGGCATGTGGGGGAGTACAAACCATATCGGCTTCCTGGATAACCATGCCCAGGCAGTCCTCTGGACGGTCGAACTTAAAGCTCCTGGAGTGGAATTCTTCATCCCGCGCCGGAATCTTTGGCATGAGCTCGTTGTACATACTTGGCGAGGTCCCACGGGCTAAGAGAAACACGGGCAGACAAAGTGCATCATTAAAACCTCACATGAAGTGCAACATTGGTACCCTGAAAGGTAACCATCGAAGACGAGTTTCCTATCCCAAAGAAAACTTGTTGAAAACCCAGTTGCTGGTGTGCCTGTACACATCAATGGGACAAACTACCCAGGGAGTCGTCAACGCGGAGGAGCAGGTGACGGCATCGACAGCTGGCAAGGCACGCATTAATGTGGCCGAACAGTACCTAACACGATAAAGACTGCAAACTGGGTATTCTTCAAGCCCTTCGATGATATAACTTCTTTACTAAGATAAGTTACTGATGCGATCCTGGTCGCAATACCTCTTCCGGCTTCTCCATGACTCAAAGCATCTACCCTCCCACTGAATCATCATTCCTTCTTTCATCGAATACTGTTGACTAACACGAACAACTTTGGCTTCGCGTTTGACGGCCTCCCCATAGGCAGCCAGATACTCAGTTCCAGTATTGGAATAATTGAAAGGTAGATCGCCGGCCCAGGTGCTGTAGTCGAACTGTGACTTGACCGTGATTTCAGCGAGTTCGGCGTCCGTCAATTGTCTCAGGGCCATCTTTTGGAGCTGCTCATCCGGCTGTTCCATCGGCTGAAAGCACGAAAACGTGCCTGATGATGCCGGGAAAACAATCGATATGGTCTTCAGAGCGGGTAGCCGACCTGGTTCGCGCGTGTAAGCGGGAATCTCACCCCAAACACCTGCTTGGCCCAGCGGCAGCGCAATGTGTTGGACTTTTGATGCCCAAATCTGGCATGATTCATGTCTTGTGAAGTAACAGAAGGCATTGGATGTCGTCATATACAGGATGTCGGTTTCAGGGTTGTAGTCCCGAATGGGGCCTGCAGACATCAAGGCTACGTCGTGGGCTTCGGTATTGGTTCGCAAAAGGGCTTGGTTGTAGGGCTCCTGCACGACTAATCGGGGCGGTGAAATGTTTTTGTTATCTCTGGACATATGCTGCTCGGTGAAAAAGCTGATGCGCGGGGTGGGTGAGCCCGAGAAATCACTTCCAGCGGTTGAGGCGGCAGAGGTCCATATCTCTTGTCGAATATCAGCAGGTAGGCGCGGAAAGGCTTTGAAGTCCATATTTTGAGACAAGCCTTCATCTGCTGACGGGGTTGGTTTTGTTGGCATTGTGACTGCCAGTTGTAGTACAAGTTGTGGATGGTGGTTGTCGAGTCGGACCAGGACACTGAATACCTAAGGTACCTGAGGTAGGCCGTTGAATTTTGAACCCTTATTATCCATGCCGCCGGTCAGAAATTTGTACTCTTACTCGACTGTACACTATGATTCAACCTCAGGGAGGCCTTCAGAAACAGCCAGTTAGGCTGCCTGCTTTGACAGGGGTTCAGCTCCGCCACCATGCGCTGCGCAAGGCAAACTCACAACGCTACAACAAACAAGAAAGAGCATGAAGACTTTTGTACTGTATAGGTAGGGAGGTAAGTCATTGTCAACCTTGCCAAAAAACCATACATGTTATAAGAAGGCCTTCGTCAGTCTGCCAAACCATCCTCATACCCTTCAGTTCCTAAAAGCACTGCCACAAAAGTATGTACCTCCTGTGGGTTGTCACATCGGTATTGACCATGGCCAAAAGCTATGCAAACGTAGCGCGGGGGCAGTAGGAATCTTCCAGCAAACTTATATGAAAATCAAAAGGCGTGTGTATTAGTAGAATTAATATAGACATGGTCTTCTCAGTGAAGCTGTTGTACCAAAAAGACCACGGGTCCTCCCTAACCTCGGTCCCGATAAGTTTGTCCTTATCGTCATAAATCGTGATAGTCGTGTGAAAAACTTCCTGAGATGTGCTGGATTCCCATTCTCGGATATTCACATCCTCGTTACTTTGTCTCCATAGTGCAACGACGGTTGGGTACTGCGATGGTGTGTCGTCATACCGATGATGCTTGGTGCGAACCGGAGCAATTTCCAACCCTGCGTGCTCGACTTTCGCGAGGTCATGGCATATTGGCAGCGTGATGCAAAGGTTCCCTCCTCTGCAGTGACCATTTACCGACCTGAGATCCTTTCCCACAGACTCGACCCCTTTCGAGGATGGGCGGGTTCAACGGGTGCGAGGTGACTCCCGGTAGATTTGTTGATGGCGTCCAACACCTTCAGGTGTTCCTTCTTCAGCGCTTCGAAGTCTTCGTCCAACTGCTTGTGCCACGGGTAGAGCACAAAAACTTGGAAGCCTAGTGCCGATGTTGCGACAACGAAGTTGAGCCGTGTGATGAACATTTTTGATCGAGGTGATTGGCTGTCACGGCATATCTGATGGGGCGGGGAATGTTAGAGACGAGACGGATCTATGCACAACCTTCCATGTCAAAGTAAAAGACGTACAGGACTGTCCGGTTGAACGGAACTTAGGTAGGGGATTGTTGGACCTTGGTGAAAAGTTCAAGATGGGAAAAGACAATGAAGCGGGGAGTGGCTGTTTATCAGTGCGGCATGCCTCAAGCGTCGAAGCACCTACATTATTCGCCGAGACCCGGAAGGACAACGGATGGATCATGGGATGACACAAGCTTTGGGTTATGTGGCAACACTGGCGAGGGCCCCATGCCCGGATCTTCAGAACCCATATAAGTTCACCCACAGCAAGGATGGATTGGATGGCTAGACACCACCTCGGGCCGTTTCAATCAAATGATTATATTGATTGTTGCTGACAGAAGAAGCGAAAAGAACACTTGCCTCGGTATCATCCACGTGTACAAGTGGCTTTGAGGTAAGATTTTGGGATCCGGGCCCAATGCCGGCTGCCACGCCGCTGCGGACCGATCCCAAATGCGGTCTTTTGGGACTAGCTTCCGACAACAGGTCCGTGTTCGCCGGGCGAAGACGGTGTTTGGACCCACACTGCCGTCAAGTCTCGTGGGGTCGAGTCATGCAAAGTGGCGTGATGGCGACCCCTCTACACTACACTATCAATTCTCTTGGAGCACCCGGGCACGTAGCCATGTGGCAGCGTCTTGGATGCCATCCGGAGAGTGAAACCAATGCCCGCCCGTCGGATACTCCCGCCATTCCACCTGAGCACCGAAACTGGAGAGACTGTCACGGACCTCCCGTCCATTCTGAATCCTAGAGAGAGGGTCGTCGGCGCAGTGTTGTACCAGCACCGGTGAAGTCCGCACTGCGCTGTCGTCCTCGGGAACGTCGGCCAGTCCCAGCACCGACCTCGTTTCTGCTAATGTTCGGTTGGGAAACGGCATCCTTCCAGAAAATACCATGAGTCCCCCAAGCCCTCTGGCTAAATTGAGCACTGTATGCACAGCTGTCGCGCCGCCCTGACTCAGCCCTGCAAGGACGACTTTCTCTTGCTGTCCACTTAAACTGGCAACCTCCTTGTCCACAAGCAACCGGATACTTGCGACGCTTTGCTTCAGGCCCTCAATTTGGAGTTCTTCCTTCTCCTGTAAGTTGGCAATGTCCCAGGTGTCGAACCATTGCGACATTCGGGCGCCGGGGAATCTGGCAGGAGAGCGCAGCTCGCTTTGGGGAAACACCCAACGAACCGAGGGGAACAGCTCGACAAGGGATCGTGATTCTGAGTCGCGCCACTGTTGGAACGAGTGCATGAAGTTTTTGGCTGTGTCGCCCCGGCCGTGGAGGAAAATTACCGTATGGGTATGGGCAACAGTCGGAGGGATGGTGCAAATATAAAGTATCGCCATGGTCACGGGTGGTGTGGGATGGTGGTCGGAGAAAGCTGTGGGACCCCGCCAACCAACATTCAAAGTGTCACCTCACAGTAGGTAGATACCTCAGGGTTGGGGTTACACACGGCTTAGCATTACGAGTTCGAGTCTTGGACCCTCGCGAGGGATTAAGATACGTGCTATCATCAGAAGTATAAAGACACATGAGTTCTCATTGTTCAAGTTGCAAGTAAAAATGTATAAACGAGTTGGGGCCCCAACTCGCTGAATGAATGACTGCTGCTATGAAGCATTATACCCAACTTCAATCATGTAATCTGCTTCCACATGACTACGCGTTCACACCGAGATGACCATGGCATGCGAGGCGGCCGCTCTGGTTGCTGACAATGGTATCTGGCATCAAAAATGAGAATGTCAGTACCTGTATGCAGTATAGCTAATCTGATCAAAATCAACAGGTAGACAATACGCACTCAACCCAAAGCTTGACGCGGGGCCATCATTGCCATTGCTGAGCTGGCAGATTGCGGTGAAAGTGCCGCTACTGTCGGAGGGCAACGAAGTGTGGGCAAAAGTGCTACTATTGATGGTTGTTGTGGTGGTGAGGGAAAAAGGCTGTGGTTCTGGCTGCAAGTAGAAGAAGAGCAAGGCAGTGGGCCTGTGCCCACGCCCCACAGCTACTGTTGTTGAGTGAAAAAGCGCGGCAGGTATTGGCAAAGTTGCCATTGCTCTGACTAATAAGTACGGCATTTGTGTTGGCGAGACAGCGGTTCAGACTAAGACGGGTGCGCAGTCTGGTGGTCCCCACGCCTGTCAGACAGTTCCCCAGGAGATCAGCACCGCTGAGTGACAGGCTGTTGCAGGAGCCTAGAAAACCCTGTGCAGAGACGGCCGTGGAGGCGAGCAGAGTGGCAAGAAGGAAATCGGGACGCATGTTGGAGATTGAAAAGTCTGGCTGAAATGCCTTTGTGAAAGTGAAAGATAGTTCGATGGTGGAGGAAGGGGCTCCTTGGCTTGAAAGACCGAGGTATGAGATGGGAAATAAGAAAGAAGAAACCACTATATATAGACATTCGAGTGGAAGAGCAGAACTCACACGTCCTTACATCCAGAGTCAACAGGTGGGTCGGCCACAGTCTGGTCCTGACGTGTGTGTTAGTGAATCAGTTGGGAGAGACGTTCCCACACCATACCAGGTTACCTAGGTAGGTACCTATAGTTATCTTACACGAGTATTGGGTGACTTTGGTTAAAGCATTGGTATCATTCATAGCCATGTTCCCATCATAAAACAATGTTGTATTGAAACGGCCTAGGTGTCTTTGTCCTTAGTGTAAGCGCATAGCCTACCTATCTACCCATCTTATGCAGGAGGATTACACATGCCTATCTATTATGTTGGTGGATGGGAAAGCTAACTCTGGGACTGAACTGAAGTTCGCAGTGATGAATCAATATATTGCCCCGGTCCAAACACAGCACCACTCACATCACACAGCTTGCGGGCTTCAAGTACATAGGTGCCTAGGTATGGTAATTCTCGGATGTCGTACCTTGAATAAATACACCATGGAACGTCTCTAAGCCACCACTAGATAGCCAAGTTCCCGAGTAACGCCAGCTAAATACAATAGAAGATAAAGGCCATCCGAATCAAATAGTCCTTTGGCACTTGCTCCAATGAGTCCAATCACCAAAATTGTTTCCTCTTGCAACACCCCTTTGTTGAATCAGCCTGCAGCTGGCCAAGGCTGTCCGTCATTCCTTCTGCCATGATGGATGGATGCTCTCGATGACTGTGCAGTGGTTACATGTATGTACCTTACTCAGCGACCAAATGACTAAGCCCGCTTCCGCTATTATCAAGCAAGATTGGTTGCTGCCTTATTACTAGGTACCTTAGTTATCGTCAATTGTTTGGACACTATGCACAGGAGTTGCTAGGGTTGCACCTTACCTATTTTACGCATCATTACTGTTTGACTCTGAGATCTCTGTCAGTGCTGTCTCGGGTTACCTCCCTGCTCTCAATCTTGACCATCCCAATGTAGACGCTGATCCAGTACGTCCTCGAAGAGAAAGTGACTCGGGAAGATAACTAAACTCTTTCTATAAAGACTCTAATCATGAATAATAATTGGACCTTGAAAGATACCTTGGTTGAAACATAAACACGGGCGTTCGGAGATGGGCGAGACGCCCTTCTCCCTTCATTTACAGCTTTAGCAACGGCCTTTTTCCCCAGTATCTTAGTCAATAATTCCATCTCGAGTCTCGGTGATCATGGGCATGTTTTTCCAGTGAAGCTCCTTTGCACCAGACTCTAGGCCTGTTTTATCTCTCGACCAGGGCCACCCGTCACCCTTTGCATACATTTCCGATTTCCCTCCCATCTGTGGACGCCGCCATCGCCAGTGCTCGACCGACCCATTAACAGGAACAGCCAACTGAAAGTCGCATAGAATACTTTCATCTTGTGTGTTGAGGTTGTCTTCGATCACGAAGGTAAGGTACTTAGGTAGGTAGACAGTCAAATATCCTGGAATCTGTAACGAACCCCTGAATATCGAGTACAACCCTAACCCTCTTACGCACTTGAATGCGAACGTCAAGAAATAGTACAGCACAAATCACGCGTGCACACTAATAATTAAGGGAAATTAATAATGAGGAACAATCAAGTTGTGCAGTATTCGCCCATCGAACACGCAACTTATCGACACGGCACACTCGTGGGCAGCTGCGTTATCATCATTTGTAATCAAGTAGCTATCTAGTGGACTTCATCATCTGGCTCCACCAACGACGCATGTCAGCTTCCAAATCTTGGCCTATCTTGGCAACAACTCGCAACGTTTGTATTCTTGAATTCATCACCACGCCGGAGCAAGCATCGACTCATCCCGCAGGAGACAATCCAGCGAAAACGCCAAAATGTCTGAAGCAATCCAGATCATCTCCAAAACCGACTTCACCGCCCAATCCCTCACCCCCGCCCCCTCACCCTCTGCCCCTTTGACAGTCCCATCCTCAGTCCGCATCCAGGCCCGTCTGATCTCTCTGACAACAAACACTTTTACGTATGCCAAACTCGGCGGGAACCCGCTCCTTGCCTGGTGGAACGTCTGGCCTCTGCCTTCGACCGTCTCCCCCGACACCCACTGCCGAATCGCAGCATGGGGCTACTCTGAAGTGGTGGAAAGCACCGTGAGCTCCCTTCCCGTTGGGACAAAACTGTTTGGTTACCAGCCCATCGGCACCAGAGTCGAGGAGGTCCAGATCAAAGAGGGGAACGTCCCAGGTCAGTACGACGTCGTCTTGTCTGGTGATGGACTGAGAAAAGGGCTGAACCCCATCTACAACCGCTACCATGTTTTTGGCAACGAGTCGGCCGAGAACAAAGGGTTGCGTGCGCTGTTTTATGCCCTTTGGCAAACGGGATGGATGCTCAACCAGCATGTTTTTGCCTGGGAGGGCGGGTTCCAACCCACGCATCCGTTTGGCGCTGCTGGCGGTGATGGCTGGGATGCCAAAAAAGCGGATATCAAGGGCGCGGTGATGATTCTGTTGGCGCCGTCCGGGAAGACGGGCTTGTCGTTTGCGCATCAGCTGAGGAAGGGTAGGCCAGAGGGTGAACAGCCTGACAAAATTATCGCTGTTGGGTCGGAGAAGTCAAAGGGATTTAGCGAGAGCACAGCGTTGTTTGATGAGGTACTGCTGTATGAGCAGGTCGAGAAGATTGAGAGGATCGCGAAGAAGGGCCAAAAGATTGTGTTGGTGAACTTCGCCGCCAGAGGCCAAGCAGCTGATACCTGGGCATCCACTCTTGGGGAGAAATTCGGCGAGGATAATGTCATTGTTCTGTTGGTAGGAGGTGATCCCTCGGCTACAAGACCCCCGTCACTATATGGAAAAGGAATGGATCCCAACAGCAATGTCTATCAGGTCCATGCTGGTTTGATCCGGGAGAAGGGCATTGCAAACATCGGGTCGGAGGCTTACTACGAGGCGCAGGAGTCCGCCTGGCAAGCTTTCAGCAGTGAAGGTGCCATTCCTGCAGTCAAGATCAAGCTGGGAAAGGGGCTGGAGGAGTACAAGGCTGGGTGGGATGCGTTGGCGAACGGCCAGTACGGTCCTGAGGGTGGCCTTGTGTTTGAGTTGTAGTATGGAAAATGGCGGAAGTTTCCATTGATCTAAACAAAGGAATATACTCATGCTGTATGCGGGAAACGAAGCGGAGTGAATCCCAGCGAGTGTGGTGGTAGGCGGGAACAAAGGAAGTGGTCACGCAGGTCAACAAAGACGATGGATGCATGGCTAGAACATAATGACTTTATGAGACATGGCCTCACCCTTGCAAAGTCTTGTGATCTATTGTTTAAGGAGTTTCATGATATCACGTCCAACGCCTCTCTCTGCTTTCGACCGCGGAGATGACTGGGCAATATGTACTTCTTCAATCTTCCGTCTCGCTGGATCCTCGGAATAACCACCGCGGCCACCGCGACCATAGCACCGCAATATTACACCAGCTGGGAGGAAGTGGTATGGGACTTCTCACTCGCCTCAGTTCCAGTCCTTGTCGGTCTTTGGCTGAAGCCATCGCCTGGAACATTCGCAGCTGGAATGGTTCTTTCCTACTGGTTCACCTCGATATTCACCACGTCAGGGCTCTTTCGATACTACGTCTTTGCAGGCATTGTTTGGTCATGTCATTCTTCCTTTTCCAAGTACAAAGCCCTGACATTGGAGGAAGCCCCACCAACCCTCGGGGGATGGCTACAGCTTGTGTTCTGGAACTTGTTGGCAGGATGGAGGAATGTTCTGGAACCAGTAAAAGTGAAGCAGGATGAGCTTCCGTACCGAGGCAGGCTGTTTCGATTGCCGCCAAGAGAGGGAGACAGGCCAAGAACAAGTAGGTGGCTACCTGCCAGGCAGCTGGACCAGAAGGGGCCACCCAGCGCCTTCTACAAGCTGAACGACATGATCAAAAGACTTCAGGCCAGATCGAGCCGAAATCTGCGGGTCAAGATGTCTTTTTTGGAGGGCGGGATTCGTGGGCTATTCAGGGATATTGGTGATAGAACACCAGGGACCATCAATACGACAGAGGAATGGGGAGGGGAGATTGCGCATATTCACACTGCTGATGGGTCCTTGCACGTGAACCTTCACCCGGAGGATGTCAACACGGTTTTAGAGGCAGGTTGGGGGCAGCGGCATCCTCTGGCTGGAGGAAACAACAAGAGGATGTTCAGGTTTTGGTTCCACGGGGTTTTGGAGAGACGACTACCGGTACCGCTTGGGTGGACGTTGATATACGCCCCAAGAACGCCCAAGGAAGAAGACGTGGTGGAGGAGATTCTGATCGCAGGAATATGGTACGCCACACAAGGAAATGTGTACGCCATTGGTGGTGATGATGAACATCGAGTTCTGAAATGGGACGTTGTGGCTGAGGAGTTCAAAAGAGAGGAGAGATGGTGGGATTGGCTGTGGCGCCTTGCTCCAATACAGGTACCCTCTGAAAGAAGCTGGAAATGTGAATGCTGTCAGAGGTGTTCAAGGGGATGTCCGGGTAACAAGGTGGAAGCCCGGAGTCAGTCACGGCAAGAGCCGGAAGAGAAAGTGAAGCAGAGGAGGGAAATAGCGGTTGATCCAATGTCGCCCGACTCAAATCCGAACAAAGATGCAGCTTCGGGACTGGGGAAAAGTAGGTTGAATGTTCACTTTTCGGTACCGGAAACGCTGCCAGTAATATCCGACCCCGGGATAGAAGGATACAGAGCTAAAGGCAGGATGTATCCATTGCCGGAGTCTCCAAAACAGCAAGAAAGCAGGGCTAAGTCCGACCCCGGAAGAGCCACGATAGGCAGTAGAGGACCACAAGACGATTGGACCTGGGGTTCTTGGGGTGATGATGTATTTTGAAGATTATACACATAGGAACATAATAAAGGGGCGCTAACTCCGCTCTCCAAGGAAGGTTTGTGGTTGACTGTCTTCAGTGTTCCCTTTCCAAAGACTCATAGCTTTTAATGGGCGTCTTATCACCAAGACAAGTTTCAAACGTTTTTTGTCTGCATACCATGTCGCTCGTCCGAACCAACATCGGTAAAAAGTGGACCCATCCGGCCGGCCAACTGCCCCTGAAACCCGGATGACGGCCCGGAGTGGGCCCAACCCACCGCCCCTCAACCACCCCTCAACCACCCCACAACAGCCAGGCCATTCACTAATTTATGCATAACTTGGCTGGTGTGTAACTAATTGACCTTGGCCGGGAATGCGTATCGAGGCCAACCGTGTTTGGACCACCGAAACGAATTCTGGAGGCGTTGTTTCTGGTCACACAACTGACCCATTTGACCGACGGAATTCAAGGCCATGAATAACTTCAGATCAATGCTGTACTTTTGACCATGAAAACAGATAGGATATAAGACGGTGAGCTGCAAAGGTCCTCTCTCGTCATTGTAGCAATCAGCATTTACTCAGCACAAAATCTGTCTGCACAGTATCAGCACAGGCAGTCTTATCCACTCATCACCCTATCAAAATGAAGTACACCATCTCTCTTATCAGCCTTCTCGGCCTCTTTGCAACCCTCACCACAGCCCAAGACGGGCTCGACAAGGGTGTTGCAACCCCAACCAATACGGGCTTCCAAGCCAGCGTCAGCGGCGGTGTCAGCTTCGACATCAACGGCAAGAACAAGACCTTCGGCTTCAACGAGATATTCGGAGACGACGTGGATTCTGATTCTGATGACGAAGATAACCAGCCAAAGTCGGGGGCCAGCGAGATGATCGTGAGGAACAGCGGACTCCTGGTTGCGGGTGTGATAGTTGGGGCTGGTGCTATCATTCTTTAAATCCGGGCTAGCAGCTTCCTGGACTTGAAAGAAACGAACGACCGCTGATGAGACCTCTTGATGAGGGGAAATCTTGTTACCTTATCTTTCACCTCTCGTGTACCTTACACACATGAGCTAGGTAGACAATACCTACCTACCAGTACAATATTGTTGAGAGGATTGACTATTGAGATAGATAGCCCAATGTAGAGCAAGGTTTAGTGTTCTATTTAGATCAATTATCGCAGTTCCTGACTTTAATAGGAAAGCTGAGGTGAAGATTGGCAGGTTATAGATACAGCAATGAAAATAGGCAAGGTGCCTATAATGGAAGGTATGCCTTGAAAGTCATAAAAAGAAAGCCCTTACACTATTTAAAACCACGGTTGAAATATCTCAAGATCCGTTTAACCTATCCTAATACCCCACGTCGTGGACAAAACAACTGGCACTGCAAAAATAAACCACAATTAAAAAGATACTTAACAGGCTTGAAAAGATACTCAATAAACTTCAAAAAATAGTTAATAAGTCTTAAAGGATAGGTACTGGGCTTTAAAAGATAGTTGAGAGGTTTTAAAGAAATATTAAAACGCCTATCTACTATTGACAACGACATAAGTTTGTGGTTACCATACTTTTTATTAACTTCTATGCACTACTAGTTATGTTGTCCAGGTCTTGTTGACCCCTCGAAAATATCTCATGACCCTTCTCGACAATATTGTAACGTCCCTCGACTATTATACTACCCCGCTCGGCCATCTCTAGAGGCTCATCATATACGTCTACATAGGTAAGTAGGTATGAGAAGCCTGTTAGCTACCTACCTAGGTACCTAGGTATCTTGACACGTCCTTTTGAGAGGCTTAGTCCCACTGCACATTCCTGAACCTTGTTCACAACGTGCTTTGGCAGTGCGGTGACGTGGGATTTGGTTCGATCTGAGACATATTGAGTTCATCCATATAGATCCCCGGTCATTGTCTCAGTCAACCGCGCGTATTAATGCCCTCATACAATCTCATAGTGTTGATCCCAAGCTTCAAAAAGGGAGTTGAGGAGCGCGGGTAGCCGAGTCATTACACCACCACCACCACTGAACCATGCAGCCATCATCGCTGATAGGCCGAGTCAGTACGACTTCAGCTGTTTCCCCCCAAGCGCCACCCGGACATTGTGCCAATCGGAGCCGCCAGACCTCCGCCCGCAGCGGTGCAAACAATGGAACCTCGCCCACTAGTCCGGGTCTGCGCATACTGTGGTGTGCCTGCTGAAGCATACCTACCTTATGCATTGATCAATAGTTGGGCTTGCTTCAGCTTTGCCTGTCTGCGGGGTCGCCGCGGATTTGCTGATCGGTGTAAGTGGCATCTCACACCCGACCTACCTGCCAGAGACATATGCAGTGGTCTCGGAGCTTGACGACTCCGACGCTGTGCGATGGATACCTATATAGGTGTCTGCCCCCTCTTCGGACGAGTTCGTCAACGATGGTTGAAGCTTCCGGGTTTCTAGGAATTCCATCTCACACCAGCCATGATGTGGTTGCCCTCCCTCACCATCCTAAGCTGTGTGCTTTCCGCCATAGCCTCCTCCATTGATGAGCGCACTGCCATCCCTTCGGACATCCTGTTTCAACTAACGCCCAAGCTCTCTCCCACTGCCAAGATCTTACTTCCTTCGTCGCCTCTTTGGCCGAACGCATCCCAGCGTTGGAACGAACTCTCCCGGCCAACCTATTCTGCCATTGTCCAGGTTACCAATGAGCGTGACATCTCCGAATCGGTCAAGTACGCCAACCTGCACAAGATCCCCTTCTTCGCCTTCTCCCAGACGCACGGTTCATACTTTGGTCTTGAGCGGTTCCAGGATGGACTCGGCATTTCCCTTTCTTCGCTCACCCGCAAGATCGACCTCGACAAGTCTGGAAAATGGGCGACGATCGGAGGCGGGATGAAGTCCAAAGACGTGCTTGAATATCTTTGGAAGAGAGGCAAACAGACAGGCACCGGGGGTTGTGGATGCGTCGGTGCAGTGAGCCCTGCCCTTGGCGGGGGGCATAACTGGTTCCAAGGCCAGTACGGCCTGATCGCCGATCAGGTGCTGGAGTTTCGGGTCGTGCTTGCGGATGGGGAGGTGGTGGTTGTGAATGACAAGAAACACAAAGAGCTGTTCTGGGGGATGAGAGGGGCGGGGCATAATTTTGGGATCGTGAGTGAGATGAAATACAAAGTCTACAATGTCAAGGAGCCGAAATGGAGCATCGAGACTTTTACGTTCAAGAGCGAGAGGTTGGAGGACGTCTACAAGTATGCAAATAAAAAGCTTAATGGTAAAGGGGATCCAAGGCTACTGATGTGGGGAACGTGGTTCTTGAACCCGGCGGTGGATGCAGAGAAGGTATGTTCAGTTCCATTCCCGGTGCAGAAAGCTGGCAGGATCCTGACAGGCAAGAATAGCCGATAGTGCAGTTTCAGTGGATCTACAACGGCCCTCTTGTTGAGCTCAAGAAGCTTTCCAAGGACACGCATGCCCTCAAGGCAGACGCATATTCTTCTGTCGAGGTCGACTATCCCGAGCTGAGTCCGAGTCTGGGCTACGCTGCTGATCAGTATGCTTGTCAAACCGACGGGCAAGGGAACCGGCTGTTGAGAGGTATAGATGTCGATCAATATGATGTGAAGGCCCTGCGGAGGTGGTATGATGCATACGCCGCCACACTTATGAAGGAGCCTGCCTTTCAAACCAGCTTCTGCATACTAGAGGGGTACTCGACGCAGGCTGTTCAGGCTGTTCCTGACAAGAGCACGGCATTTGCTCTCCGGGGGGAGACACTGCTCTTGTATGCCTGGTTCTACGAAGCTGAAGCTGCTGACTGAAGTGCTGACCTTGAAACAGTGCACCGGCGATATTCTGGGGAAAAGGAAACGCCACGCTTGACGAAAAGGCCAGGAAATGGTCCCGAGAAATGTACTTGGCGGCATCTGGCTCCAGCAAAAAGAAAAGCTACGTCAACTATGCCCATGGTGACGAGCCTGTGGAAGCTCTTTACGGGTATGTTGTTTCTCGTCGATGTTTGTCATTCCTGAAGCAGTCTAACCCCTCCCAATGTAGATACGAGGCTTGGAGGCTGGAGAAGCTCAGGCAACTCAAAAAGGAGTATGACCCTCGTGGAAGGTTTAGCTTTTTTAATCCTGTCAATCCTGTCAGTCGGAAGCATAGCGAGATGTAGTAGGTTCGGTGTGATGAATGGATGTATTGACGCAATGAATGTATGATGATAACTAGAAGGACGGGGTCGACTACAGGGAAATCAGTATTGTGGAGGTGGAGTTGGTACTGGAATTAGGAATGACCGCAGTTTGACATTTTCTCGTCAGCTATAGGCTGTGCTTATCTCAATCCGAGGCCCTGGCATTGTCCAGGGTTAGGGTGCATACCTACCTAGGTACCTTACGTAGACTGCCGATGGCTTCCCCGCAGCAGTGTGCATACGACGTTGGGTTGGTGCTGTGCCTTCTTGCACTGCCCGGCTCGTTCTGGCCCCCCACATCATCACCGCCAGCAATGGGCCAACCTCGCAGAGGACAGGAAGATTCGGGCCCTGAAATCCATTCTTCATTCACAGAGTCACCGTCCAACCAACACCCCAACAACAATGGCTGAAACAGCCGGCCTGGCCATTGGTATAATTGGGCTAGCAGGGCTATTCACAACGTGTGCCGGATGTTATCAGTTGGTTCGACGGGGAGCGATGTTGGACAGGGACTACAAGATCCTTGAAACAAAATTTAACAATCAAGAGTTACGATTGCTCTCATGGGGCAAGGCTTGTGGGTTATCAGGGATCGGCATGGAGTCATACGACAAACGGCTCGATGACCCCATACTACGTTCAAGAATCACAGCCACGCTAGAGTGCATCAAGCAGCTGTTCCACGATGAAGCTGCCCTGACCCAAAGATATGGGCTTGGATCATCAAAGCAGCGAGGTGGCAACCGTGCCTCGGCCTTACAACTGTTGGGCTCCAGCTCCCTGGGTGCAAGACGACCTTTTTTCTTCTGGAAGAAACAGCAAAGGGCCAACCGGCTTTGGGATGCCGCCTCATGGGCTGTTTCGGACAGGGAACGTTTTTCACAGTTAATTACCCACCTCAAAGACTTCAATGACGATCTTGAAGCGATGACTCGCTGCTTCGGAGATATCGCTCTCAAACAGCGTCATATCGTTGAGGTGGAGATATCCGAAGTTGAGGATCTGGAGACATTGGAAGAAATTGCCCTTGCCTCACAAGACGACGAAGGTCTCATTTCCGATACCGTCAGTCTGCGGCTCAACTCCATTCGCTCTGGCAGTATCCGAGAAGGGCACGAGATCGGGAACTCTTTGGCTTTCGATTCCACGTTCAAAACAGCTCCAGCTACAGTCGACGAAACATTAGCCTTCAATCAAAACCCGGCGTTTCAGACCATCTCTCCACTTATTAGCGAGCCTCTGCCCCGTACCAGGTTCAAGTGTGTGGTTGTGGGTGACCGGAACGCAGGCAAGACGCGGCTTCTCAGCGCCTTCGCCTACGACAGACTTCCAGCGCCATACAGCCCGACAGTGTTTGACAGCTGCATCATTGGCTGCCGGATAGATGCGGTCGACCTTCAACTCGAGCTCAAAGACACGTCAGGGCAAGAAGATTACGACAAACTGAGACCTTTCTCATACAAGGGTGCTGACGTGGTTCTCTTGTGCTTCCGTGCCGAGAACCCTACCGCCGAGACTAAAGAAGCAATTCTGGGGAAGTGGACACAGGAAATCAAAAGCTACTGTCCGGAGATACCCATTATTCTAGTTGGACTAAAGAACCCAGATGAAGAGGGACTCTCTCATCGACTCCAAGATGCGCCACAATCGGACCAATTTGTCCCTCTCTGTATCACAAAAGACATCGGGGCTACAAGGTATTTCTTTTGCGATCCCGAGACAGGATTTGGAGTTCACGAACTACTGCAGTTTGTGAGTAATGACCTCAAAAAAGTTGATAGTTTGAGGGCTGGAAAGGAGCTAATCCGAAGCAGACATTGCGAATAGCTGTTCAATACAGCCAGCCGCCGCCAGTGACGCCGACTCGGGTGAAAAGGAGAAGCAGGGTCAGCGAGATTGTAAAGGACTTCATAGGACAGCAGAATGATGGATGAGAGCTACCTACCTTCACATCGCAAAATATTGATTTCCAGACTTCAAGGTACACCACCACACACTCTACAAGCTTCGTCTATCTTAAACACCTTGATGTTTGGCAGTTGCATCCCCATGAATAGGTATCTTTAGGAGTTGGACTGTCGGGCCGACTCATGCAAGGCAATACATCCTCAGACGCGCTTCTACCAGACTTTCGCCTAACAAGAATGTCACATTGAGAGTTGCACCGTTGTATAGGACCTGCGTAGCTATCCTTCCTTCCATCAATTACCGTAGGTACATGTGCCAAATAGTGTGGTTCTGATCATCTGGTTCGATCGCTTATTCACCCAGACCCTCGCCTGTTCTTTTCCCCGGCTGCAGTAGCGCACTCTTGAACTTTTTTTCACCCGTAATTAATGACAGGATCTGCCCGCAAAGCCTTGGTGATCTTCCGGAGCGAATGCACTTTGTTCTGTACCGAAATGCCATTCAAGCCGTCCCCAAGAAAATATCACCCAGTCCTTTTCCCACTACCTACACACCACTCAAATGTCGTGTGGCCAACATGAAGATAATACATGTAGCACACGCACTGGAGCCAAAGGTGATCTACCGACAGTCCCCTCCATCCCATTTTCATCTCTGCTCGGTCGCTTGACACGCCGTGGACAGAAAATTGGAGATTAGGTGCTATTGAGTATGAAGGCCTTGAAAGACTGTTAATAAGCCTCTGGACTATCTTTAAGGGCCTCTGGACTATCTTTAAGGGCCTCTGGACTAACTTTAAACCCTCTGGATTATCGTGTAAGCCTCTTGGACAATCTTTGAAGGCCTATAACCCAAGTAGCAGTCTCCATTATCTTATCCACAGCGTGCCTGGTTAGGTAACCATCCATCCACTCGCATCGTTTCAGAGCTCTGCATTCACCGCATTGACAGGCGGCACGCACCCAGATTTCCGACCTAATTATAAGTAACGCAGATTCTGCACTGCACTTACCATTGCAGGCCAGTCTCCTTTTTTCCACATGAAACTTTCAGGGCCTGGGAAAAAACCAGGAATTACCCGTCTTCTTCAATGGTTCCCATTTCAGCCACATCCACAGAACTCAATCTTCAAGTGTCATCACTTTTGTCCTGCAGAGTCAGCAATTCATTGGGTGCGTTCCCGTCTTTGACGCACAAAATGTGGCAATGATCATCACCATCTCACCAACCCCCTGTGTGTGGTCGCATCAACCACGGCCGATTTCTCGTGTAACCGACTCGGCATCTCCCGGCCATTCATCATTCGAGAATCTGACAGGTTCGCGCGCCGTCTGTGTACGTATACTTGCGGGGTAGGAAAGATAGAGGCTGGGGTTGGTGATCCCAGTAGCTCATCAAGGTTCTCACTCAGCAAGCAATCGAGAAAATCTCGGGGTCAATTGTCAGTTCATATCAGGAAAATCCATCGACAATCATTGAACAAGGGGGGCCCGCGACAAACTCTGGTTCTTGACCCCTGGCGCCAGACCCCTTTTGGACACAAAAAACATGCCGTCTCCGAGACCGGGGGGAGTGGCTCTATAGGTAAGGTATGTAACACTACACTACTATTGACCTTGCTGGCGATACCATTATTCGCTTTCGCCTGCATTTACATTACATTACATTTCTGCATGTCACCAGTGGGCCATAAAAGCACGTTGCATTCTTGATGGATACCTATATCAACAGAACTGAAGAAAGCCTGCTGCATGCCAATATCATCATGTGCCTCAACTTTTGCTGATTCGTCCCAACTTGAAGCTGAAGAAAAGAGCGGGTATCATCATGTGAATGATTCTGAACGAGAGAAAACTAGTAGGTATAAAGTGCGTATGTATGTGTATGTGGTATCCAAAAGTGAAAGAAAAGAAAAAACCAAGTGGCGTTCGTTTCCTATCCGCCCTCCCAAATAGATGCCTTGTAAAGAAGAGGGAAAAAACAAAACATCAACTTTTTAATAAGAGTAGCGGAACCCCTTGTTCTCCTTGTCCGTCATGCGGGCCCACACCTCGGGCGACATGAAGGCGTCCTCGTTCTGGTTGTCGGCGCGATTGTTGCGCTTCTTGTTCTGCCAGGCATAGTAGAGGAAGAGGACAAAGGTTACGAGCGCGCAGCCGGCCTGGGTGCCCATGACGGCGAGCTTGGCAGGGCGGTAGTCGGGGGCATCGCGGGCCTGGAAGGTCTGGGGACCGATGATGTTGCCGAGGGAGAAGGACCCGCTGATGATGGCGGCGGCGAAGGCGCGCTTGGTGGGGCCGGCAATGTTGGCGACAGTCCAGTTGTAGAAGATGGCAAGAGGAGCGACAACGGCGTTGACGAGGTAGATACCGGCCAAGATGCCGTTGGTGTTGTCCTTGGGGAGAAAGCTCATCAAGGCCCCGCCAATAATCGCAGGTATGATACAGACGAGGATCCAAGCCCAGCGGTGGGACTGGAAGCGGATACCCCATCCGACCAGCAGGGTAAAGAAGATGCTCACCACACCGGACGGTGTGTTCATGAGGGCAGCCTTCTTGGAGTCATAGCCGGGAAGGTTGCGAATGAGAGTGGCCGAGTAGGTGGTGACGACTCCGCTGGAGACCGAAAGCTAAAGGGTTTGTCAGCACTAGCCAGTCCATCGAGACTCGGGGTTGGGGGTAGGGCTGGGGGTAAAGACTCACCAAGATGACAGCGAGGAGCAGGAGGTACACCTGGGGATCAGCCAAGGCTTCCAAGATCTCCTTTCCACGGAACTTGCGGTTCTCCACACCAGTCTGGTTGACACTGACGTGCTTCAACAGGGCGATCTTCTCGTTGTCAGACATCCACTTGGCCTGCATAGGGGTGTCAGGGAGGAAGATGATGACACAGGAGCCGACGATGACGGTGACGAGCCCGAGAGTCAGGAACATGGTGCGCCATCCCGAGAGACGGGCATCTGGGCTCATGTGCTGGAAGCCAAACGACACAAGACCACCGATGATCTGGCCGAGACCCAGACCAAGATACCAGAAGGAGAAGCGCGGAGCAGACTCGGACTTGGTGTACCACATTCCAGACAGGAGCATCAAGGATGGTGCAATGGTTGCCTCAAAGATACCGAGGAAGATGCGGGAGACCAGGAGAGTCTGGTAGTTGGTGGCGGCGGCACCGCAGGCGGTGGCCGTACCCCAGAGAATGACGTTGAGGCCAAGCCATTTGGCGGCAGGAACAGCCTGGAGGAACCAAACTGCAAAGCCGTGTCAGTCAGTCGCGATGGCTTCATGATGGGGCAAGAGGCAGGGGCCGCTTACTGTTGGGGATTTCGAAGCACAACAGACCAACGAAGAGGAAGGTAGCGACGTTGGAGAAGTCGTTACCTGCCATACCGAGGTCCTTCTGAAGGCCCATCACATTGGCATACTGAGACATGAATTAGCCGGCCGCATGCGGTGACATGTGGGGTGATGCCGTGGGCCGTGGGCTGTGAGCCGTGGGCCGTGGGGGATTGGAACGTACATTGAGGATGACCTTGTCCAGGAACTGGAGGGTATAGCACAAGAACATCAGGGGGACAATGCGGAAGTCGATTCTTCGGCGAAGAGCCGCGAGATCCACGTACTCGCCGGTGCCATTTTCTTTGCGCTGGTCGAGGAACTTCCACGCGAGGTCAACACCACCGCCAGAAGAGCCATGATCCGAGTCGGCAGAACGAACGACCTCGGGGGCTTGCTCCTTGGTGTCCTTGGTGGAACTCTTGGAGTCCTTGATGCTGCCCTTGTCCGAGGACGACATTGTGGTCTCACAAACGAGGACGAGTGCGTGAGATCGCGGGAGAAAAGAAAGGCAGAGACAGAAGGCTCGAGGAAGAATGCAAGAAGAAGGGGAAAGAAGCGAGGGGATCGGCCAGCGGAACGGAAAGGGCGCCACTGGTCTGCAGAGAAGGGCGGGCTTTCTTCAGGAAGGAGAGAAGATCAACCGCCCAAAATGAAACAGAGGTGCAATCATGTCTTTAAAAACGACATGTTCGCCATGCGGTTGGATCCCCCGGTGCTGCTCCAACATATTGGACATGGGGACTGACATTGCAGGACGAGACGTCTGGATGCAACTGATTCGATAGAGGCATCGAAATGGGAAATAATAGCTGCCACATTTACACGCACAGTGCACAGGCAATTCACAACCAATCCCTGTGGGGGTCAGAACAAGGGAGGGGTGTTTCCTCCGTAGGTAGGTACCCTGGCGCCACCGCCAAGCGCAGTGCTCTCAACCTCGACTTGCACGGAACACCTTCCCCGGCTGCATCTCGAACCAGCGCCGAGACGGCACAGCAAGAGATATTTGCTCTGCGACCCCAACACAGCGGCAGCCAGGTTACATCGCTACCAACCAGTCACCTACACAGTCAACCACACCTCGTCCAATCGCTCCATGCTGAGATGCTGCATCAACAGAAGAGAGAAGTTCCTGCAGACACACAACCCTGACCTCCAGAAACACTGGAAACACCGACGGGCCTTGCAACTTGCATATTGCTCGCAGGGGAATCCAGGACGCGAACTCGGCCTGCAGTCATCCTCAGGAGCGCCTGTCAATGCAAGCGAGGAGGAAGCAAGGGCAGGGCCTGGCAGGGAGGGAGGGAGTGCGTCGTGTTTCGCTGCAAGGGACACGCTCGGAGGTATCGAACCTTCTTTTCCGTCTCGGAAGTCCTTATCATGCTCTCCCACGGTTCCCACGCTGACCCCCTGAGATGACGAGATGGTGCTTTGTGGTCGCGAGACGGTTGACCGTTGTTGATGGCTGTACCGTTGACCGAAGGCACCGAGAGGGCAACGACGGTGTAACCTTGGTTTATTTGGAAGTCCACGGGCTGGGTGTGAGGGGGTTTTGCACGTCTCGTCGATTGACTTTTAAAGATGATCGATCTTGCTCCTCGATGGGGAATCTCACGGCTGATCTCCCGTCGGACCCTTCTCCTCTCGCTATCCTCATTCCAGCAGCTTGAGCTGCCGATCAGCCTGCCTCTCTTCATCAGACTCCGGGCTCCCCCCGTCCCACCGCTCCTGTCCCCGTTCCCCAGCGTCGTCACTGGGAAAAGCAACCGTCTAGTAGACACTGGCTGTCGACAAAATGGTTTGGGTTGACAATGCCACACCCGAGGTGGACGCCATCTCGCAGTGGAGGACTATTGTGACCATCTGCACCGTCCTCTCTTTTTTCTCAGTCCTCATCGTCTCGGCTCGATTATGGATTCGCGACAAGAACCACGGACTGGCAGCCGACGACTACATGTCGGCCCTCTCCATGTTCTTTGGCCTGTTATACTCAATCCTCTGCATCGTCCGTACGTTGTGTCTTCCCAGTGTCTCTGAATCTTGTTCATAATAGTAGCATGAGACTGACTTTTCTGGCTTGTGTTTAGAAACGAAATATGGCCTCGGACTACCCCTTGCCTTGCGCCCCAAGGAGAACTTGCTTCCCTACAGCCGCAGCAACTTTGCTGGTCGACCCATCTATCAAATGGGTATAAGTTTCTTCAAGGTCGCATTGCTGATTAGCTATCTGCGACTTTTCAAGGGCACAAACCACCTCTGGTATCGAAGGGTCGTCTGGATCGCCATGTTCTTTATCGTGGCCGGCCATTTGGGATGTTCTTTGACGTTGATCTTCGCCTGCAACCCGGTTCACAAGTCATGGGATCCCAGGGTCGACGGGAAATGCCTTGCGCCAGGACCGTCGTTCACAGCTTATGCCATCGTCACCATCATCTCGGATGTCGTTGTCGCCATCATTCCCATTCCCGTGCTCCTCCAGCTGAAAGTCAGCAGGGGCAAGAAAATCGGTCTTATCGCCATCTTCCTGCTCGGTCTCTTCACCACACTTTGCTCCGTCTTCCGGTACATGCAGATCGACAATATTCAGAGGGGGGACGGAAATTCGACGATGTTAATTTTATGGGGAGTTATCGAATTCAACGTGGGCAACATGGTCTCTTCTCTCCCTTTCCTCGCGCCTATTTTCCTCCGAAAGGCCAAGGAGTACACAAGCAAGTACTCTGGCGGCAGTGGCAACGGGTACCCCAGCGCAGGAGGCAGCAACGGACGCAAGTTGGGCGGCGGCAAGTCGGATGCCTACAAGCTCAGCAATGTGTCGAGTGGATTGGGTCGCAAGGGCACTTTTATCTCATCAAAAGGGCATCCTGGCCACAGCATGGGCAGCGAGGAGAATATCCTCAAGGACAGCCCCGATGGATCCATCATGAAGAGTGTCACCTACAGTGTTCACGTCGACGAGAGCGAGCGACGCAACCATCGCGGGGAGAGGGACTAATCTGAGACAAATCACTACGAAGTCACAGCTATCAGCTACATCTACCTAGACGACGGACAGGCTGGCGGGGAATGGATGGAAAATTAGGCGTCAGGAGCGGAACTTTTCCTTCACTTGGGGACATGACTTTTGGGACCACGGATATCAGAAAAACAGCAGATTTGTATTTTTTTTATTCGACTTATGAGCGATGTATTTTTACACAACCTACCTACCTAGATACGGCACAAGGCTTAGAAATAGGCCTTTTTCAGATTGATCAATGACAAACGGTATGATTAGTTTGATCATTTTTTATTTTAAATTCATGTTGTGACTTTGTATTCATTTGTGTCTGAGACGGCCGCGCTCGTGCTTGGGAACCGATTGTAGCCGACAATCACATGACACTGGCCTCTCCATTCTCCAACATCTCTTGTGGTGTCAGAGTCTGTTGCAACTTCACCCCATATCATCAAGATTTCCCACCAGTATCAGCCGATTTCCAAGCAAGTCTACCTCGACTTTTAGAACCCTCAATTTCAAACACCCTACAAATTCTCGAAATGAAAAAAATAAAATTACACTCGAAACAAACATCTGACATCCTCCCGATGCGACCCAATCACGAATATGATGTACGGCACCCTGCCATTCTTCAAAATTCGACATCGCCCCCTCTTACCCTCTTATCCCTGTTCTCTCCCTGCACCACTCCACTTCCCGCATCTCCCCGCGCGATTTTTCCACTCCACCTCCCTGTTCTCGACGTTTCGTATCCACAGAGTCCACATTCAACGTCAACACGAACCACAGCTTAAATCAACGCAGTCACAAGCAAAGCAAAGTCTGTCCACGGTCCTGGATCGGTTGCTACTGTACTAATGACAGATCAGGATTTTGGCAGGAAGGAGGCAACGTTCCAGAGGATGATGTGGGAACTGCAACTGTGACCCCCAACATTTTTTCTTTTCTTTCTTCTTTTTGTGTCAAAATCATGTGGTAGGTAGGTAAGGTACGTAGGCGACCTCTAACTCTGTGGAGTGTGCTCGTCTACCTGGACAATCAACTTCATGGTTTCCTCATCAAACCCCACGTTCATCGCCCTCTTGCTGAGAAGTGGACTCGCCGGCCCAATCTTTTCCCACTCGTGTGCGTCCAGACAGGCCTGTCTCGAAGCGAGCACGGCAGGCCTCGTTCTTGCCACGGCTTTGTCTTCGTAGGCGTCAAGCGCCGCCCTCAGGTCTGTCTGGGATCCATCGAGGTGGGGGACGACAGTGTCGACAAATTCTTTCACGTCAACGATGGCATGGTTGGCGCCTTCTCCTCTGTCTGTTCTGTTGTCAGCTCCCAGTACCTTGGGTTGGGTAACGGGCAAGGGGTAGGCGGGGGTACTTACACATGGCCATCGGATGAAGAGCATCTCCTACCAAGATGACCTTGCCATTCGTCCGGAGGTCCTTTGGCGGAGGCCAGTCGTACAAGTCAAGGCACTTCACCTCGGTCGTCCGCTCTGGAATTGTCATGACCAAAGACCGGAATGGCTCGGCCCATGTCGACGCAAAAGTCTTGATCAACTTGACGCTGTCCAGGTTCGTCTCTGGAAAGGGAATTGGGGCAGCAGATTGAAAGAAATTATCCCGGATAGGCCAGGAGACTACAATCTGGCAGGTGTAGGTGTCTCGGCCTGTGCCATTTCCAGGCGCATCAAGTGCTTGGGATCCCTGGTGTTAGTCTTCATGTGTGAAGCCAGTGTCAAAGGTAAAAGGGGCACTCACTGCTAAAGTAAACAAACGTATCATTCTCAGATGCGGCCCCTTGGAGAAAATAGGGGTCGAGCTTCCTCAATGGCTCGATCTCTTCGGGTGTGCACTCAACCTTCACACCCATCAACCGCACCGGAATCTTGAACTTTTCGCTGTTTGGGAACAGGGCCTGTCTCAAACGTGAGCTCCCACCGTCACAAGCAACGACTATGCTTCCCTTCTCCGACACTGTCCCATCCTCGAAGTGAACCCTCACCGAACCGTCCTGCTCATCAGTCTCGACCTGGCCGGTGGCACCCTTCCCCCATTGGATATCCAATCCGGTGGCCAACAGCTGTCGAAACTTATCCCTGCTCACCCTGATACGCTGGGACTCGTCCGCGTTTGGGGTCGAGGCCTTCAGTTCCCCAGTGCTGAGGTCGAAGAAGGGAAACGTCGAAGGCCGGCCTTGTTCCACGGCGGACCGGTCGACGTATGCCTCTGGCAGGCGGGAAACCAAATCCTCGGGAAGAAGAGAGCGGACGGCGGGCAGTGACCAGTGAAGGGTGAGGCCCCAGCCGAGGCCACGAGTCGTCAAATCGTAGTCACGCTCGTAGAGGCGGAAGGGAACGGAGGACTTGCGGAGGTGCTGGGCCAGGAGGAGGCCGCTTATCCCTGAGCCCACGATCAGGATGGGTTTCTGGTCCATGCTGCCCATGCTTGCTTTTTCTTTTTTTCCTTCCGTCGGAAGGGGGTTGGATTTGTGGTTGGTGGCTTTCGATAACAATCTCGTCCCTTGAAAGGGAAGTTGGGTTCCTCCCTTGCCTTGATATCTTCCCCAAAATGATACCTATGCCAATATTATTCCCAAGTGGTCAACCTGTCGTTATCATGATTCCCGGGATCCGGTACCCTGGTGCAGCGTGGTGATGGTTCAATATGATTCGACTGTGCTGTCAGTGAAGCTGGTGGCCATTGGACCCTGGTGTGGTGTCATGGGTCAACTGGAATGCTTGGGAAGGGCACAGGATCACCCCGCCGGGCCTTTCCGACCCATGGTTGCTCCTCCCCCACGATGCGACGCTGATAATTCTGCGTGAATCGACGTCCAATTGTTCTTTTCGGACTTGTTCGCTCGGTGGACATGCGCTAGTAGCCAACGCGCAGATTACCTACATACCTGCATTTGTTGATAACTCAGGTAAACGATACGAAGGGTCGACAGATGCAGTGATAAAGGTGGAAATAATAGCGCTAGTAACCTTTGTGGTTGCAAGGAACCGGACTGCTGGGATCGAGATCCCTCATGTTTTTGCTGTCGTTTATTGTTGCTGGAAATGGCCATCCAAGACTTCTCTCTTTTTTCTTTTTTTCTTTTTCTTGTTCATGCTGGTGATGTGATCATGGTGGTTCTGGAACATCAATGGTATGATGTCGAAATGCCATGAATTGATATCACATTCGATATCGATAATAGAACCTCGATAACACATCTTCAAACAGTTGCCCAGAAAAAGGGAGAAACGGCTAGGCAAAACAAAGCTTGCCCACTGACGCCTCTGCCGGTTCTTAGTGGTGTGGCAGCCCTAGTTTAGATGCCGCTCTCCCGAGGAGCGTTTTTAGCTGGGCACTGCTAAAAAATGCTTGAGAGGTGGGAGCTAGGGAACCTCCGTTGTCGGTAATTTTCTCTGTCTTCCAGGTTCCAAGACTGCAACATCAGAGATTTCCATGTTGCATCTCAGAAATCCGTCATTACGTGCCCACACCCCCAACTTTCTCCCTACCAGTTATTATCTTCTGGACAAGAATCGAAGGAAGGGTTCCCGTCGGTCCGCTCGGACCCCTCCCCTCCGAGATGGCCCCCCTGTGGCTGATCCCGAGACGTGCCCAGCAAAAGAAACGTCAGCAAGCCACCCCCGGAAAAGTCCCCCGGTCGCTGACTTGGCCTGTCGTACGTACAGTGAAATATTGACCGAGGAGGCACTGTGCTCGACGCCTGCAGACCTTGCTCCCTCCCCTCCCTCAGGCCATTGCTGCTGAAGAAATTGTCAGGTTGCAGCTTCTTCTCGATTCGGCCGGGCCAGAAGCCCAAGAAGGATGATGGGCCTTCCTCTCTACGTAGAAACTGCCCGAGATCGGGATCCGGCTTCGGCAATCAAGTCTTGATTAAAGAGGTCGACCCAAAGTCCCTGACTTTCTCTCCTCTCGGTGAAGGAAGAAATCCCCGTCCTTGCTTGCCTCGGCCATCAAAATTCCCGGTTCCTGACCACCTCAGTCTCGGTTCCACCTAGCTACCTGGTATGTCCTCCCAACAGCTTCCAGTTGCGGCACCGCCGGCCGGTTTCCAGTTTATTGCTGCAGCCCAGCCGCGGCAAACCAGGTGCATGAACCGGCACGGCATTGGAGAGCTTCCCTCTGAAACAACTCTTCCATGATGATTCTTATGTATCTCATTCGCCGACTTGAATGCCTTCGGACTGGAAGCAATGCTGGGCCCATGCATACCGCGCACGAAAGTGAGACGCCACAACCAGCTCATCACCAATCTTTTCAATCACCACAATCACAGCAATCTAGCTCCACGTCTGGGCTGCCAGCTGAATGCACAAACTAGTAGAATCGGACTTGGGAAAGATGGGAATGTTTGCGAATGAGTGACCCCCACGCCTGATAGCAACCAGTGGATTCGGAAACTAGACCCCGTTTATTGGTGATAATCATGGATCTCGGCCACTATCTTTGAAGGGGACCATTTGTCTGGAAGCTCCCTCCCTCATTTCGACTGGGACAAAGGGCCTTGCGCATGCCACACGTTGGGAAAAGGTCACAAACCTTGCAGGCGGTGTGAAGAGCATTCGCACGCATTATCTACCTATGTAGGTACTACCTGGTAGGTAGGTATCATGCAATGCCGAGGGCGTTCTTCTCAGACTTGGAAGGCAGAACTGTGGCACATGTCCCCATTTGCTGTGATCACACATACCATCATCTAAGAGTCTTGAACCCCCCTGCTGCATACAGAAGGCGCACAATCTCGGTGCAGAACGGGCATTGATGCCCTGCCTCTGTCCTTCTTGGTCCGTTTTAGACAGTGCTTGTTGCCGAGTAAGGGTCGGGTTCTTGTGCCGCAAGGGCAATTGTGAGCCTTTGAACTACCGAAGTGGTGGCATCAAGTCGTACCTGGTATCCAGCCAAACGGGATCTCACCGGTACTTGCCTGGTTTTCAACCGTCTTCGAACACTAGTTATTAGTCATGACATGTTGTCTTTATGCCATATGCAGATATCCATCTTCCAAAAGCTGATAATTGCTGGCCCTGTCTTTCAAGTTCATGTCCTGCTTTCTTTGCAAAAACAAGACAACGGGTTATTCTCTCTTAACAAAGCGGGCATGGGATTCTTGTGCTTGTTGCTCCATTGAATCAAACCCGTTGTATGAAATGATAACATCCAGTCCTTCGTATCGACCTTCTCCATGATTTGGGACTTGTCTGCACCATGTAACAGTTTCCCAGGCTCCTATGATTCCATTAATATCGGTAGGGTTCGTTCCTCAGCCTACCGCTCAAAACTTTGGTTGGTCTCAAAGTGTTGGACAACGGGTTGATACCAATCTGTCAAGGTAAACAAGGAAGTAAGGTCCGATTGGGAGGGACGAGGGAAGAAGCAGTATATACTGCGCTTTGGAATTCTGGCAGCCAAAGCCAGGTCATCGGTTTCAACGTAATGGGCTTCTAAAGGCTTCAGGCCTACAATAACGATACCCTTGCAGTTCACCGAATCTTCGAAACTGGCCTGATGTCCCGAAGCCCATGTAGGTACGGTAGTTACCTGGTATATTTTCTTTAGTCGCAACTTGCATGTGCTTCAAGCTTTTCAACTATACTTTGAAAAGCCTGAAACGAAGTCTAGGAAAAGAAAGACAAGTCTGCTGCGGGACGAAACTGCTAAGAACCTGAGGGTAGTAACAGAGTAGTCGATGCAATGACAAAAGGAAGTTCAAAAGAACTTATAACGTGTGTTGGGCGCTCTGCGGTTATGGAAAAGGTGATGAATTGTATGAAGAACTACCAAACTCCAACAGAGAGAGCAAAACCTACCTAGGTATCTAAACCTTTAACCTGTTGGCCAGAGCCTTAAGCTCTGAAAGTAACCCGTCTACCTGACCCACAGCCGGAAGCAACTCCTCGTACACCACGTCTCCTTGGTTTCTGACAATACTTTTTACTTCTTTTGAGTTTGGATACAAATAAATCATGGACAAATTCAGTTACCAAGATGATTACTAAGGTACCCATGCACTGCAGTCTTTTACTCTCACATCCTGTCTCTATCTCTTTGTCTCTATGTATCTATCGGACGGTCTATCATCTTGCCGGTAGTGCCTCATTTCATATGTGACCATGTCTACGCCCTCGCCAACGCTCCCTTGAGTATTTCCACAAACTTCCAAACATCCTCAAACCGACAGTACATCGGCACCGGAGCCACCCTGATCACATCCGGCTTCCTCGCATCACACACGACCCCCTCTTCCGCCAGCACCTTGCTCACACTCTCCAGTATCCCCTCCCTCAGCATAAGACTCAGCTGCGTCCCCCTCTCCAGCGGACTCCCCGGCGTGATGATCCTAAATGCCTGCTCCTCCCCCTTCTTCCCAACCTCGTCTCTGATCAACCCTTCCAGCAAGTGCTCCAAATACCCCGTCAGCACCACCGCCTTATCCCTCAGCCTCTCCATGTACTTTTCCCCCAACGACTCAAACACGCCCAACGCAGCGCTCACACTCGCCAGGTCGATCGCACTCGGGTTGCTCAACTGCCAGCCGCTCGCCCCCCGGCTAGGCCTGAACTCCTTCTCCATCAGAAACCGGACCGACTTGTCCGCTCCGTACCAGCCCTCCAACCGGTCCAGGTTCTTGTCGTGGTGCTTTTGGTGGAGGAACAGCCCGGCTGTAGACCCCGGCCCGGCGTTGATGTACTTGTACGTGCACCACACGGCGAAGTCGACGTTCCAGTCGTGGAGGTGGAGCGGGACGTTGCCGGCCGCGTGGGCCAGGTCCCAGCCTACGCAGAGGATGCCGAGGGCGTGAGCGTGGGCGGTGATGGTCTTGACGTCGAGGAGCTGGCCGGTGTAGTACTGGATTCCGGGGAGGAGGACCAGAGCGGTGGAGGAGGCGTGCTCGGTGATGGTGGCGAGGATGGATTCGGTGGTGAGGTAGAGGTCAGGGGAGGGTTGGACCTCGATGAGGGAGGTAGATGGGGAGAAGTTGTGGTGGCGGATTTGGGATTGAATGGCGTACTTTGACGCTGTATGTTAGAAAGTCCTAAAGTGAAGAACACAAGGGGGGGGGGGGAAGGCGTACCCAGTCTGAAGGGAATGGCTTCCATTCGATTATGACTTTGTGTCGTTCGGCTGTTGGCTTGTAGAAAGAAGCCATCATGAGGTGGAGGTTGGCGGTGAGGGTGTTCATGTAGATGATCTCCTCTGGGATGGCAGCACCGACGAGGTCGACTGACTTTCTGGCACAAGACTCGGCCAGATCTTGCCAGCTGGACAGGGGCGAGTTTTCGAGGGCAGTGAAGTGACCGTTGACACCAATGCTTGACCATGTTTCCAGCTGAGACTCGAGGGCTTTCCTTACGGCTTTTGGCTGGGCACCGAGGGAGTTTCCAACAAAGTAGATGCTCTTTTCCTCTTCGATATCATTTTCCCCTGGAGACGGTTAGAGTCTGCTGGTTCAAGGCAGAGGACGGAGCACATACCGGGACTGACTCCATTCAGGGCCTTTTTCTTCAGCGAAGTCCTTGTCGGAATGTTGAATTCTGTTCTGAGATGGCCGAGCTTGTCTTCTCGATCAAGACTTTGGGCATACTCGAGGGTTCCCGCTTCTGCTGGGAAAGGTGGTTTTTGGCCGCTGCGGAAGGCTGTTGTGAGAGACTCCATAGTGTCGTTTTTGTCACAGAACGAGAGGACTGAAAATGACAAGATGCTGAAGTAGCTACAATAAGATCATATTCGACCAAGGTACCCCTTTCTATCCCTTGTGTCACTTTATACATGTCAATAAACGTTTTCGGATACCAGTCATACCACGTGCCGTGTCACCATTTCCATACTCCCGGGTCCATGTGGGCCTCGGCCGGTGTGCCGGGATCCGTCTTCCGCACCTTTCCGTCTTCCGCACTTCCGCTGCTCCACCGTACAAACGGGCGATGACGGCGATTAGGGGTTTTGAAGACACCATTACAGGGCTGAAAACCAGAGAATTCAAGCTCACCGACTCCAGGACCAGTTTTCCAGAACCTTGGTTGGGGTAACCACATGCTGCAATCGGAGAAAGCCCATCACAGAACGTCATCTGGGACGGATACCAATGCATCAATCCGACCCCTGTTTGCACCTGCACGGGCTCTACTTTATTGAAACTGTGCCTTATTCCTTACCACCGACTTCACTTGACTGGATTCTGAGTCTATTAGGTATTTTACAGACAAATAAACCGCCAAGAGGACATCAGACGACGGCTTAGACTACACCTGCACGGGATGCACCTGTACGCACACCGGCCCTGCATCTCGTTATCAAACGGAAAAAGGCCGCTAATCTGTGCTCGGAAGGACGGACGGAGCTAATAAGGGATCATACAGGTAAAACGTCACCATGATCTCGGATCATCTGGTTCGGCCCAGCTTCTGTTTGTGTGTCCAAGCCAGTGCCAAAGCCGCTGTTGACCGCCAACCCTTGTGGCTTTTTCATCGAGTCCCGCGTCTATTTCTTGACTTACCGAGACAGCCCCCCTACTCCCAACCTTTTGTCTTTCATCCCATCTTCCACACTCGCCTAGATCTCGACAACCGCTTCTAGCTCTTCCCTTGCCTCCGGATCCTCTCTTCCGCTCTCACCATGTCACCTTGCGAGCCATTGCCCGCCACCAAGGCCAGCCCAAACGATGTTTGTCGCGTCCTGTCAGACGAGTTTGGTGTCACATCCAACGCTTTCCTTCCAGAACAACAGCCTCTCTCGAGACTTCCGGATCCATACTATGCTCCCTGGGAGGCCATTGTCTCTTCTCTTTCCTCTCACCTCCAACAACACACTCTCCGCCAGGAGGTAGACAGACTGCCAGTCTTATCAACCGACCACCTGACCACCGAGCCAGAATGGAGGCGGACTTATGTTGTCTTGGGTTTTCTCACACATGCCTACGTCTGGGGGGGTGAGGTTGCCTCCGAGGTGAGAATTTTGCTTGAATCAACGCCACCGAATTTTGAACTAACATGACCCTCAGAGACTTCCACCTTCCATAACCCTCCCTTTTCTTTCGGTTTCCAGCCATCTCTCTCTCCCCCCGGTAGCCAGCTATGCCGCCGTCAACCTCTGGAATTTCTCCTCAGTCTCCCCAGCATCCGACCTCACCGACCTCGACTCCCTCACGGCACTCCACACCTTCACCGGCACTCAAGATGAGTCCTGGTTTTACATGGTTAGCGTAGCCATGGAAGCCCAAGGCGGTCCCATCATCCCCGTCATGCTGTCCGCTCTTTCTGCCCTCCACCACCACGACCTTCCCGTCGCCATCGAGGCACTCGGCGAGATCACCTCCTGCATCCACAAGCTGGGGATATTGCTCGACAGGATGGACGAAAGGTGTGACCCAGAAGTCTTTTACCATCAGATCCGCCCCTTTCTAGCCGGCAGCAAAAACATGGCCGGAGCCGGCTTGCCAAACGGTGTGTTTTATGATGAGGGAAAAGACGGCAAGGGAGAATGGAGACAGTATAGGGGCGGCAGCAACGGGCAGAGCTCACTCATTCAGCTGTTTGACCTCGTGCTGGGAGTTGAGCACGTCGCTCAGGGCAATGCGAGCCCGGACTCGTACTCGCGGGAGAAGAAGATGGAGAGTTTCCACAGGGAGGTGAGAGGGTACATGCCAGAGCCGCACAGGCGATTTCTCGAGTATGTCGAAGGGCGCTACCCCGGGGGGCTGAGGAAGGGCGTGGAGGATTTGCTTGTGACACCAAACAGAGGGGGAAATGACGGTGAGAGAAACAAGTTGAGGGAGGCGTTCACGACGGCGACCAAGGCGCTGGCCGAGTTTAGGAACAAGCACTTGCAAATCGTGACGCGATATATCGTGATACCGTCGAGGAAGGAGAACAAGGCCAAGAGCAATAACCTGGCGACGGCGTCATCGAGGTTGCCGGGAGATGACAAGAAGACATTTGTCGGTGAGCTGACGGGGACAGGGGGCACAGCGCTGCTGCCTTTCTTGAAGCAATCACGGGATGAAACGTTTCGGGCGGGGGACTTTTCGCGATGAAAAGAGGAAAAAAAGGTGGAATGGATAGGTGATGTTGATGAGGGAGGGAACTTTGCTGTGGGTTAGCGGGGTCTCTCGACAAATAGAAGATGGATGTTCTTGAACATGTTGGAATGCAGCCCTTTTTCGGCAATAACTAACAACCCACATCCGCGGGGTCGGGTCTCCGGTTTTTCGGCCCCCAAAGTTCCCTAGGCACGCCCAGTTCGCCGTGCAAAGTTCCTTTCTTGCCCGCTGCTGCACATCATGAGGGAACTTTGGGCATGTTTTGGCCAATCACAGGCCGTGATCTCTTCGCATTCGCAAGCAGTAAACCCCCCTCAACCCCCCCACCGCAGCTTCTCATCTGCCAAAACTGCCAAATCCCACTCGCTCGCTCTGATCATGTTGCAGTAGATCTGCTACGTAGCATTGCCATCTCACTACCGCCCATGATGGCGGGAATGGGTCCAAATAATACCTCCGACTGATATATCCCTACTTGATCTTGATTGATGTAAGAGATAGATATCTGTCTGTTGACTCTTTAACCATTGCCGTGTCTACCTACCTTATCTTTGCCTTTTCCCTCTGAGCATCTCTTCTTTCTTCTCGGTATTGATTATTTTACCTTATATCCTATATACACTCCCATTACCATGTCGACAACCACACCAGAAACCAAGACCGTTCTGGTAATAGGCGCAACGGGGAAGCAGGGCCGGGCCTTTATTCGTTCGCTGCTTTTCCCTCCATCGGCATCGACACCCTCATCGCCCACATCGACCACTTTCCCCAGATCTCAAGCTGAGAACTGGCAAGTCCTTGCCGTCACTCGAGACGCTTCTGCACCGCCAGCCCAGGCCCTCCTGGAAGAAGTCAAACAACACAACGTCACCTCCCAAGTCAGCCTTGTAGAAGCCTGCCTGAACACGCCCTCGACCCTCCGGGCAGTGTTTGAATCCCACCCAAACATCTACGCCGTCTTCGTCGTGTTGGCCTACCCAGGACTCGGGACACCGTTGACGGCCCAAAAAGAGAAAGCACAGGGCACCTTGATCGCCGACCTGGCGGTCGAGTTTGGAATCAAAATCTTTGTCTACAGCAGCACGATCCCCATCGGCCCCGATCCCAGCGATGGGATCGACGAGTCGAGGAAGCAGAAGCGGGAGGTGGAATATTACATTGAGGACCTGGGGAAGAAGAACCCAGGGCTAAAGTGGATCGTGATACGGCCGGGGTTCTTTTACGAGAACTTGGAGGGCATGTTTGGGGCGATTGGGGCAACAATGTACAGGGATGGGCTGAAGAAGGAGACGACCCTCACCATGGTTGCATCGGAGGATTTGGGGAGGGTGGTTGCTGGGTTGCTTCAGGTGCGTGTTTTTCTGTTTGTTTTATTATTATTGTTGATTGCTGTTTGAAAAGACACGAGTGCTGACAAGACAAAAACAGAACCCAGAGCCATACATCAACAAGTTCCTTTGCGTCACGTCTGGCCCGGTGACGATGAGAGAGGTGCTGGAGGCACACAAACGGGCGACAGGGAAGCCGATGCCTGCTGCCCCGGGGTTTGTTGGTTGGATACTGCTCAAGATTAACAAGGGAGCGCAAGACCTTGTCAAGGAGGCTGAAATCAACCATGCCAACCGGATGAGCGGGAAGTTGCCGAATTTTGAGGAGGAGGTCGAGCGAGCCAAGAGTGTCTGTGAGCTGCAGACGTATGAGCAGTGGAAGAGGAATTTGGTGAGCGGTGAGGCGGGGGGAGACGAGATGTCGAGAAGGGGTTCGAATGACGGGAGGAGGGCGAGCACCAGCAATTGGAACAACCTTTCGTTGATGAAGCTGTTGACGGGGCGGTCGTAGATTCTGGGGTTTTTTGTTTTCCACTTCGCTACGACAAGCTGGTACTTGAGTGTTTGGTTTTGATTGTAAACAAACGGGAGAGTGTACATAGAAGACAGTAGATGATAATCAGCCAAACATGGCCTTACCCTTGATTGCCTCATTGTGTGTCTCTTGGTGACTCTGCTCTGGTTTGATAATTTGATTTCATGGGTTCTAGTTAACTGCTATTTCTTGGGCCCGTCTACGGTCTCTAGGACTTTTTTCTCTGGGAAAAGCGTTATGTCGTGAGGGATCTCAAGCTGGATGTGTCCTGTATATAGAACAAGTTGTTGTGTTGTTGTTGTTGTTGCAACGTAGGGGTCTCCCTGTCGTTACAGGGACCACAGCGGACCAGCCCGCGCAGCCCGCGCAGCCCCACAGTCAGGGCCCATGGCACCCGTTGCCGTGTGAAAGGTGGGGTTAAGATTTTTAGGGGACCACAGTGAACCAGCCTGCTGGGAGACGAGTTTCAGCAGCACGCTTCCATTTCACCTTCCAGTGGTCTGTGCTTCCCGGCCCAAGTATATATGCCCGACCATTTTCCCAGCTTCATGCTGTTCTGCTTCCTTTCCCTCTTCATCGACCGAGAAGATCTCTTTGCATATTACATGCAAAACACTACGACCATCTTCTCGCTGTAGCAGCTCTCGTTCACTTCACGAACCCGACCTGTTACCTTCTTCAAAAACAAAGTGTCGTATTTACCACAGTAAGTCGATTCCCTGCCCTCATCCTCACCCAAAACACCACCTGCAACACATCACACCACGCCCCCGACCTGATTCCTCACTCCTCCATCCACCATCTTCCTCCTCTCTTCTTCCTCACTTCCTACACCCTCTCCCTCACGGGCATCATCTCGGGTCTCCAAGTTGAGGCTCAAAGTCGCACCGATGCCAAGACGCGAGTAACGTCTGCCGCTGCCCTGCCCCACCAACCCCTCCAACATTTTCACATGCGAAGTCGCGTCACCCATGTTCGTTGTTTTGGGAGGTTGTCAAGCCAACTCATGTCATGACTTCTCGCGACTGCCATTCCAATCTACCTACACTCATCATCACTGTCTTCACATCATCGAACTCTTCTCTAGAACTCTACTAAGTAACCATGAACAGATGGCGCCACTCGAACAAAACACGTTTGTGGTGGTTCCAAACCCTGTCACATTCCAGCAGGCGCTCGCTATGGATGGTCCGGAGTCCAAACCTCCCATGACCACCAAGCAGGCTCAAAAAGCTTATCGGGAAGCCAATAAGCTGCCCAAAATGACAAAAGCCGAAAGGCTGCGTCAGGAACGGGCTGAGCGTGAACGCGACCGAAAGGAAGAGGAGAAACTGAAGGCCTCCAAGAGAGCCAAGGTTCTCCGCGACAGGAAGAAGGAGAGGGAATTGGAGCTGATGGAAGAGAGGAGGAGGCAGGGCTTGCCTCTCGTTACTGTGAGGCCGAGCCAGCCAACCCTCTCGACCTTCTTCAAGGGCAAAGGGGTCTCGCGAAAGCGTGATTCTGGCGCTTACGAAGCTGACCAGTCGGCGATGATGGAACAGGCCCAAGACAAGGAGAACAGTACTCTTGTTGGAAGCCCTTCCGAGCCGGTCTCGGTCAAAAGACAGCGTTTGGGGGAGACTCGGAGCCAGCAAGACCCCTTGCTGCGCGAAGAGAATCCAGCAGAGCTTCTGCACCCAGCCAATTCTCCGGAGGACATTCTTGAGGCTTTGATTGACGACTTTCCGACTGCCTCTCAGGTGGCTCGGGAGTTGGAAGATGATGAGCCACTGGTGGAGACCACGGAGCCATCACCGGTTCGCAGAGGTCCACCAGCATTCATGAAGTCTTCCCCTTTGCACAAATCGGTCCTGAAGCAAGCTCTTGCGAGCAGCCAGAGAAATCTGGCACCGCCGCTAGAAGCTCTTCTCGACTCGCTCGTCGATGACGATACCGAGTATGTCCGACCCATCACTTCCCAGGATTTGGTGTTCTCGGGTCAGGAGGTTTGGGATCCTGACTTCGAGGACGATGAACCAGTCTTGGCGATTGAGGGAGAGGGGCAGCCGGTCGTCAACGACGCAATCGGTGATGGTTCTCCGTGTGTGCCCACGGTCAACTCTGAGCCGGTTGGGGGTCCGTCTGCGGAGCTTGGGGGACGGACGGAAGAAACGCTGGACGGTTTTACGTACAGTCAATTCTTCTCGTCATCCTTCAAATCTGTGGACGAGGAGGTTGGTCAACCCCAGCCTCTTGACAACCAGCCACCTTGCGAAGACAGCACGTCGAAGACTCCCGAGCGACCCCGGTCACCCCAACGGTTCTTTGGATCCAGCGGGAACGGGATCGCTCGCCTCGAAGCTTGGGTTATACGCTACAATGCTGAGAAGGAAGCGGAGGAACGGCGGCTCGAGCAGGTGGCACTGGAGCGTGAACAACGTCTCCAGGCCTTCATGGAGCGTTCGAGGGAGGAGGAGCGGCTGGCCGAGGAGGCGGAGGCGGCGGCTGCTACCACCAACCTCATGTCGTCACAGCACGGCAGGACGCAAAATGGAGAGAGCATGGCACCGTTGAGCCAAGAGTCGGACTACGGAGCTGACCTGACGCTCGATAACATCGAGCTGATGGACAGCATGCTAGTCTCGATGGAGGCTGGGTCGGACGACTCTGATGAATACGGACCAGGTTTCACGCTCGATAACGTCGAGATGTTGGAGGCCATGGTCCGCCGTGACGCTTAGGTCATGTCCCTAATGATTTGTACGAATTTCTTTTTTGGATTTTTGCATGATTCATGATGATGGGCGTTGCCTAAGGCGCAGCGTTACTGGTTATCATTGGATCATCTTCTGGCTCTTGGGCTATGTCATTCTTTTGGATGATATCCTGGACAACGGCATGCTTTTTTTCGGGGGTGTTTTGTATGATAGGTGTGTTTGGAGGTGTATTGTATTGTACGATAGGTGTGCTGGGGGTGTGTAAGATAGGTGGGGGGCGGCGAAGACGGACTCTGCACCTCCACGTGGTGCCGCCTGGGAACCTGGCCTTCGTTCGCGATTGGCCAGAGCCAGCGCAGAGACGCAAAAACTCTAGATAGGTCGAGGTTGGAATGGGAAAGGGGAGGTGGGAAAGGGGAGGTGGGAGATGTCATGATGAGGGTTAGGGTTCTCCCCGACCTCATCAAAACACACAAGACAGTGGCAACGTCTCTTGGAAAAACAAACGTGTGTATGGCGATAGAAATCTACTGAGCTCGATATCTAATATCTTCTAGGGATTGCCTCACTCTGCCGCAATGTGTCACGATGTCACTCGCCATGGAACGTGATGGTATGGTCGAGTGGTTCCAGTCCGCAAAGGCCGGGTTTTATGCCCGCCCTGTGTGCCCAAGAGCTCTCAACGATTGGGCAGGAATTCGATATGCAGGCCGACGCAGACGCAGGTGCGGCAAAGCTTGCCCGCTTGCCGCCAGTCCCCATGTTCCTCCGAGGTGAGGCCTGAGATTTCAGCACGTCCAGGTTCCATTTCCATGGCATGGCCAGCGCCCAGAGGATGCAGTCATCAGCCCCGAGAGGAGGCCACCAACGTGCATAACGCAAGGTAAGGTAGGTTCGCCCTGGATTTCTTCCCCAGCTTCTGCCGTTCCGTTTGCTCCATCTGCATCTCCCTCCACTCCAACTGATGCTTCTCTGCACTGACCTGGACCTGGACACACCCCTGTCGCTTCCTAAACTGTCGGGCTGAGTGGCCCGAGGCGGCACAGCTCTGGCTTGTGTGTCTCATCTCATCTTCAACGACACCTCGTGTCCGCTCACCTCACCGCACGTCGCGTCGCCTCAACACCCGTCAAAACAGCACAGGAACATGACGAGGCATCACCGTCACTACCGTGAAGGCGGCCGAGATCAAGAGCCCTACGAATACGGCTGGGATCCCATTTCCATCCCTGGCGCCGCTCCCCCCATTGACATGCCCGTCCCCGCCCCCGCCCCCTCACCACCAGGTTCCCTCGTCTCATTCACCCCACCTCGTCGTGACCACGCCGATCACTCCGACAGCAGAAGCAGGAGCAGCAGGAGAAGAGAGTACTCGCCAACACCCTCCTCCACCACACCTCCCAATCCGCGCCCAGCATCGCGCCGATCCGTGACGGGCAGGTCCATGATAGGAATGCCCACCGCAGCCACCGTCATCGGCTCTGGGTACCGGGAAAAGGGTTGGGATTATGATGAAGTCGACACCCCAAGGACACCCCGTCAGCGACACAGGGATTTCGAGAAGGGTGGCTATTTTGAAGACAGGGACACGGCAAACCTCAAGTCGAGATGGGACAGGAACCCACTGCTACATTCCGCTGTTTCAATACCGCCGCCGTCGTCGGGATATCGCCACGCCAGATCCAGGTCCCTTTCCATATCACGAAACTCACCATCGAGCACTGTGAGCTCCTCTCCTGAGTTCTTTGGGATAGGCGGGTTCCCCCCTGCCAGGACAGGTGAGCATCGCCATCACAAGGACAACAAACACCACAACCACCATCCCTCACCAAAAAAGCACCACCCTCGCACTTCGCAACCGCAACCCTGGTATCAACATGATGTTGCCAGTCATTCTTCTCCCCGCGTCGCACCCGCCGAAGCAGGATGGACTCTGGCAACTTCGCGCCCTGTGTCACGGTCACCGCCTACTCACGAGCCATATCTGCAAAAGTATTCCCGGTATGGGCATCATGGCAACGGCGGTCAGAACGGGAGTCGAGAGTATCGCCCTCAGCATTTCGGCGGGTACGTGACAGTTGATAATCTCCATCATTACCCCGAAAACGACCTCCGGATGGGGCTCCAGAGGTTGGGTCTGGCGAGCACAACCGCCTTGCCCGAACCCAACAACAACCGCACCAGACGCAAAGTGACTGGTGCCGCAAGGAAAAGAAGTGAATCTTCAAGTCGTGGGGCAGAGACTGACGAGAGCGTTCGTAAACGACCCCCGCCTGCTGGGTAAGTTTTTTTCCATATTGCTTTCTTTTCACAATCCAGCAACTAACACCCATGCTATAGATCCCAATACAAAGAGGTTCACTGTCTCATTCTCACCTGGTCATTTCATGATCTTCGGGCAGAAGACTACACTGCTCCGCCAGCAGCTGACTATGTCTCCCTCGAAGATGAGAGCGAGCGCTTGATCAAAACCCTCAAGGACTACGGCTGGCAAGTGTCCGAGTACCATATCGACATGAACCGGCCCATCGAAAGCACCGCCACGAGACTCAACAAGTTTTGCCAGTTGGCTGCCGATGATGTCTTGCTGGTGGTGTATTATCACGGCCATGGTTCGCTCGATGAGGACAATGAGCTTGTGTTCAGCAGCCACGACCACCCTGAAAACTCCGAGTGGGCCAAGAAGGCGGCCGCTGACTTGTACTCGGAGCTGCTGTCCCGCCAGAACGGCGGGCATGGGCAGAACAAGGCGGCATTTGAAGCCTTGATGAAGAAGTAGTACGTTCCCCTCATTCCATCTGTCTCCCTCTGTCGTCAGCGTCACTAAAATATGCGACCTTTCACAGCGAACGCTACCGCCCCATATCCCACCTCCCCTGGGCCACCCTTCGGCAACCCCTCCTCGCCTGTCCCTCCGACGTCCTCTTCATCCTAGACTGCTGCGCCGCCGGCGGAGCCAATCTACCTTCCTCCGCTGCCCCCCAGTCCAACACCTACACCAAGCATCTCTTTGCCGCCTGCGGCTTCGAGTCCTCGACGTCTGACGACATGACGGCCACGCTGTGTAACATTCTAGATGACAATGCTGCCGCTGGCAGCAATGAGACTGTGTTAACTACGAAGAGACTGCACCAGCTGATAGAGGAGAAGCTTCAAAAGAAGAACAACGGGGTGGGGACCAGCCAGCCGATCTTCAAACAGCTGCTGCCGTTGGACCCGGAGAGAAAGATACATTTGCCCAACCTGACGCTGGGGAGCCACAAGGGGAGGGGTAGACGGAGCAGGAGGGGGAGTCAGAGCCATGCGAACATGAAGATGGTGGCGGTGAATAGGAGGGGGAGTGAGGAGAGCATAAGTGGGATGCATGGAGTGGGGATGGTGAGGAGGGAAGGGAGTGTCAGGGGGTATGTTCTTGCTTGAAGAAACGAGATTGGCATCTGATGGTACAAGAGGTATGGAACAAGATTGTGTGGTGGGTTAGAAGGCTTCTCAGTGATGAGGCATTGGACGGTCTGTATTTGTGCGCATTTTGGAATTTTTGGGTAGTAGGCAATCTTCTTGGACACCTGTCAGCATATTCGGTTGCATGAGGTAGGAAGGGAGGGGAGCATGTTCAATTTTTCTTTTGTCTGGTTTGAAATGGCAATTACAATCCACCGCCGGCGCCAGGCGTTGCGTGGGGAAGGACGGATTATGTATAGGTAGTTTCCCTGTCTGTTAGTACGAGCCAGTGTGATAGTAGAATAAGGTAGCATATCTTCTTTTCTTTCTGTGAACATAACGAGACAACTTGAAAGGCGTGCAACCTCGATTCCTGTTCTCTCCGGGGCAGATGATGGCAATGACCAAGGGCAGTAAAATTCTCCTGCTCTTAAACACAGCGAGTCAACACGGCAACGTCGTCCCAACAGGTACCCCGAGTCCCCTCGATCTCCGTGACCTCCGGGCCAGTCTACCCCCTTTTCTTTCACAACAAGCTCGGCGCTTACCACCACCGCCCACATCATCATCACCAATCCCCCCACCGCGGTCCCCGTCAGAACCATGGTCCTCCCTTTTAAAACCCACCCTTGACTTGCCCCCGTAGTTTTGCCCCCCCTCTTCACCTCCACGCCAGCTTCCATCAAGTATGATAATGACCCTTCCCCCCATGAACCCCCTCAGGACATGATTTGCCTTTCTGGGTTTGCTGCTCCAGATCGGACTACTTCTCTGCTGTGTTCTTTCTCCCCGCCTGGTCCCCTCTCCTCATTACAGTCTCTCGTTTTATCTGTTTCCATCTCTCCGCGTTCGCCAACACCCGACTGACGTCCAAGAGGAAGAACAGAACGGTAATACCGTCCAAGATAATGCAGCTTCTTCGCCAGAGTCACCATCGAAACATCTAACTCCCCGTCTTCTTGTTCTTCCCCCCTCGCTCCGTCCATGAACAGCATACTTCCTGCGCTTAGATTCTCGAGCCATTAGAGTCTGGTAACTGGCGCACCTCCATCCACGGCTCACCTTGACGCCTCCCTCCCCCAGGTCCATAAACTTTATCACTCTCTTCTCCACCAAAAAGCCACTCAACCTGCGTTAACAGTGTAAGCTACCCACCCCGGCCTTCCTAAACTCCGCCTCTTTCGGTAATCCCTCTGTCCGGAGATCCTTGGGTTCTCTTCTTCCCTGACCATCACCAACACCCATCAATCCCTGTCAGTCTCCGTGATGCCGCTCAAGAGAACCACCAAACAATCCCCAGTGCCAGAGTTGGAATCTCCAAAGCTTCCTCCAACCAGCACCACTAACGCCCAGTCCCCCTCGGCAGAAACAAGCCCTGCTCTGACGACAACAGCCAGCAGAACCTCTTCGTCGTCCGATGGATACCCAGACTCGCCAACTTTGGGCGCCACTCGAGCAAGTGGAACAGCAGGTCCAGCAGGCACAACTGGTGAAACCAAGCAAGACAAGGGCAAGAAGAAGGACCTCTGGGGCGTCCCTGAAGAAGTTCACGAATCAGTAGGAATGGCCACGCCAGCTGGGCAAGGTTGGTTCAAATGTCCCAACACTGAGCAAAAGGCCAACTCACTGACTGTTATGCCTCTGCAAAGTCTACCCCTTAAGGCGGAGTTCACGATTCGCCACGGCGCCTCGTGCCCAGTTCAAAGCCAACCGGACACAGCACAACCTCGCCTTCAGCAGCTGTCACCCAGTCGAGGAGGACCCCGAAGAGCTCGACATCACAGACGAAAGCATCATGGGCAGTCGGGAAGATCTATCACCACATCAGCCCCGGCTGGAGGCTGGTAATCTCCCCGAAACACCGCCCGACTCCCCAAGCAATGACTACCAAGATTATACCTTTATGCGGAGAGCCCCTTCAAGGGGCCTGTTTGGCATGATGGAGACCATCACCGAGTACTCGGAGGAGTCCGAGTCCACCCGGTGCGGCAAAGAAAGAGACGGCGGGGAAGAGATACCCGTGCCCCCACGCTCACTTGCCCACAGCTATTCTTCCATCACAGCTACCACCAGTGTCTCTCGGCCGTCCACCAGACGTGGGCGTGACCCGGGATCCCGCGAGTCTCTGAGCGGAAGTGAGCCTGAGCCCCTAGCGCTCGAGGACCGGCTCAACATGCAGGCCTATGTTCGCGCCATGGCCATCTACGGAGGTGGCACGCCAGAAAGAACGTCGTCTATACCATCCCCTATCCGTGCAGCGCCGCATAAGGGGTCAATCGGGAGCTTGGCCACCATGCTGACGGCGTCCAACGCCAGTCTCAACACTGGCATCAGCACCAACCTCACCGCTCAAGAGAGCACCGTCAGCGGGAGGCTGCGTCAAGAACTCGACCTCATGTCGGCAAGAGGAGCTGCAGCGGCTGGCTCTGGGAGTCGGCCGGCAACGGCCAACGGCAACGCCGGACTGCCAGGCATTGACACCTCCAACCCCTTTGCCTTTCTCGCGTCTCGTTCTAGTTCTCTTGTCAGCACCTCCACCATCACCTCCCCTAAACCAGAGGTTAGCAAGCCCGAGGCGGTCCCGGAGCCCATCCCGGAGCAGCCCAAACCTATCATAGACGGCGTCGAGGGACAAGACAGGGTTCCCAAGAACTACCTCGAGGGGAAATGGTATATCCCACCCAAATCTCCCGACGAGAGTGTCCTCAAGTTCCTCCGGGAACCAGCCAAAGCCAAGAAGGCAGCTGCAACGGCGTCGTCGCCCACCCTCCTCGCCAGCAACGACGTACAGCGCCGAAGCTCCTCGAGGCGTCGAAGGGAACACCGCTCCAGCAAGACTGTCTCGCCATCTTCATCCAATGCCACCAAAAGAAGCAAAAGCACAGTCAAACTCTCTTCGCCCAAAGGAAGCAGTGGGCCTGAGGGGAGTGAGACGAGGGGCGGCTCTGATGAGAATGGCAAACCAGAGCAGCCACTGGGGCACTCGTCCGCCCTCCACGACAATGTGCGCCGGTGGTACATTGAAGAAGTCCTCTTCACTCGCATCATCGCCAACGCCTCCACGACCTTACAAGGCATGTCCGACATCTCGTTCATGTTTGTTCCCGAGTCGGTCCGGGCAGAGATCCGCCGTCTGGGCGAGCCGCTCATCCAATTCGGCTACGAGATCCAGAGATACTGCCTCGAGTACATTGAGGGATATGACCTGTCCTGGGTGATTAATCAGTGGCAGCAATGTCAAGAGGGGCGAGAGGATACTCCCGAGGGGAAAACAAAGAAGTGTCAGAGGGACAGCGCGATCGAGATGTGTGATCCGCGAGGCTCGCCCGACTGTGGCTGTCCCCTGGACCGGAGCTGCTCTCATGCGGGAAGCAGCAAAAGTAGAGCGCGGCAAAAGGCGTCGACAACACCACTTCCCGCCCAACTTCACCTGCCGCCAGTCGACATAGGCGTCGATGGTGTCAAAGTGGCGCCCAGGCCGGAGAAGCTGCCCAACGCCCTCGCCATCCAAGGGTGTGACGATGTGCCGGGGAATGATGCCCCCAGTCTCGAGGCCAGCACTCGGTCTGACACCCCATCTTCCACCGCAAGAAGCGAAAACACCCACGCCAGCACGGCGCCAACGTCCCCCGGACCTCCCCTCAAGCCTCGCCCGCGGCCGTTGACCGACGAGGAAGAAGACCAGCTCATCCGAGCCATCAACGCCGTGGTGATCGAGCTCACCCACATGCGCGACGACCTGAACGAGATCCACGAGATGTTATCAGGAATCAAAGTCTCCTGCCTCCCCACCCCCGAAAGCACAGAACAGTCCCAAAAGAACTTCCGCAAGCTCTACGGCGAGCTCGTCCCCGCCATCCCCGCCCGCATGGATGACCTCCTCGGCCTCATGCACGAGAAAACCGAGATCATCGCCTCCATCCTCGACGGTCCAGGCGGCGGCGACAGCAACAACAACAACAACACCACCACCACCATCCGCGAGAGACACTCCGGACCAAGAATCACCATGGCCGGCGGTCTCGGCCTTGGCTCCGCCTCCCCCAGGATACCACCAGCCAAATCTTCGTCTCTAGCCACCTCCTCCCCAACCACCTCCCCCCTGATATCATCCTCCCCCTCCTCCCCCAAAATCCCACAGACAACGACGACGACGACGACGACGACGACGACGACGACGGGCCAGCGTGAGGAAGGGGTGGAAACAACCCTCACCACCCGCCTCCGCGCCCACATCCACCACCTCCTTCACACCTCCCAAAAGACCTACCCCTTCCGCCTCGCCTACGCCCACGCCCACCTCTACGCCCTCCGCAAGCTCTACCGCTGCTCCAAGCTCGACCCCTTCACCTACCGCTCCCTGGCCTCGCTCGAGTCCCGGCTGGAGCGCCTCCGCCAGCAGGACAGCGTCAACGACGGCGCGGGGAGCCTGTGCGCCATGTCCCACTCGGTGTTGAGCATGACGCAGGGGATCCAGAAGCGCCACGCCAACAACACCAACAACCACAATATCTCAAGCAAAAAAGACGGGGGGGCAGGATGGGAAGAAGACGAAAACCCGGGCCACTGCGGCTGGGTGAGAAAGGTGGTGAAGCGGGGGGGCGGGGGGATCAACGCCTGCGGTCTGGAGGGGCTGGCACCCGACCGCCGCCGGGTCACGGCAGAAAAGACGACTCACAACAACCAGAGGGTGGCCAACATGGGGAGGTTTCTGGATAGAGAGGGGGTGTTTATCGCGGTGACTAACCTGGAGGAGGAAGAAAAAGAAGAAGAAGAACAAAAAGTGGAAGAGAACAAGGAGAAGGTGGGGAGGAAGCGATCAGTAAGAAAGTGAAGAGATGGATGGTGGTGGCCCGGGTAGGTTTGAGACTGACAATTGGGTGTTGGAGGGTGGTTTCTTTTGTTTCCCGCCATTTGGGCGTATCCGCTCCTTTTAGACAGAGGCAGCAGACGTGGCACGCAAAGAGCAGCACGGAGTTGGAAAAAGGTCGGCACATGGTCACGGTCAGCGTTGTCGACTTTGTCAGCCGGTCTCTTGCGTGTTGTTGTTGGGAAAAAATTAGGAGTTGGGAGGGGGCAGCTGGGCAAAACACAAAGACTTAGGTATTAAGGCGGAGAGACAGTGGTTTGGGAAGGAAATGGGAGGAGAGACTGACCAGGAATGTAGAGAATAATGTCAATGCAACACCATGCTGAACCACCATGCAAGAGTGAGTAGTACGCTTGTTTATACTTGATGTGTGTACGAAAAAGGCCATAGACCCACGCCATGACAAGACACCATGAAGCGATGGACAGATGGCCACCTATATCCCATTCCTATAAACCATGTCCTCTCTCTATCCGTGGCCGATGAACACAGCGCTAAAAGCAACCAAACACCAGACCATGCAGTAAACCCCGGACCGAATTTTGGTCAGCCATGCCGAAAAGAAAAAGAGCCCGTCGCCAGAAAGCAAATGGTATAATAAACCCCCAGTCCTGACCCATCCCATGCGCCCAGAAGGAAGAGGCGGAGAAAGTTCCCGCCTCAGAGAAAGAGACCAACCCAGGCTGCCTTGCTGGACACCTCCGACTCGCATTCAGGGACGTTGCACAAAGCCTTGGACTTGCCGGGCCCGGGGCGGAAGTGGGCCGTCTTGCCTTTGGCTCTGCCACGTCCTTCATAGCAGCTCTTGCAGTACACCTGGGATATCAAACGTCAGTACAAGAAAGCGGGGGCTGGAAAGAACAAGCGGCGGGCTAACTCACGTGTCCACACTCCTTGACAGCCCAGAAGTGGTGCTCTTCGTTGTCCTTCTTGGTCCTCGCTCTCTTCTGGGGCGGCATATCGGCCCTGGACTCGTCTGGGTCGTACTTGAGCTCCTCCTCGCAGCCGGGGCAGACAGCAACATCCTCGCTGGCTTCGCCAGTGGCGCGGGTGAAGCCTTCCCGGGCGGGCTTGGGCGGCACATGAGCGGGCTTGGGTGCGGCATGCTCTTGGCCGCCGCGGTGATGTCCATAGTTGAGAATAGGGGCGTTTCTCCCGAGCGGGTTGTTGGCGGAACCTCGGCCGAATATGGTGACGTGTTCAAAGAAACCGGCCACAGGCCGGAACGAATGTTGGAGTTGATGCAGTACCTCGCTAAAGTGACCACCACCCTGTAACCTGGTCCGGGCACGGAAAATGCCGTCGTCATCGTCCTCCAGGACGAGGACAGGAGCGGGTTGTGCAAGGTTGAACCGAGGTTGAGCGCGAGCAGGATGCTGTCGGCGGAGAGGGGGGGCCGGCTCGTCCATGGTAAGGTCAATGATGTCGGCAGCGGCGGGGTTTCCGAGAAGGCTACCGTCGCTGCGGGTGAGCGAAGGCGTGCGGTGGTTCAGAGTTTGTCGGCGGGGGTTGGGATTTGGGTTTGGGTTGGCACGCGGCTGTTCCATTTCCTCGTCGTCTCCCGTCAAATCGATCACCACGGCGTTGGCAGCTGGCGTCATGGAGCCGGCAGCAGCCATTGTGCGATGGCGGCGCGCAGGTCTTGCGACTTCCATCTCGACAAGCTCGTCCAAAAATTCCAGATCGTCCGAGCCCAGGGAACCAAAGCCAAAGCTGCTCTCTCTGTTTGCCTGCTGATGCGGCGGAAGCCCTCGGCCACCGATGGCTACGGCGCGTCGCGATCCGACTTCGGGAACTAACTGGGCGATGGGGGGAAGTCGATTGGGGGACGAGCGGCGCGGGCGCTGGTCAACAAAGAGGGAATCCTCCGACAAGGCTTCGCTTGACTCTCGAATCTCGTCCTCTTCCAGATCCTCCAGGCCTTCCACGCCTTCCAAGTAAAGGTCGTCGTCGAGGTCGTAATAGTCGTCGCTGTCGCCAAAGATGTCGTTCATGTACTCCTCGTCGTGGTCTGCATGTACGGCAGCGAGGTCGATGCCAAGAACGTGACGCAACTGGTGGAGGTGGTGGAGGTGATGCAGGCGGTGGTGGAACTCGGCTTCTTGCTCGGGGTCGTGGTCGTGGTCGTGGTTGTGGTCGTATTCACTGAGGACTTGGACGCCGTCGTTGTGGTAGTCGAGGTCCAAATCAGCGTCGGGGTCTGAATCGGATTCGTGGTTGTCGGAAGAGTAAAACCCCAGGTCGGGAGAGTTTCTGTCCATAGCGGCGGCAGCTCAACCAAACAATGACATTCCACGCGCCCCACTCAGCCCAGACGCTGTGAAAAAAAAGATTGGGAATGGGCCCGAGCTGCTTGTGGAATTCGCGGTACTTTGTACGGTACGATGGCGAAGGTGGTGTAGGTAGAGTGTCGCCACAGCGCGCGCTGGCTGCTTCTGGTGGAAAGTCAATGAAAGCCGAGAGAGGGTGGCACTGGTGGCCATCTCCCACTGGGAGCATCGGTCATCAAACAGTGTGAATAGCAGGACAGCCCCACTTTTGCCTACCTGCTCTGCTGCTCTGCTGCCTGTGAACTGACAATGAAGTGGGCCTTGAAAGATACCTTAGTCAAAAGGCCTTGAAACATAGCTAATAGGGCTTGAAGGATAATACATATGCCTCTAAAAAACAATACAAGGCCTTAAAAGATAGTTAAAAGGCATTCAAACAAAATCACAAGACGTTTGAAGATAGTCGAAAGGCCTTTGAAGATAGTTAAAACACGTTTAAAGATAGTTGAAAGGCATGGAAATATAATAAATGGGCATTTAAAAATAATACAAGGCTTTAAAAAATAGTTGGAGGGCCTTTAAAGATAGTGAAGAAGCGTTGAAGGATAGTCAATAGTGTCTCTGTTGTCATCGTAAATCAGAGAAAAAGAGAAAAACTCCATTGCTGCTTTTCAGACGCCACAAAAAAGCAAAAACAAACAGATATCTGTACTATGCTACAAGCTCACAGATTCCCCGGCTTTCTCCATTATTCACTCTCCTTAAGCACCGACACCACACCCTCCTTGTTGACCGTCACCAGAGACTTTGCGTCTGTTCCCCAGCGAATGGCCGTGCCTGGCACGCTCGTCCTGAGCGGCTCAGACCACGCCTTGGCTTTCTTGAGATACATTTGCACCGTGACGCCAGTGGATCCAACTGTCGCGAGGTACTGTCCAGTGCGGTCCCACGCAAGAGACTGCGCATCGCCCGTCTGGAGCTCCTTGGCCTTGGCCGCGTCACCCTCTTTCCGCAGGTCGAAAATGGTGACCGTTTGCTGGCCCTTGCCCGTTGCGGCAAACCAGTACCCGTTCTCGGAGAACACCAGCGCCTGGACAGGAGCCCCGAGATGAAAGTTGACAACTTTGGCGCCATCGTTGGTCTGGAAGATGTTGATATCTCCGCTCTGTGTGCCAGCCGCGAGAAAGTGGCCATCAGGGTGGAAGGCACAGGATGTCAAAGCTAAGGCAGCAGGTCAGCGACGCTTCATTGTGTGGCCGAATGGGGGAGAACATACCAGCATCCGTGTAGCCACGAGACACTTGTTGCAGTGTCTCGAGATCGTAAAAGACAAAGCTCTTGTCAACGCCAACCGAGGCCAAGATGCGGCCACCGGGATGGACAGTAAGACCTGTCACAGCACCGGCATGTACCTGGAATGAAGCAACCTCATTGCCGCTATCCAACACCTTAACTGAGCCCTTGGAGGTGCCCAAGATGACCTTGCTTCCGGTCCACACCGTAGATGTTACTGGCTCACCGACATCCAGCGAGCGCTCCACCGTGTTGCCCTGGATGGAGTAAATATCCGCCTTGCCGTCCAAACCGCCAATTACAGCATACTCGGATTCGACATCGAGAGAGGAGGCTTGCGAAACGGAGAGGTCGGTATGCCCAGTTTGCTGGAAGGCCGAGACTTCGTCTGGGGTGGCCCAGTTCTCTGGGGCCGGTCGCTTCTCGCGCCGGCGTTGTGTTAATCTGCAAGACAATAAATATATCAGCACCATGCCATGGCCACTCCTTTCGTCCAGAGCTTCGTGATCACGTACTGTTGTTGCACCTCATTGACATGTTCCACCAGTCCTTCCGGGAGCCCCTCGTTGTCCACAGCCATCGCATCGCCATTGGACGCACCACCAGCCGAGGGCGCAACGGTGATCTTGGAAAGGGCATCCCGGGCTTCATCCCGCTCTTTGGTCAGGCGCGCAATCACGCGCACAGCAGCATCGTGTTGGTATAGGGCCGTCGCAAGCTCTTCTCTCGTTCTAGACAGCTGCTCCCTTGTGTTGTAGGCCTCCAACACCAACGCGTCCCACTCGTCTTGGAAGGCCTTCAACAGCGACGGCAAAGAGGTGAAATTTGGAGGGCGAGGCCGGACGACGCGGCTGGTCTTGACATCGAGGAGGTCTTCGGGGTCGAGCTCTTCGTCGGTACCTGGTTCCTTCCCGTTCTCTTGGATGTACTTGAGGATTAGGCGCTTCTCAAAGACAGTGCCTGGACAGCAAGAGGGTTAGCTTGCGATCTTGTCTCTTGAGATGCGACTGCGGCAGACCGACCTGTCTTTCTCGAAACAACAGGCTCCTCAGGAACCTCGCCAGAAACTGCATTGGGTTAGCATAGATTCATCCCAGTGTTCTCCGGTAAAAACATACGTGCGCAAAGCATTTTGGATATCTGGTGGCGTTTCTCTTGCGAAGTTTAGGATATTTTCTGGCCGTAGATCAACTGCGGTCAACTTGAACTGGAAGGCTACCAAAAGTGAACGCGACCAGCGCGCACGGATTAGAAGTGGGGGCCTTGGCATTGCCTCGTTTGTGCATAACTTTAATTGTGCCTCATAATTAATTAATTGTCTTATCGATAAGCCCTCTCCTTTGTCGTCATCGCTCTTGATCAGTGTTAATGTTCACACAACAACACTGCCCCTCATCACCAACACCGCCGTCCCTCCCAAGTGGATTTCCCTAATCTTGCCTTGCTCCGTAGCGCTTGTCTCAACCACAATCTCACTCCTTCTGCCCATCTCAACACCCTGGGTAATCTCAAATCTGGCGCCTTTCTTTTCCGTCAAGGTCAGATACGCAGCCAACGTACACCCAGCACTTCCTGTTGCCGGATCCTCAAAGCCCAGCTCCACCATCCTGGTCTGCAGCTTGGTTCTCGATCCCTCCTCTGTGCAGACATAGTAGTACCTGCCTACAAAGCTCTTTTCCCACTCTCCCTTGTCCAGCAGGTTCGGTATCTTGTCAAACTGGAGGCGAGGCGAGTCTGTCACTTTAGCCAAAAGCTCCAATGAAGAGAGGTTGACAAGGACAAAGCTCATTCCTCTGACGATGCTCACCACTGTCCCGGCCAGTTCAGCCTGTCGGATCTGATCATGGGGAGATAGCCCGGCCGTGATTACGTTTGCTGACTCGGACTTTTCGAGGAGGCTGGAGAGCGTGGCCGAGTGGACGTGGACTGCGTGTGGGATCTCGGCCTTGACATTCTGGTCTCCTTCAACGTTGATGGGAATAGGCCCAGCCTTTGTCAACAAGGTGTTGACGTGTTCCCAGCCCAGGTGGTGAAGGACGAGGTAGGCAGTGCCTATTGTTGGGTGTCCCGCAAATGGGAGCTCCTCTTCAATTGTGAAGATGTTGACCTCGAGCGTGGTGGCTTCCGGTCTGACGTTGGACTCGGCATGGAGGAAGACTGTTTCGGACAGGTTGAACTCCCGGGCTATGCGCTGCTTGGTCTCCTGGGTCACCAACGAGCGCTGAGAAGGCGGGACGAAGACGACCGCCAAAGGGTTTCCTTCATAGCGGTTTGCTGTGAAGACGTCGACAGTGACAAAGTCAAGGCTGAGAGAGGCCATGTTGATCCTCCGTTTTTGAGATGCTGGCAGGTCGAGAGGGCCCCCTTGACTCTTGTGTGTCGATACAGGTATATATGCCCGGTCTTGATCTGATCAGATTGAGTCACAGAAGCGGGGAAGTGGGGTGGGTAACCATGACGAACATGAAGGGCGCAGTTGACATTCCCAAAGATAGTTCAACATAGTTGCTGATTGGTAAGACGCCATATCTCCGATCTCAGCAGAAGAACAATGTCCCTCCCATCAACATCTTAGGTGCCCACCAAACTAACAGGTAAACACTATCTATTGACACCTTAGTCGGCCTTCAATGGCATTGTTATCAACAAAGCATCGTTGAACACCGCGTATCAGGAGAGCACAATGCTTTTATGTCGACAAGGACTTGACAGAACCAAGGCATTGTTGGCAGGGCTTCAACAAAGCAGGACAGGATTATATAAGGAATGTCATTCTCGCCGCATTTCCCAGATTACTTCTCCCATCATCACAAATCTACACCAGCTCTAACACACACAGCAAACAACGAACAAACCACATCACGTACACTCCAGAGGCAGGCCTCTATTCACATACACTACCATGTTCAACCCCGGCGCCATTTACGCTATTCTCCTTATGGCTCTTCCCCTGGTGGACATCGCGGCTCGCTCGGTGTCCTCCATCTCTCCCACCGCTCGACTTGCTGTTGGCGCGAGCTCCTGGTTTCTAGCCCTGTTCCTCGCTGCCGACCCAAAGGCTCCTACCGTGGGTTCAATCACACAGTCAACTCCTTACTCAATTCTTGGAGTGACCGGTTTTTCCTCACAGGATGAGATCGATGATGCCTACAACGACCTGCTACAAACCTTGCAAGATCAAAATGAAAAAGGATTGTGGGCTGGAGACGGCGACCAGGAACAGCTTGCCAAGAAGAAAACTGAGATTCACGACGCCCACCTCACCATCACCGATCCTTTGGAGAGATGTTATTGGCACCGAGACACAGGCGTTCGTGATTGGTACGGTCTTCCTTCTCTTTGCTGGGATGAGATCGTCAAGGAGAAGCTCGAGGCCTTGAGGGATGCTATCGCTCAGGAAGACTTCTCGAAGCTAACCTGGTGGCCTCGCTCTTCCAAATACTCACGATCCCCGGCGGCACAACCACATCAAGAGCCAGAGCAAGCAACAGAGACTTCAACCAAGCAGGAGCTTCCTGTGACTACAACAAAGACGCCGGAAAGGAAGACCAGCACTGTCGATACTGTTACAGAGCCAGCTGCCAGAATCCCGCTCATGTACATCAGCCCCAAGCCCAAGAGCAAGCTGAGCTGGATATCTACTCTCTACGATGACTCCTCTCGGAAGCTTTTGACCATGGCCAAGATGGTCACTGAGAAAGTGTGGAGAACTGCTGTGTCCACTGTCAGTGCCATGTCTTACCCTGTCACCATTCTCCTTCCTCGATTTAGGACCTGGCTCGACACCGCTCTTCCAGTCATACACTCCAAGGCCTCGGCCGTCAAGCAGTCAGTTCTGGCAACTATTTCCCTCCTTGGCTCCTATTCCCAGACGGCGCTGGCCCAGGCAAAAACCTGGCTGGCTATGCTTTGGGCCTATATATGCCTTGCCGCCACCGCCGCCTGGGCCTACCTCACCACCTGCTTCAAAGTTGTCAGGAAATACCTTGGGCCCCTGGCACCCTCTCCTTCATCGGATTCCTTCCCTACCGAGGGCGCTCCTCAGCCCACCATCAGGCCCGATGCCGGCTTCAACGCCGACATCATCAGGTCTCTGGATGGTGAGCAGGAGACGGTCCTGACCAAACTCACCTCTCTCCTTCCCGGCTCTGACGTTACTGATGCCCTATTGCCCAGCACTACCAACACGCTGCGATTTAAGTCTCAGTATGGTCTTTATCACTCAATCTCGGTGACGGAGTCCGCTCAAGTCACCAAGCCGGCGAATGTCTAGTCCAAGGTGAGTGCCGCTACATCTCCTAAACTCTTTTATCTCAAGCGTAGAATAATGAGTCGAGTAAAGTCGAACAAGTAAAGTAAGTAATTCTTATCTTTCCTACATTCCTTCTAATATAACACATCTTGAAACCCTCGCCAATGTCTTGAGAGCCTAAAATGCCCCCCCCCCCCTTATCTATCCCCCTTGGGTTTGTGAAGAAAAGTGATCAAACATAAATATAACACATCTCCCCCCCATACCCACCCAACTGATCGTTCATCTCCTCCAATCTCACTCCTGGCGCCGTCCACCCCAGGTCGATGATGGAGTCGAGCACATTCTTCGGCTTGGTGGTTTGCCTCCCGTGGTTGTGGCCGCCGGGCATGGTCTGCCCTGGAACGGCGTTGATTCTTGTTTCGGGATCGTTCATCTGCCAGATCCACCAGATGCGGTCGAGCATACCGTGATGGAAGTAGAAGAGGGGGTCACCTGGTGAGCAGTAGAAGTCCTGTTTCATCCATCATCTCGTGTTAATAAGAGATACCATGAAGAAATGGAAATGGGGCAGACTTGAGACAACTACATACCCCGCCGGGGTCGCCCCCGATCAGATAATGCCCCGAATTGTGAAGGCCCCAGGGGTTGGGGTCGTTCTTGAGCTGGGGCTGGCCGAGGTAGCGGTTGTAGAAGCTGTCGATGTCGTTGTGTTGGGTGATCAAGTGGTGCGTGTAGTTTGCGCGAGCACCGGCAACGCTGAAGCGGTTGACGTCGCGGCGGAGGCAGCGGGGGTTGGAACCGAGGCCGTCACGCTGGGGGTTGGCCGGGATGTCGCGGACGACGGAGCCCTTGGGGCCGAGGGAGACTACCATGCTTTATTTGGAAGAAATATTGTCAGCCGGTCTCTGGCAAAACCAAACTTGGGTACGAGGAGAGAAAACATACTCTTTGAAGGGCCCAGTGGTCACACAACCGCCACCTTGGTCGGCAGGTATGCGATCGTACGGGCGAGGGAACGGCTGAGGGATGCCGTTGTAGGGAGCTAGCTCGCCGTTGCCGGACATGCTGGCTGGTGAACCGTCAAAGAGGAGGGAGCTGAGCGGGTCGGCGATGTAGCGGTCGTAGTTCATGTACTTTTCTTCATGTTAGTAACTAGGTAGGCATGTCGGTAATCGGCGCTGGGGTACTTGATAGTATACACACCGGCTGGTATCCCGTATATCCACACTCCTCTCTCAAGGCCTTCTCATACGCATAGATGAAGTATCGATGGGCAGCAAACAGATTGGTGGGGCCGTGAAGGTCACCCGCTTGTGTCATGTGTGTAGCGACAAAGTCGTCGAAGCGACTGAGTGAACCAGGGACCTTGTCTTTGGGTGCCCGGGGGGGCTTCTTCTGCAGACAAAGAACGGCCCGGATGTATTCTTGACGGGCTTCGACGGTCATGTCGCTCCTTTTCGGCTTATTAGTGCCGCGAAACCCACGGAGTGAGATGGCAAGAAAGCACACATACCACTCTTGTCTGACAGCGGCATTCTCGAGCGTGCAGTTCTTGGCTTTGCCCGCCTTGTGCTGCTTGTCCAGCCAGGCTTGGACCTTGGGCATAGTCTCATCTTGAAGTTTGTCAACAATGTCGAGGGGGAAGGCGGGGTTGCGTGTTCTGTTGAGAGAATTTGTTAGCCCCAACAGATAGATGTCCTTGAAGTGCATGAACGATCTTTACGTCTTGTAGTCCCATCCCCAGGCCCCCACGAGCAATGATAGCTGCACAACTCCCTGAATACCTTTCATGTTGATGTTTCTTTGGTCAAAAGTCCCAAAGGAAGTATAGGTGACCTATGGTTGCCCCAACCAGGAAAGAGAAAGGCAGAGCAGTTTCACTTCCATTCATATACCTACATATCCAGGTATACATACATCTTTCTTTTGATCCTCCATTACCTAAACAACCTCCCGACTCCTACCTCCGATCCACCCTTCCGAAAACCCAATATCGACCGTGCCGACAAGAGATGCCGGATGCCGGCGTCGTCATGTCCAATATCGCTCAGACCCTATGACTGGCGCGCCTGGCTTATGACAATGCCCTCAGATACAGAGCCAAGAGGATGGACAGCAGGCCATCTATCTGCCACCAACTAGGGGGGGATATCCGTATCTCGAATCCTTCCCATACAGTCGATTTCATAAGGTATTGAGAGTGCATGTGTTGGGCTGCTCACCCCCTACTATATGGCACACCAATGAATCTCAAGTACTGAATCTGGAGTAAGCTCCTCGCAGGATCTTACAACACCATGATTGAAGGCGTGCCTCTATAGTATTGAATCAGCAGCAATGATTGGATCACGAGGCAAAAACTTGTTTAGATGTAGATCTTCCTCTGGGTAAATCCATAGGTAGATATGTGGTACAGGACGATCTGAAGTGGTTGAAACTGGGCCTAATTAAGCCGGAAGTGTGTTGTCAGGGGGGGCACACCCAACACACCCACACCCCCGCGTTTTGTGGTATCTAGATCACGGCAGATGCCTTCTCTTGCTCGGTTCCCGGTAAATGAACAATAGGAGGCTTGCATTGAATGTGCCGTCTCGGTCCTTTCGGATAACGGAGGTAGGTGTCCTGGCTGCTTTGAGATTCTTTCGTCAAGAACAAGGGATTGTTCTGTCTTTTGTCATTCCTAAAAAAGACCGAGAGTGACGACATGATCGAGTTCGCTCTCAGATAACCCTAACCCCATGTTGAAGTGCCTGTCACAACTCGAGTCATGATTCTCCAAAAAATGCAGAGCAAAAGAGTGAGTCCCCTCGACCGGAATCGAGCCGGTGACCTTTCGGTATCAATAAATTCCTTTACAGCCGAACGTGATAGCCAACTACACCACAAGGGGTTTTATTGTTGCATTGCAACCGCAATCTGAGAATTATCATCCCAACATTCTACTCTCTCGAGTAAAACTTGCATGGGAGTATTGCCATGACCAAACACTACGCGCACCACAGCAAGTTCTATCAATCAAGCATTCTCAAAATGAACGAGGGTGATCCCGTAGAAGCCACGGCACTTAAAGGCTTGACATATGTGGAAGAACAGGGACCACTCCAACGGTTCCTAGTGCTCGGGCAAAACACAGAGCTCAGTGGCACCGGATCGTTTCAACACCACGCGGTGCTTGATGGGCCGTTTTGTTTTGTTTGTTTGAGGCGACAGTCGCAAGGAAGAAGCCGTCTCCAACCTCAGGAACGGTGGAGCAGTGTGCTGCATCCAAAAAGGGGCAATGACGAAAAGGCAACGAGACAGCTGCGCGCCATCTGGCAGGCAGTTTCCATGGGAAGCCAAGGAACAACGCTCGGGCCCTTTTGGTGCCTGGCTCTTGGTCCAGAACTTTTTTGGTGATAAGCTCTTGCTGGGCATGTCCACCCAGTTTACAGAGTACGTACCGAATTGGGGATGGTCGCAATCTCGACTACCATTTTCTTGTTCACGACGCCATCATCTCCTTTTCCCAGACCATCATATCATCGCAGTGTGTGTGTGTCTCTCCCTCTCTCCCTCGGGCCATCACTAAGTACTGTACCTCAGGTACCCAACACAGACGAGAGAGACAGCGACAGCAGCCAGTACTTGAGCCAGCAGAGCCAGCAGCCAGCAGCCAGCAGCAACACCCACACCCACACCTAATTAGTCCAGGGTCGCCTCCCGTGTCCAATCCCATCCGATTCAATTCCCCAGTTTTCACCTCCTGACGCGTAAAACGAAAGCCGACCTTTCCCTGCGACCCGACCACACACAACCACAGCCATCGTCAGAAAAGGGAATCCATTCTTTCCCTGCCGCTCGCTCTCCTGTATTGAAGTCTCAACATTGTCGGCCTATCTATCCTCTTGGTCCAAAGAACCTTTTTTTAATTGTCGGTCTGAGCCTGCGAGCAGCACACCAAGCAGCACACCAAACAGCACCCCCTCGGACGACGACGCATAATCGATTCCATTCGCACTCTGCATCCTTGCCTCGACTCCATCTCTAGACCACTTCCGTCGCTGGCTGGCTTCCCGCCCCGGAATCCGTCACGATGGATCTCCTCCGACGAGCTGGCAAGTTCGTCCCCGCCGGAGCCCGTCTGGCACTCCCCGTCACAGATGAAAAGGACAAGAGCAAACGAAAAACATGGGCTACCCGCCTGGCCTATCTCAAGAGGCCAATGAGGTTACGGGGCAACTCGAGCGTATCGGTTCCTCTTGGCGTCGTCGTTCTCTTCCCCGTCATCGTCGTCATCCTCATCCTGGTGCTCTTCGTCAGACACCCCAGCAATCCCGGGAGAATATTAATACCTGCTGGCGCCCCGCCAGCAATAAGGTGAGTCGAGTCTCCTACCGCCGCACTTTGCTCTCAGAGCTTGTCCTGACCACGTCCTCTCTGCAGAAAAATCAGTGAGAAGCACGACAAGGTATTCGTTACCGGATGCCTCGAGCCAGATACCAGCAAGCCCCGCGCCAATGCCGCCTTTGTCGTTCTCGCGAGGAACAAGGAGCTGGACGGTGTTATCCAGTCCATGAAATCGATCGAGCGCCACTTCAACCGGTGGTACAACTACCCCTACGTCTTCCTCAACGATGGCGACTTCAACCAGACCTTCATGGACACCGTCAAGAACTACACCAAGGCCAACGTCGAGTTTGGCAAGGTTGGCCCGGACATGTGGGGGTACCCTGACTGGATTGACCCCAAGGTCGCCAAGGAGGGCATCAACAAGCAGGGAGACAACGCCATCATGTACGGTGGCATGGAGAGCTACCACTTCATGTGTCGCTTCTATTCTGGGTAAGTCACCGCATCGCGCCGGTGCTCAAGTTGCACAGTGTACTGACCAAGTCCAGATTCTTCTACAAGCACGAGCTCCTCGCCAAGTACGAGTGGTACTGGCGTTTGGAGCCAGAGATCAGCTATTTCTGCGACATCACTTAGTATGCCTTCCCTTGGCTCTCTGTCCGCATTCAGCTTACTGACCATCTCTAGTGACCCCTTCCTTGCCATGATTGAGCACAATAAGACTTATGGCTTTACTATCGCTGTCAAGGAGCTTCGCGAGACCGTCCCCAACATCTTCCGTTATGCCTCCGCCTACAAGCGCCTCAACAACTTGACTTCGCAGGGTCTCTGGGAGATGTTCGTCGAGCCCCAGCCCGACAAGAAGCCCGAGCCTCCCGCCCCTCAGCTCCCCGATGAGATTCTGCGCAGCAAGCAGCCCGAGATTGATCCCGAAGGCATGGAGGGTGAAAAGTACAACATGTGCCATTTCTGGTCCAACTTCGAGATCGCCCGTCTGGACTTTTTCCGGAGCAAGGAATATGAGGATTTCTTCCAGATGATGGACCGCAGTGGTGGTTTCTGGATGGAGCGTGTACGTTGTCTTCTCTTGAGATGCCCCCCCTTTTTTTGTTGCTAGGCGGTTAAACTAACCTTGTTACAGTGGGGTGACGCACCCATTCACTCTCTTGCCGCCGGCGCTCTCCTTGCCCCTCGCGATATCCATTATTTCCGAGACTTTGGTTACCGCCACACCACCATTCAGCACTGCCCTGCCAACGCCCCCGCGCGCCAGCTTCCCCGTCAGCCCTGGCTTGAGGAGACCACCACCGACGAGCGCAAGCGTGTCGAGGAGGACAAGTACTGGGAGGAGTGGGACACACCCAAGGAGAACGGCGTGGGCTGCCGCTGCCGCTGCGACACTGACATTGTGGACGTGGAAGGCAAGGAGGGCAGCTGCTTGGCCGAGTGGGTAGATGTGGCCGGTGGATGGGCCAGTCCTTGATTGGTCTGTTGATGATGGAAGACGTAATGAGGCTGTACAACTTCGTACCTATAATGACACCGAAAGGTCTCGTTGTTGAGCCTGCTTGTTCGCAAAAAAATACGGGATGGGCATGGCATATTGGGAATGAGCCATGACCGTAAATAGATGGGGTAACTGGTAGCTTGCTACTTGCGAACTACCCCTTTTTCTTTTTTTTGGAGCTTTTTTGTTTACACACACACACACACACACACATTGTTGTCACATAGCAAAAATCACCACAGTCCCACTGGGACCGGAAATGTGCATTGGGGATTGGGGCGGGCGCGCTATTATAAAGTCATGTTCCCATATTGCCGTTTTTACACTGTTTTATACCTGTTATATGGCTTGTTGCTTCTTGTTTGTCGCCTGGTATTTTTATGCTTGGTTATCAACGTTTGGACGGTCATGTGCGTATGTGTAACGACAGAGATGAGCAAAGAGTTTGGTTACAGTTCCAGGTTATGAAGGCTCCTTTTAATTCCCCCAAAACCGGTCAACCATCACATTTCTGTCTGGAGTTGAGGTTGGAATTAGGGACATGCAATAACGTAGCGAGATCAGATCCATTGCACACAAAATAGCACCACAAAGTTAAAGCCCCAGACTTTGCATTACTCCCTTGCGAGGGATTCTCTCTACCCCTCCAAACAAATCAAGTACCAGACCACCAAGACATTACAATACATATAACAGCAAAACCTCTTGACCACAAAGATCCCTAAAAGAACTCATTGATTACCTCTCCCTTCTCTGGATTTGCCGCCCCACGTTCCCAGTCTTGATTCTCGTCCCTTCCCGCCCTTTTCTTCTATAACCCGACGCCGTGCCATGGTCTACCCTCTATACCCATTTTCTCCAGAGATCAAGGGAAAAAAGAGAAAAGAAAAGAAAAGAAAAAGTAAACGCCCGGAATGTTTCTGCCCATAAAAAAGAAAAACGCCAACCGTCCGTCCCAGGCCCACACCCACGCCCACGCCATGCTCGGATTTGGTATCTTTTTCCCAACCATTCCAGACTTTTGCAGCGAGACATGATAAAAGAGAGGGGGAAAACGCCGGAAAGAAAAAGAAACCCCAGACCAGGGAACACAAAAGCAGCGCGAGAGAAGAGGAAAGCCTCATATCGCGCGGGACATGTTTTACCAAGCCGGACCCCCAGCATCAGTAACAGCACCATGGCTGGCATCACCCACAAGCCGGGCGTACTTGGCCAACACACCCCTCACAGGCTTCATCTTGGGCGGCTTCCATCCACGTCTGCGGCGCTCCAACTCGGCCGCAATCCCCGCAGCCCCCTTGATGCCCGAAGCCTCGACAATGTCAATGCTGTTCTTGACGGCATCGATGGTGATGAGATCGTCATTCTCCACAAGGGCAATGGGCCCGCCCACGGCAGCCTCGGGGACAACGTGGCCGACAATGAATCCGTGGCTGGCACCGCTATAGCGCCCGTCGGTGACGAGCGCAATCTTCTTCAAACCGGCACCCATGATGGCAGCGCTGGCCTGGAGCTGCTCGGGCATTCCCGGGCCGCCCTTGGGACCCTCATAACGGACAATCAGGACCTGGCCCTCTTCCTCGTCCTTGATGAGGCCCGCCGAGAGGGCGCTGTTCAGCTCGTGCTCCTTGTTGAAGACGCGGGCCCTGCCGGTAAAGAAGTCGCCCTCCATGCCAGTGATCTTGGCCACGGCGCCGCCGGGGGCAAAGTTGCCATAGAGAATACGCAAATGACCCGATTTCTTGATGGGCTCGGTGATGGGCCGAATAATTGTCTGGCCAGGGTCAAGCGAGGGCCAGCCCGAGACATTGTCAGCAAGGGTCTTGCCCGTGACCGTCATGATACCGCCGTCAATAAGTCCAATGGCGATCAGATACTTGAGAACGGCGGGCGTGCCACCGACGTTGCAAAGATCCTCCATATAATGCTTGCCAGATGGGGCCAGATCCGCGAGGAACGGGGTGGCTTCCGAGACGCGGTGAATGTCCTCCAAGGTCAGGTCAACATCAGCCGAGTTGGCCATGGCCAAGAAGTGCAGAACGGCGTTGGTGCTTCCGCCGAGCACCATGGTGAGGACCAAGGCGTTCATAAAGGACCGGCGCGTGATCAGATCGCGGGGTCGGATGTCCTTCTCCATGCAAGTGCGGATGGCTTCGGCGGCACGCTCGCACTCAGACCTCTTCTGGGGGGATTCGGCGGGGAAAGACGAGGACCCAGGAAGGCACAATCCCATGGCTTCAATGGCTGTAGCCATCGTGTTGGCCGTGTACATGCCGCCGCACGCACCGACGCCGGGACAGGCGTGCTCCTCGATGTCGTCCATGACCTCGCTGGCCGTGGCCTCGGCACCAGACGACTTCTTGCAGTTGGCCTTCAGCACGCCGTATCGATAAGAGCCCACGGCTTCGTAGCAGGTCGAGATGTTGATGGGCTTGTCAAGAAGCTTGGAGTGGCCCCTGCGCATGGTTCCGCCATAGATCATGACAAACGGCCTGTTGTGGCGAGCAGCAGCCATGATGACGCCGGGCATGTTCTTGTCGCAACCGGGAATGCTGATGTTGGCGTCATGGCGTTGAGCACATGTGACCGTCTCGATGCTGTCAGCGATAATCTCTCTGGACTGCAGAGAGAAACGCATGCCTACAAGGAGATCAGATGGTAAGTATGTAAAAGAGATAGAATAGATAGCCAGGGCCGCTGTGTAACCCACCTTCCGAACCCATGGTAATCCCGTCAGACACGCCAATGGTGTTGAACTGCCAAGGCAACATGTTCTGCTTCTGGACGGCCCTCTTCACAATGATGCCAAGATCCAACACTGCTACATGTCAGTAACCGACTCACACTCCAACGTACAACCATCAGGCTGAACTCACAGTGGGTGCTACAATAGATCACCGCTGTCAGCTTGACGTGCTCCTCCAAAGTAAAGGACATCCAAAACAGGCAACTCACTTGCACGGGTTGCCCTCCCACCACACAGTAGCGATTCCCACATGGGGCGCATTCTTCATCATGTCCTTGTTGGGGACGCCAGCCGAGTAAAGCATAGCCTGCATGAAAAGTCTCCATGTTAGTCAATCTGCCCAACACTAGCATCATCATCATCACCACCGTCGTGTATCTGGCAACAACAGATCAGCAGCTCAAGACCCGAGTCAGCCCCACAAGAGCTAGCTAGGAGCTACCCCTCAGGCCCAACCTCTCGAAAGGATACTCTGCTCTGCCGAAAGAGCTTTCGCAGCATCCCGCGCCCAAGGCTGACGGTGGACCGGCTTGTATCGGGACTTTTGAGACCGGCTCTCCCCTTCGGTAGCTTTGAGAGAATTAAGAGCAAGACTTGCCTGAGCTCCGGGATAATCGTGGTCCCGGGTCATGAAGTGAGACCAGCGGTTCAGAGGACCCCCGGCGGGGAGATGGTCGAACTGGACGTACTCGCCAGGCTTGGGCATGTTGCGCTCGCCCTGTCCGATCTGATGGCCGTTCTCTTCCTGCTGCTGCTGTTGCTGAACATTCTCGTGGTCGGTATGGGTCCCCACTGACTCTTCCGCGTGAGGTGCCATTGTGACGGTGAGTCGTTGAGCCGAGAGTATCTGATGCCCAAAGAGGAAGGAAGGAGGCTCAGTTATGTATCTCTCTTGGAGTGTTGGCCGACTCTGACCGGCGATTGACGTGTGAGTGAGAGAGAGAGAGATACGTATAGAGAGAGAGAGAGAGAGAGAATGAGAGGCCCAGGAAATCACCGGTGACAAGGATGTGGTTCGGGGAGTGCCGGTGTTTGGTGAACGGGGCAAGAGTGTGCTTGCTTCTTTCTAGAAGACCCAAGGAGTGGGTTGGTGGGAAGGGGGACTGGATATAAATATCGTAAAGATTTTCCTCACGCGGGCACGCAACGCAGGCACGGATACCCAAGGCCGCTGGTTGCTCCTGGCTGCTCCTGGCTGCTCCTGGCTGTTCCTGCTCCTACTCCCGTCCTATCCGCTACTTGGTCTCGGCTCTTCTTCACATGACGAGATGTGGCAAAGGGAACCGCTAAGCAGTTCTTTGTTAGCCAGCCGAGCTCCGGGGATCAATGGAATTGTCAGCTCGGGAGCATCTCCATCTGAAGATACCCTGACGACAGCCAAACCCTGCCCGCCATGTACAGCAGCCGGCTGCCCTGGATGGCTCCGCTGGTGGTTGGTTACCGGCTGTGGAGTCCGCTAGGAAGCGTTCCTGGCAGCTCCCTGGCAGCTCCCTGGCAGCTCCACTTCGGGCAAACGCGAAATCAACTGAACAATTCCAAAAGGGAAAGCAAAAACAAAAAAAAAAGAGAGAAAAGCCACCAGGTCCAGTCGCCGGTAACGGTCCGATCTTGATGAGTTGGGCAAAGAAAGCCAGGTGCTCCCAAGATGCTCCCAAGATGCTCCAAGGTGCTCACCGTCCGGAAGAGCAGCTTTGCTCCTGCTTTGTTGAAGAGTCATAAGGGCCTGAATTGCCGGTTTGGAAAGGCCAAATTGCAGGATGGACAGGGCGGAACCACGGAAAAAGGCGGTGGGAGACGAGACGATGAGAGTGAGACGAGGCACGCCAGTCCCGCGTGGAATGCTCAATGGAAAGCAGCTGCTTCAACTGAACTTTAGACCTCGGCGCCGGAGCCCGCTCTCATTCACTGACTGATAGTAGTAGCCTGCTCCCACATCTTTGTGTCAGCATCATCGGGTCCCGCGAACGAAGGGCGGATCGAGCTCTACACGTGGTGGACAGGGCGAGCAGGTTGGCAGGTTCCATGTTGGCAGATGGAGAAAATAAAAGCTCGGGCCGGGGGCTGTCCGCCGAGTGTGTGGGTTTCAACGGCTTGCCTTTATCGGTCCATTCCCCGACGTGGACGGCCTGTCAGTGACATGGCCGATGGCCAGATTCTGGTGGTTGACCACAGGGAAGAAGGCCCGGATCACGACTCTCCACCGCCGATGGTGGCACACACGCCGCCGATGCGGGATTCTGCAGAATGCCGTCTTTCTCAGTGCCGGATTCGCCCACCCTAAGTATCCGTACCTCCCCCTCGGTGGAAGGCTTCGATCACAAACTCCCCAAGACTGCCAGCTCGACTGGCCGCCCAATGAAGCCGAAGACGGCGGGCCCGGGGCTCGGGAGCCGACCGTTGCTGCATGAGCGACTGTGTCGTCGAGTGCAACGTCGAAAACGGGTACCGAGCACACAGGGCTCAGCAGCCAAGAGCCGAGAGTCTGTCCGGTTGGTTTTCCCGATGTTCCTTTTTTCCTTTGGGGCGGCAGATCCATCGATCGGGCAGTGGTCATGGTCGTGTCGGCAGTGGAGGGACTCCATACATGGTCGTGATGATGGCATATTTCGAACACTTCACTCCCCAAGCAGCAGAGCCGAGGTCGGCTGCAACTTAATCTTGGAGAGTTGGGCAGTTGGGCAGGCCAAGGCAAAAAAGAGCCTCCTCCCGTTCGGTTCCTCTGCCGCAAACACCACTTCTGCATCGGGACGGCCTCTTATTGATCAGGAAAGTGTGCCTGCTGTTCCTGTGCCACCACACCACGACCTGACCTACATGAACCATCTGCACGGAATCCAACCAGTACATACCCGCAACTCTGTCACTGGCTGACTACAGGCCTGCCTATCAAGTGAGGTCGGGAAGAGCACCTCTCCTGCAACGACACATATCATCATTGCACCATTTTTATCATTCTGATATCTCCTGACGCGATGCAGACTCTCGGCCGGGTGCCATTCTGGGTATTCGGGTTCACCTTCCGTCCAAGTTTGGCCTGACCAGGGATTGGGCACAAGCTTGGCTGGCCTGGAAAAGGAACCTGGAAGGGGGACTGACACTGACTACACTACGGAGAAAGAACAGGGGTCAGGGCTGGCTTGCATTGACAAGGCCATGGTGTACGGAGTCCCCGCCGTTGATACAACGCTTTGCTTAGCTCCGTCAGTTTCAGTTTCAGTTCACTTGGTTTTTTTAATTTTTTTAACTCCCCTCTTGCTCTATTACAAGGGAAAGGGGAGAAGTCCGAGTTCAGGGGACCAAACACGAAGGTATGGTGGGTGCGCAAATCCTCGTTTTTCTTTCTCTTCCTCTCATGTATCGTACACAAATCCCACCTCACGCCACCACCGTCTTCCCTATCACCAAGACCTCTGTGCACTGCTCACCCTCCCATCTTTGCCATCCAATCCAACCCATCGTTCCCCCTTCCAAAGCCCCCCCTTCCCCCCTTCCCCTTCAGAAAAGTATATAAAAAAAAGAAAGAAAGAAAGGGAAAAAACCAAGAAGAAAAAGACATGCAGATCCGCCTCATTGCTGAACATCATGTACACCTTCCGGAGAAAGAACAGGAGTGAGAAGAAGTAGAAAGACAGAGCACCTCACGACGTGTAACAATAGGTACATTTCTCGTACACTATCTTGAATGTGATATGTTTGTGGCAAGGCGTGCGGCGTGGGTGTTGTCATGGTGGCTGGTTCAAAGTGTGTTGTCTTGTTGAAGTCATCACTTCATCCGTCATCGTCCGTAGCATCCGTCCAACTTTTCCAATCATATCATAGATTTCCCTCCAACAAAAACCTGCCATACCAAAGAGGAAGAACAGGAAAGGGCAAGTGTCGTTGTGTAAATCTTAGACACCACAGCTTCACAGCCGATGCCCCAACTTCCACTGGCATTCAACGTAGCAACCATGCAAAAACGCCAGGTATACAGCACCAACACATGGAGTAAAGCAAAAATTCAGCCTCCCAAAAAAAAGAAAAAGGAGAAAAAAGAAACCGCGACAAAAAGTTGCCTCTTGAGAAGTGCACGGGAGACAAAATGGCAAAAAAACCCCAAAAGATCACCCCTAAAGATTCTGGACGAAGAGAAGATAGCGTGGAGCAACCGAGACAAGAGAACTCAGAAGCCCTGTGTCGTGCCAGTCATGCTTGTTAGAGCAGGCGGCTTGCAAGGCTGGGAATGTCATTCTCTCAGGCGCCGACTAGTCCTATCGAGCACCTCTCTTCTTCCAATCTTCTCACCATCTCCCTCTCCCTGGGACTTCTCGGGTTGGCATCAATGCCGAGAATGGCGCTGATTCTGGTCTTGTCGGGCTTGCTTTGCCCGTTGTAAAAGTGGTCGTCGGGGCTGCCGATGGGCGTAATGGGCGTGTGGGCGGCGATACCCAGGCTCAGACTGGAGCTGGTGACAGGGCTGTTTCCACGCCATGCCTGCTCCAAGACCACGGGATTGGCACCGGGTCCGTACTCGGCCGCGATGCTAGCCCAAAAGGACGCACGGTGCGCATTGTAGATGGCGTTCAGCTTCCCCATATCCACCGGGTGGCTGGCAGAGTAGGGGGTGGCAGAAAGACCAGCCGACGAAGGGGGAGGCGGGAGCGCAGAGCAATCCAGGCGCAGGCGTCCTGGGCCATGGGAAGCAGGGCCGCTGTTGGACGTGTATGAGGGATACGGCGCCGAAGCATTGGTCGGTGTCATGGACCCACGGTAGCCCGAAGGGGCCGTCAAGGGGGCGCTGTGCGGGTGGACGTCGTGCAACGGCGTGGGGTACCCACGGGACGCCGTCGGGGACGAGGTGCCTGTCGAGACGGAGCCACCGATCGAAGCGAGGGCAAGCTTCATCGAGGCCGGCTTGGGGAGGATGGTTGGCAGACGGGGCGATGTGCTGGCAGAGGCGGTAGCCGTCATGATGCTGGGGAGCTGAATGCCTGTGGGGCTAATCGAACCGTAGGACCGTGCGGAACCGGGAGGAGATGCGGATCGGCTGAGCGAGTCGTCCTGCTCCCGGATGGGCGAGGGGATCGAGCCGTGAAGCGGGGGGGAGTGGCCGCTGTTGGAAGATCCCGATGACATGGACGTGGTGCGCTTGCGGCGGTTGCTGCCATGACTAAGCTGGTGATAATGAAGGCGGCACGCGAGCTCAGTCTTCTTCAAGTGAGCGGCGATGTGCTTGTAAGGCATTTTTTGGAGACGGGTCTGGAGAAGATAGAGCTCCTACACATTCCGTGTTAGTACGCAATGGCCTCTAGATCAACCGCCCTCCCTTGGACACATACCTCCTCCTCGCTCCACGCTCGCCCACCACCAGTCGAAGTTGCCTTTCTGTTCTTTGTGACGCCGTATTCATGGCGATCCATGGCGTCGGTGGTAGGAGTATAGGGCCCGGCTTGGCCCGTCATCGGAATAGTTGGGGACATCATAATCCAATTTCACACGTTTCTGTCCTTTCCGGCTATTTAAAGTACCAAAAGATGAGCTGAGGAAAAGGGTGCCGAGGCGTGTTTGTTCAGATCCAGCTGTCTTTTCCAGGCGGTATGTCCCAAGAATCGAAGGTTGTTCAAAAAAGGAACGAGCAGAACTTGCTGCTGTAAGAATCGAAGAGTCGTTTCGTTTTCGGGGTGGAAGATCAGGCACTCAGGAAAGCGAGTGGCTGGCTGTCGAAGAGCGAGGTCAACGAGCACGAGGAACGAATCGAATGTTGTGAAAAAAGTAAAAAAGGATGTTGTGTGGGGGGGTAAAAGTCGAGTATAATGAACCAGATTATACTGTCGTCGAAGAAGCGAAATCAATCTCTCTCCAAAAAAGAATGTAAGCAGCCAAGCTAGTTGGGCAAAATCAAAGAGTGACTATGTTCAGCTGCGAGAAGAGAAAGAAGAAAGAGCGGGACACACACGCAACAGCGTCGTGATGGTAGATGAAGATATCCACAGGTAAGACCTTGGTGGAGGAGAAATAAACAAGAGAGAAGAAAGCAACGGGGCGTGGCGGGGGGGAAGAGATGGATAATAATGCCCGCTCTGGGTTGCATGACGTTCGGCTCGAGGCACATCCAGTCCCACTGGGCGGACAGGGGGGCAGACACACAACAGCTCTGAGGCCCGTTACAGACCAATGTGGAGTCCTGGGGGAGGGGGTGTGGCCCGGGATGGTGGACAACCCAAGAAGTCCAAGACAGAGCAGGGGTGGTGTGAGCCGCAAGAAGATGGCCCCATCGAACCAGGCCTTTCACCTGAAGAGCAGCGAGCCAGACGCTGGGGACGCTGGCACTGAGACTGTGATAGACGAGCCCAAGGGAAAATACGAAGTCTCTGTATACCGTCGAGAAAGCGTTGCAACGACCTGATCCGCAAGCACTTGCATGCGGTAGCATTCGTGGTATCAAGTATCCGAGAAAAACAGAGAGGCTGCTCGCAAGCTGGTGGTCCCTTTGGGAAAGCTCATGTATCAACCAAGACACGATAGGGTTGAATCTGGCTAGCTGGACGAACGTGCGCATATCCACTGTCGTCTTCGTCTTCAACCCTGGTCATGGAGTGTCCATGAACCGAGGTGCCCTCTAGTGTAAACAGACCCGGCGTGTTCGTCTTTCTCGTCCACCTCGAGCAGCCGCTGTGCATCTCGAAGCGCTGACTCGACTCGGCAAACGAGACGGCTGGCCAAAATAGATGGACCGCAATGCCTCAAAACAGACGGGACGGCCGAGGAGCATGCCGCTCCAAACAGCACCACGTCATCAGCGTGGTCGAGATGGTGGTGTTTGTGTCTTTTCTGCCCCCAATTTTGGGCAAACTCGATGACGCTTTTCTTCTCGAGGTGAGGTCGGGAGTGGAGGTGTGCTTGCATCTCGGAACGGAGGACCACGGTTGCCGCCTTGGGGCCCATCTGACGGTCATAGTCGGCCAGAGCGTCCGTGGAGGGAGAGAGGATCGTGGAGCCGGCGGACGAGGGAGGGACCTCTGGGCACAGGCAAAAGAGAGGCTGCATTGATGTCGCTTCGAGGTTGTTGACAAGAAGAGCCACAGCACACATTCGAAGGTCTGTGTCTGACGTTTGACACGGGGTCCCCCGCCCCCTCTTTGCCCTGGTGCCTGTAGCCGGCCTGTGATTGGCTGTGGCCCCTGGAAACCCCTGTCCTGAGGCTCTTGCAGGGATGATGGGGGGTAAAGCCAAGCCCCACCTGCCCCGCGATTGGCATCCTTTTCGCGTCTCGGTCCAAGCAAGAGACGGTACAAACCAAGCAAACCCCATGGGAAGCCGCCCAATCCGCTCGTTTGGTTTGACATTTTCGTGCTCGAAACATGACAATGTTTCTACCCAACTGTTGAGACTCTCCTCAGCTGGCCAGACGACGGGAGTGCGCTGGCAGTGGCAGTGAGTGGCCCTGATGAACGGCCGGCGGTTGGAGGAACCATTTAGGTATTGTGCTTTATTTTCTGTCCCTCAAAAGCCCGGGCCGTCCCCGGTGAGGCTCACCAACACTGGACCTCATCCCTCATCCTCCATGCCATGCGCACCCGACATAGTGTACCTATTGCCCGACGAGAACGACTGAAGACGACATCCATCTTAATGCGGCCCAGTTAATGGCAGCAGGGAGTAAGGTATGTAGTGTAGTGTAGTAGTAGGTAGTGTATGCGCCAGGACGGCCCCTGCTTACAGTCTCCGATCGGCTTCCGGGCCTCGGTGGGGCATCCTTAAAACTCGCTAAGCCGTTGGCGCAATCTCAGCCGTGTATCAAGCCTTTCCACATTCGGCCTCCTCCCCACAGACCCAGACCCCACCGTGGACGCCATCTCGTCCCCAGAAACTGGACTGTGGACTGTGTACCGACGCCCCTTTCTTGCCTTGCCTTGCCTTGCCTTGCCTTGCCTTACCTGGGCCGACCCGACGACCTTCAAGCAGACACCGCCAGATCAATCAGCGAACCGGCCGAGCAAACATGACTGGAAACATGGTCCGATCAAGATGTCCCGGCCGACAAGGCTGAAGCCTCCATGATCTATTATGATATTATCTCTTTCCAGTGCTCTAGGAAATCCTAGGTAGTAGAGTAGATAGCACCGCACTCGACACATAAACGACTCCGTTGCCGCTCCTTGTGTTTGGTTTGAAGATTTGCTGCCTCGGCCGGATCCCCCAAGTGAGTGTGGGATCAGCTCCCTCGAATGACACCTCGTTTACCAGGAACCTCCAAACAGCGATCAGAAACACGGCAAAGAACAACATCTATCATTTACCTCAACACAATAAGTGAGCATTACACCTCAAGTCTCGAACTCGGTCCATATCAAAGACCAAATAATGCTGTCGACGGAAACTCTGCGCTCTCTTTCCGGGAGAATTGTTCTAGACGGCCATCATAGGATCATCACATACGTTGTTGCTTCCCTTCGTCTGAACAAACCTGCGGTTTCTCGTTCCTGGCAACCACTATGCAACCCCAGCATGATCACAGTCAGGGGATTTTCTGCCGATGATACTCACCGACCTCTGGGTTCTAGAAGACCCCGCTACAAGCTGGGGGCATTTCCTCGTTGCCTGCAACCAGAACACACAGATTGCTGGCGCCCGGCGTTTCTTCCACAAACTATGGCTTGCAACAGAGACTTCCGGTGTCCACAAAACGGACAAAATCCGGGGGACCCGGCCTGCCCGTTCCCGATATCAGCAGAATATTGAGAGCAAACTGCCGCTCCCAAGTGCCGACTCTTTTCAACTAATCTTGGCTGCTTTCCTTCACGCCCGTCCACCATGATCGACATGCATGTCGTCGTCCGAGGTTATGTCTCTGAGTTCCAGACCGGCGTTTATGTAATCACGCAGCGAGGGTGTTCGGGTAGAATGCTCGACTACGGATCCGGATGGTGACATCTGCCTTCAAGCTCCTTAAGGACACTATCGTCACAATATCCTCTTCGCGAGCCACACCTCACAAGACTGATGGCGTGTAGCTGCTCCGGGCCGTGCTGTAGGACCGTTGCGAGGTGGAATTCTCCGAGATCCCCTGGCCTTGTGGTGGTGGTTCTGTCCAGAGGGGGAGATCTCTGCATTGTGGTTGAGCCTCCTGATTCTTACCCTGCCATCACACACCTAATCCGCTCTCGTGTTTCCCGATTCTCCCACCTACATACGGACAGCATACATCCCGGATCCCTGTGGATCATCGGGTGGCGCGGAGGTCGGATGCTGTCACCTCGATCCGTACACAGCAGGCAGCTCAAGATGTGCACCTTCGGGGGTTTTGCTATCCTGTCACAGGGCAATGATGCCACGATCACCAACAATGCGCATCAACCGGGCATTGGCAGAGAGCGGCTCTGACAGGCTTCTAGAAGTTCTCAGACAGAGGATGGACAACGAGATATCAGATGAAGGCCGAGCCACGTTCTGCATAAAGGACTCATGTCAGATCAGATTCGCAGTTTCGTTCAGACCAGCTCATGATCACCATAACAACGCTTACCTACTGGCAACTCCCACTGGGCGGATGGAGATGGGGCCACCCGTCGTTGCGTGTGCGTCAGAACCTGGTCCCTGTCCGGGGTGGTGCGCAGTGTGCACGGATGCTATCCGTCCAGTTCCACTATTGAAGAACAGGTATGTATTTTCTTGGAATCTGTGTATGTTCGACACCCGATATAGCTCTGATTTAACTCTAGCCACAGTGTCAAAATCCTTATTGACCACCCACATGAGATACCAAGACACCTGCAGTAGATTCAGATCTGGGGGGTGGGAGAACCGTTACGCTTAGGTACCCGTGGGCCAATATGTAAGGTAGGTACATAGATACATACATGTGGGGGGTGCGGGTCTCGCTAATCGTGTCAAAACCGCCAGCAACGGGGGACTCCCTGTTCACTCACCATCCCACCTGAGACTTCACCCCCCATGAAAACACACAGACCACACCTTCTTTTCCTCCCACACTCAAACCCACGATGATCTGAAGCTGGAACTTTTGTGGTTTCAGCGGAGGGTCTCCCCTCCCCGCATGCACAACTCTTTGCACGGGCATCGATGCGCTCGTTCTTCAGATGGGCCTTGACTGTTGAGACGACAAGTCGTCAGGATATGGGATGAACCAGCCGCTGGTATACATACCGCACATCGCCATATACTGCTTCTAGAAAAGTTGTGTCTTTGCCACCACTTCTGATCAACAATATGATCTGTCCGCGGCCCCGAGTGACACAAACATGTTCTATCTGCGCGATCTAGCCTCGGTGGCTAGGTAGGTGTTGGGACAAGTAAAAACGCCAGGAAAATCATAGGCCGCAGATTGTTTTGTCCTCTCAGATTACTCGTACACACAGCAAAGGCAGAACACCAAGCCTGACCTGGTTTCTTACTCGTTTTCCTCCCGTGCCTGTTTGACACATGCTGCCGGTAGTCCTCATGTTCGCTTTCGCTTCATAGGTATGCATACGAGGATGCCGTGAAAACTGTCTTAGCGCGCGCTACCTGATTGTTGGCCTCGCTTTGTGGCCTTATGGTAACCGCAAGAATAGACCGAGTCCTCAAGATCAGGTACAGCCTCAAGCTCCCCGGGAGGGTGCCAACCAGGGAAGAGTCTTGGCGCACCTACAATGAAAAGTTGCAGGTTGTCATGTGTGTATACTCTGGCTCTAGCCCGGTGTGTGCGCGCTCTAAAAGGTATATTGTCGACTATTATTACGCTAGGTACTCACTCAGCTAGAGATTGGCCATTATTCTTGCCGGGACGATACTAAGCTATCCCCTAGATAAGTAGGCAGGTCGCCCAATGCTTCATTAACTTGCTATTGGAGTGGGAGCTTCCACCATCGAACTGCGTCTCGATGTTTTGATCGAGGCTGGTCTGGCAATGGAAAGGCACATACTATTATGTCTTCAACTGCGTACTATTTAGCCCCCATCCCGTGCACACCGTTGCGGCAAGTGGCGCTCATACCACCAACCAAAAGGGGAGCCGGTGCCGGGCTCGTGCAATGACATCAGAAGAGGCGGCCGGACCGCTACGGAGACTAAGCCGAGCCGGTTGCTACTTAGGTACGGGGGCGTGACGTGGGGTGTTGTGGCTGTCGAAAAGAAAACACACATTGAGGGACGGGGCTGTCTAGGTGTTTGCTTGGAGCTGGTTGAGACAAAATTATTTGGTATAGGGAACATGTGAATTGTCAACCGTCACATGGGAAACGAACATGGAGGTTTATTTTTCTGATCTGGTGGTCAAAGGGAAGTGGACGATAAGATAAGCACGGTGGACAGATCTGGATCGAGGAAAGTGACTTTTGCAATGTACAGGTACTTTGGTCTCGATTCCCTTACCCTGGGCAAGGAATTGGGTTTGGAACTACCTACCTTACTTAAATTATATTTCGCCCGCAGTAGCAGTCCTAGTCTCAGAACTCAGACCTCTTTCGTCATTCTTCACCCTAGAGCCAAGTGTGGGTGGCCCCACAGGGCCCACCAGCCGCACAGGCCACTTCCAGGTATTTGTAGGCCCCCCGAGTAAACAATAAGAACGAGGTCTGAGACCACGTTGGTGTTTTTGGCCGAGCATAACAAAAAAATAGCATTTTTCGCACCATACTTACTTAAATATCTCGCCATTAGGATTTTTTAAAAATATATGAAAAATTAATTGAATATAGTATAAAAGAGAGCTTTTTAAATATACTCACTTCTTTTTTTTATAATATAGGGTTTATTTTTAAATAAATTAATAGGTAGCTATTTTATATAATAGAAAAATTCCATAAAAAAAAGATTACCTATACTATATTTTTTATTTCTAGGCTAAATTTACAAAAAAAAATATATTAAAGATTGTCTTTTAAAGGCCTTTTTTAATTATTTTTTACTATTAAAATAGGTTTTATATTAGTAAAATAATAATATAAAAGGTAATATAGTAAGTATAAATAGTAAAGAAAGCTTACTTTCTACATTACTTTTTCTATTAAAATAGGCTATATTAAAGTAAAAATATACCTTAAAGATGCCTTGGAAAAGACAGTTATTTTAATATTAGTTATACCTTTATAGGCCTTATATTAACTAGGTAATAGTGGAAAAGGTGATGTAGTAGATATAAGTGGTAAAGAAGGCTTACTTTTCTATATTACTTTTTCTACGGCTACTAGGCCTACGTAAGTATAATTAATATTGGAAAAAAGGCCTAAAAAAGACGGTTATTTTAACACTAGGTACATTTAAATTAAATAACTAGGTATTATAGTATATATATAGAAAGGCTGGTTTATATATATTTTCTACTTAATACTCGGCTTCCCACATATATACCGCACTACCCAGACGTCTTACTAAGATATAACCGATATTAAAATAACCGTCTTTTCCAAAGCTTCTTTCTAATATTAATTACACCTATATAGGCCCAGTGGTTATAGAAAAGGTAGGTGGAAAAGGTAGGTAGTAGGTATAAGTAGTGAGGAAGGCTTGCACTTACTACATCACCTTTTCCAACACTACCCAATTAATTTACCACTACCCAGTCAATATAAAGCCTACGTAAATACAACCGGTATTAAATTAACCGTCTTTTCCAAACCTTTTTTCCAATACCACTTACGCTTAAATAAGCCCAGTACTAATAAAAAGGCCTATATTCCTAGGCTACGCTCAGCGAAAAACAACAATATAGACTCAGACCAGCTATCGCTATTATATTTAATAGGTTTTGATTGGCCGGTTCAGGGGGGTGTGGGCCTGTAGGGCAAAGGGTACATTCAACAGTCAAGCTGGTCTGAGCTCTGAGACTAAGCAGTCCATGATATCTTGACTTGCTTGGATGAGGTACCCAAGGTTGATAAAGAAGAAGCTTCTGATGTTTTCGAACTTGATGTCTGTTGAGCTACCGTACCATCACTTCTGTCCCACTTGTTCGCTATAGGGATTTGTCAAATCAAAGTTAGGTATATGCCGAACTTGCCCGCAAGCCTTCCTCCAGAACACACGAGAGCACCATACATTCATGTTGAACTCAGTCTCATTGTATTCTTGGTGGAGGCACCAAGCCATCAGCCTCACACAGCCAGCGACGTTGACCCAAGTCTGTGCTCTGGACAAGCTCCCGCGATTTAGCTCGTACGGTGGAGACAACCATGGCGATGTATGTACGGAGTACTCAACTGTACATACCTTTGGCCGAGTGACTTCACACGGCTTGAGATATCTTGACGCCAGACAAAAGTCAATTCCAAGAGAAGCCTTGATGCCGGTTCAAGGGCTGGAGGAACGATCTCGAGGCCGACTGTTTGCTCCCTCGGCATCGCCCAATTCGAAGCACATCCCCGCCAGCTGCTCTCCCAAAGCAGCAAGAGGGAAACAATGATGCATGTACTTCCCCGCCCCCCCGGCCCAACCCCCAACAACCTGGTCAGTCACGCCAGGACCTGCGAGATACTTCCGGGCAAAGTACACAGAAGAACACACCACTTGTTGACCGTTTCCCATCAATCCCTGGGAGCGATAGCCGACCTCGACCCCCACTGCGTCACCTCAATTGTACATTGCCTACACTGCACTAGATAGAGATGCATAGTATACATTGAAGAAGAAAAAACGGATATAGGTAGCGTGTGTCTCGCCATCGCCATCGTTCGTCAGTCACATTCAAGAGTTTATAAGTATCCGTATGGTAAAGAATGTCGAGAAGAGCCCAGTGGTCTGCTCGCGTCAGTATTACGCGCACGCGCACATGCAAAGCCTCCCTCCCTCCTCTTCCCAGGTTCCAGGGATTCCGTGATTGCTTGATTGACACCGGCTTGTATCGCTTGGCGCCAGGAATTTGACAAGCAACACGCAGACCAACAACACGCCAAAAGCTAGCGCCACTCTACCACTTCCTGGCTGGTCCGGCCCCGTCTGTATAACGTGTAATAGCGCAATGTCTGCAAAATACTAAAATCGGGAGTTGACATCCAATTCAACGCCACACCTGCCAGTATATAAGGCTACCTGCAGGGATACGGCCACACCTGAAAAACTTCGACTGCATTTTCGCAACTTCAACCACATACCACGCGCTAAGGCCTGCATCGAACCAACATTTAATTGAACACTTGTAAGTGCAATTGCGTACCTATTTTATGGTGCACTTCTATTTTTTCAATTGTATTATGTTTTTTATATATAAAACTATATATATACGTTATTTGCGACCGTAAGTTTAAATGCCAAAGGTGGTGGTATACACGATGTGGTGCGTGGCCGCGATGCAAGCAAAATGAAGCTATTCGCAAGAGGTGTGCAGCCTTGGCATGTGGTATGCTGCAGCCTTGGCTCGGGGTGTAAGCTTTGGCCAGGTGGGTGGCTAGTAAGTGCCCAATTGTGGCTCGTGGGTGGGCCTTTTTGGTCGATTTTCCAATGTCAACTCCCGATTTTAGTATTTTGCAGACATTGCGCTATTACACGTTATACGTCTGTGTCCCTCCACCATCCATCATCAAAGAAAATAAAAATCATCAAGGTCTTGACATGTTGACATTGCACAGCTGCCGGCCTTGGTTCAATCAAGCCCACACCTCGAGAGTCACGACATCAGTCAGCGGACACCGCTTGGCCCGGGACCGAGAACACAGCTGATTGGCTGGTGGCTTGCTGTTGTGCCGCCATTCATTTGAGGTGGCGGCCCGTCAAGCACCACCAACGGGCCGAGAAGCGAAGAGACAGCGAATGGCAGCGAATGGCAGCGAATGACAGCGATTGGCAACAGCCGGCCAAGCCGCAAAAGATTTTTCCAGTCGCCAAAAAAAAAAAAAAAAAAAGCCTGATGGCGGAGAGGGCACAGAAGAAACCTGATCAGATCAGTCAGTCTCCCGCGCCCGCGTCTCCCGTCTAATTCTGAGCAAGCTGCTCTGAGCTCTCCACCGCAGCACCCAGCCCCAGCCCCCCCCCTCCGAAGTTTCCACCCGGTCGAGTCGAGGTACTTCTGCCCGCATGTCTTTGAGCTGCGTCCCAAGTCATTGAGAGCTGGTCACTTTCGGTCACCCTCGAGTACATTTTCCCATCTCCCAAAAAGACAAGAGAGCAGCCGACAAATCCACATTTACCACCGTTGGTTTCTTATGCAGTCTGGACACTACTGTCACTACCTACTGTCACTACTTTCACCGCTGTCACCGCAGTCACCGCAGTCACCGCTGTCACTGCTGTCGCAACACTGCCCGTCGCTACTGTTCATTTCAGTCACGACACAGCGCTTCCTGCCTACCTTTTTTACCTAGCCCGTAAGTACCACTTTTTATCTACTCCTCTCTCTCTGTCAGTCCTTGGAGGGGGTGCGCGTCAATTGTCTTATGTTTTTCGTTGCTCGCGACAAAAAAAAAAGACTCGACGCGTGCTAGGTGCTTGGTGCCGCCGGTGCTTGCTTGCTTCCATGCTTTGCTTTACCTTACCTTGCCTTGCGTTGCCTTGCCTTGCTGGGGGGGGTGCCCGTGTCTGCGCACCTTGAAATTGCCTGAAGAATGGGTGCGGCGGTACAGCAGCAGCAGCAGCCAAACCTGGCACTCTTGGTCGCCACGCTCTGGAAAATTATGACGGCGGGGGGCTCGCTCGTGGCTGCCCGTGTGGAAAGAAGAACACCAGCTCGGGGACCGGTCCTCTTTTTCATCTCATCTCGATCTGTCTATCCGTCTCTCTGTCTGTCTATCTGTCTATCTGTCTGTTTTTATCCTCTCTTCATCATCAAAAGAAGCGCATCCAGGGATTCAGCGACTCATGTAGTCGGGCTGGGCAAAGTAGTAACTGACCTTTTTGGCGCATCTTTTTTAGACCATGCACCAGTGGACGATTACACCGAATCTCCCCCCCGGGTCGGAGTACCTCTACTCCAACTCCACCAACCACCCGAATGAGCTCCAGCAGTGAGTACCTCGTCTCCTTGTACCTTTTCGTATCTGGGTCCTCCGCCCTCCCCCTCCTCCCCTCCCCCCCCCCCTCCCACCCCTCTCTCCTCCTTCTCCTCCTCTGCTCTCCCTTCCTCAGCCATCTCAAAAAGGCGCCTGCACAAAGGTTCCCATCAAGCCCCCTCCCCGCCCATTTATGTACCTCAAGTACTCTCTCCCTAGGCTTTGACCTGCAACCATGGGAGCAAAGTAGAGTACAGGGAACACCCGACCCATCGCCGACCCTACCTACCCAGGCGCAAAGCTTAGGAGGCTGTCAAAAAAGTTGACGAGGCCAAAACATCCATCCACACACACGCGCGCGTACACGCACATACCCATACCCATTATACACGCCGACGTCTTGTTCCTCTACCTTTCTTGGCCTCGATCTTCTTGTTCTCCCTCCTCCTCCTCCTTCTCCTCTTCCTCCTCCTCCTCTTTCGCCGCTGCCCACATCCCCCTCGCCGGGCCCGCGCGTCGTCGCCGTCGCTCTGTCGTCGTGGTCCAACCTGGTGCTTCCGGCCCAGGCTGTTCCCGACACAGCTCCTCCATTCGTCTGTAATGAAGAAGCGGACGGCAAACGACGTTCAGTCATGGCGTCCACCGCAGCAGACCGCGATGCCGACGCTGCAGCACCAGCAACCGTTGCAGCAGCAGCCGCAGCCGCCAAACGCGTTCGCTAACCATGCCCCCTGGTATAGTCCGTCTCATTATCCTCCTCAGCAGCCCGACATGACTCGGCGCGACCAGCAGCAACAACAACAGCAGCAGCAGCAGCAGCAGATGGACTTCCGGGGATATGCCCAGCCACCACCACAGGCTGCGCAACAACAGCAGCAACAACATGCCGCCCACCCGCAGCATCCCCAGCATCCGCAACAGCATCATGCTGCTCCGCCGGTCCAGCAGCCCATGGCTCATGCTCAGCAGCCGCAGGCTCCACCTCCCCAGCAGCAGACCCCCACCCCGGCCCCTGCGCCGGCTCCGTCGAGACGGAAGCGGCCCCAGACCGGCGGTCACCCCCCGGCCCATCCTCCGCCGCACGCGCCCCAGCTGAGCGCTCAGCATGCCCAGCACCCACAACACGCCGTCCAGCACACTCAACAACAGCATGCCCCTCAGCATATTGCCCAACACCCTCAGCATCCCCAACACCCTCAGCAACACCCCCAGCAGCATGCTCAGCAGCATGTTCAACAGCAGCATGTTCAGCAGCAGCACGCTCAGCAACAACACACCCAACAACACACGCCTCAACACCAGCACGCCTCGGTGCCTCCCCCACAGCAGCAGCAGCAACAACAGCAGGTTCCCCAGCAAGCTGCCCATCCGGCACCTCAGCCTCCACAGGTCCCCGTGCAGCAGCAGCACCCACAACATGTCCAGCATCCGAGCCATCAGCAGCATCAGCAGCAGCAACAGCAGCCCCCGCAGGTGGTCCAGCAGCAACAACCGCCGGCCCCGGTCCCCGCCCCAGCTCCTGTTGCTGCCCCTACTGCCGCCCAGGTACCAACAGCCCAAGTGAAGGCACCGCCTCCAGACGATGCGACGCCTGTCCCGCCCCCGCCTCCGGCGAAGAAGAGCCGGACTAACACCCCGTGGACACCGGCGGAGGAGCTTCGGCTGAAGCAGATGCGGGATGCTGGCAACAGCTGGGCAGAGATTGCTAAGGTACCTTGTTGCCACAACTGTATTGTGATTTGTGGGCTTGGCTAACTTGGTGCGTTACTAGACCTTTCCCGCCCGGACGGAGGGTTCTGTGAAGAAGCATTGGTACAAGGATATGCACTATGCCGAGTTTGCAGAGGATGAGGTTAGTCAACCATCAGCTTTGCGGATTTGATGGATAGGGGCTAACGTGTATTTTGATATAGTCTGCGGCTTTGATGAGTGCTATCAAGGAGTACGAGAATAATAAGTGGAAGGTTATTGGCCAGAAGGTTGGCAAGCCAGCCAAGGCCTGCGAACAGTATGCAAAGGAGCATTTCCCAGGTAGGAAGCCCTCTCTCCCCCCACCAAGAAGGAGGGTGTGAAGGCAACTGATGGCTAACCGTTTGCTCAGAGCTGTTTGCAAACCAAAAGAGATGATACATCTGCGGTTTTCTGTTTTTCTACCGGTCAAATGAGAACAAGAAAGAGAGCACCCGCCCCGCCTTTACTCCCCGGTGGGATTCTGCAAGGCTGGTGGAGGCTTGTTTTTATGCGAGTCTCCTCGCATACAGCAGCGCCGTGTGTTTTTGTTTTTTTCTGTGGATATTTCTCATTCGAAACTTGAGACTGGTGTTCCTTTCCCCGAATCTTGCACATTTTCAGGAAAGGCGCCTGGCGTGGAACACACAAAATTCGACTTGGGCCTTGGGCATTTTAATCGGCGCTGCCTTTTCTGACACGCGGTTTGGTTCTTGTTTTTCATTTTGGTTAGCTAAAGGGGGTCTACTGGCATTTGACGTCGTTTTGCCTTCACTTGCAGCTATATTCCCCTGGGATGCGTTTCTGCCGCCAGGAGCTTGTTTTCTCAGTATGGGTTTGCTCTGGACTAGGCTTGGCAGAGCTCATTCATTTTTCGTCTCTTAAGCAAGGAAAGAGGGAATGGTGGGAATACGAATACAAACTTTTTAGCCTCGAACAGCTCTGATCTCGTGATGTAACTTGAGCTTTTGGTGGATGATGTGATGTGCAAGGTAATTGCAATAATGAATGTCGAGTAGTAATTGGATAGTTGAGATCTCGGCTTCTCAGCTGCACCCGGCCCGCCTGTTTTCTCTGACATGGCCGGCAGGATGGGACAGACACGGCGAGGTTTGGTGCGACCAGACGTTCGTTGAATCATGTTGCGCAGCCGGCTACAGCTGCCACAGCTGCACGTCAGATTCGACACAGCCAACGGCGATCGACAGGCCTTTTTTCTGATACTGGCTTCTCACCTTCTCTTGAGAAGGCTCGAAAGCAACGGCAGGACAAATGCACAGTACGTCGTTGTTTCACGGGGAAACACCAGTGCCGGAGGAAACACGGCAGATATTCGCTTGCAGTGGTAACACGGCGCATTGATTCGTAGATTGGGGATGAGCCACGGGATCAGATCAGCAAGAAACAAGAGAGGGATTATTACGAGAAATATGTTGAGAGCGGCGTGGTCGGAAGGTGCTGGTGGTGACTTGTGGCGTCATTCTGGGAATCCAACTAGTGTATTATTGAAGGTGCCCAGCAATCTGGGGAAAGGCGACCAGGCCTGCTTGGCGCTGCCCGCTGCCCGTTCTGGATCCAACCTTTGGAAATGCCGGTTGGTTTTGTGGAAGCAGTCGGGCGAAGGGGCTGCCCTGCTGGGAAACCTTGAGCGAGAGAATTAAGGTAGGTAGACTTCCATAGCACACCTCAGCATGAAAGCCATCTGAGAATGCGGCGTACAAAAACTGCCAACGGTAGGTAGCGCGCCCATGTCGGTACCTACGCCACCATCACGAGCAGCAGTTCGTGAGAGCCCGGCTGCAGGTCTCAGAAGGTCAAGGGAGAAGGGTTTTGTGGGGTCAGGGTAAAAGACATGGCTTGTCAGTGGTCGAGAGCCTGCGATGCACCCCCCGTGCCGCAACTGGAAAATGTCCCCCAAATGTCCCCACACCCTCGCTCATGATCCTGGACAGGAGAGCGAGCAGCGGCGTGCGAAGCGAACCTGGAAGAGAGGAGAACTAAAATAGCCCCCCGCTGCTTTTTGCGGGCTCACCCTCTTTTTGTTTCCTCCTCCTTCAACACCTGGTCAACTCTCCACGAGGCCATCTCTCTCTCTCTCCACCGGAAGAGCATCCCTCGTTTTGTTCTCTTTCCACCACCACCACGGGACTCTCTTCATGTTCGCCTGAAGACCCCAAGCCAATCGCTTCCAACCCATCCCTCACGTTCGCTACCTAATTAATCACCCAAAGACGCGCTCCCCAATCGACTCGTTTCCGTCAAGAACCCAAAGAACGTCGTCGAATCTGTCGAACCCTCTCCGTCTACCTGTCAATCGCTTCACCACTACCTACCTACCTACCTACCTTACGTACCCATCCGAAACATTACTCGCTCACTCTTTCGAGGGAACGGTCAAACAGAACCATTGTGCCGGGTTGCGCATTCCACTGATCCCAGCATCGCACCACTTGCTCGCATAAACCTGGCCACCGAAAGGGAATCAAACTACCTCGACGACATCTCCCTCCACACATCCCGACGCAGCATTCCACTGCGTCTCTGTCGCTTCCCGAAACTACCGATTTTTCGAGAACAATTCTAGAATACACCAACCATGCTTCGATCTCTGTTGCCGCTGGGCGTTGCCCTTCTCGGCGCAACCAGCGTTCTGGCTGTTGATCCTCCATCCTGCAGTCTGGACAAAAAGTGCCCCGAGGAAGCTCCCTGCTGCTCTCGTAAGTCAACATCCCAAGCTGTGCGCCGAGTTTGAAACTCGTTTTCTGGTTGGCGGTCCGCTCCGCCTGTTCGTTTGTTTGTTCGGTGTGTCGCGGACGGAGCTGTCAGGGTTTCCAAGGTTTCACTGCCGCAGCCTAGATGACAAGCACTGACATCGGAAACCTGCATCGCAGAATACAACCAATGCGGCGTTGGCGCATTCTGTCTCGGCGGCTGCGACCCGCGCATGTCCTTCTCCATCGACTCCTGCGTCCCTGCGCCAGTATGCAAGGACAAGACGTACAAGATGGACTCGCTCGACCGGTACAAGCACATCAGCGAGTATCTCGGCGACTCTAGCAAGGTGGACTGGGTTGGCCAGGGAGAGCCCCTCCTGTACAACGGCCATACCCTCCTGACCATGCCCCCCAAGTCGGTTGGCACCGTGCTGGCCACCACGACCTACATGTGGTATGGCAACGTCAAGGCCAGGATCAAGAGCTCCCGGGGCGCTGGTGTTGTTACCGCCTTCATCCTGTTTGGTGATGTCAAGGACGAAATTGACTTTGAGTGGGTTGGTGTCGACCTGAATACCGTCCAGACCAACTACTACTTCCAAGGCATTACAGATTGTGAGTACCACACCCTAGCGCGCAGAAGCTCTGGCCTATAGGCTAACCATATACCTCCTCTTTTCTAGATGGCAACACTGGCAATTTGACTGTTGACGATTCCTACAACAAATTCCACGACTACGAAATCCAATGGACCCCTGACGAAATTCGGTGGCTTGTCGATGGAAAGGTTGGCCGTGTCAAGAAGAGATCCGAGACTTGGAACGCCACTTCCCAGCAATGGAACTTCCCGCAAACGCCATCCCGTGTTCAGATCTCCATCTGGCCCGGTGGTCTCGAGACCAACGCCAAGGGCACCATCGACTGGGCTGGTGGAAAGATTGACTGGAACTCGGACGAGATCAAGAAGTACGGCTATTACTTTGCCACTTTTGGCGAAATCAAAGTCGAGTGCTGGAAGACGGACAAGGCGCCGGGCACCAACAAGGGCATCTCGTACTACTACAACGACATCTCGGCTACCAACAACACCGTCGTGGACAGCAACAAGCCGACCATTCTGAAGAGCTTCCTCGGCACAGGGACCAACATGAACAAGGGTGACAAGGCCCAGTCCGGCAGCGCCTCCCAGTCTTCGGCTGTTCACGCTATTCCCGGCGGCGGCGTCGTCGGTTCTGGCAACACCCCCGGTGTTGATGGCAACGGGGGCTCCGGCTCTTCTGGCGGCTCTGGTTCCGGCTCTAGCTCCGGGGGTGCTGCTTCCAACCCTGGCTGCAGCTCCGACGGGTTTGTGCAGAACTGCGGCCAGGCTGCCACTGACGGCGGCGACGGCAACAACAGCAACAATGCCGTTCGCGGTGCCGACAGGACACTGGGTGCCAGCGCCTTTGCCGTCATCATTGGCATCGCCGGCCTCCTATTCCTTTAGTACGAAAAACTACAGAACTTTTCACCGATCTGCCCTCACATTGTTTCCTTGGTTTTACGAACGGACAACACCTATATGATGTTATTTTGCTTGGCTCTTCTCGGGCGCGCGGTTGCTCACCAACAACTTAATTTTTTTGCTGCACCTTCTTTGTGTTTACTTGATACCATACCCGTATACGGCTTTATAGTTTCATGGCCTTGTCTTTTCTTGGCCAACCTCTTTTTTTTTTCATTTTCTTTTTTTTCCAGCATCGCGCGCGGAAGTTTTACAGCATTTCATCGGCGGCATGTCGCAAATATCAACATTCGGTCTCTTCTTCTCGTATATAAACCGACACAAGAAAACAATGGTGTTGAGAGGAGAAGGAGGAGAGCTGGGCGGCAGGATAGGAGTTTGGGGTGTATTCCGTCATGTCGGGTGTATGTACTGGTGTTTATAGGAGTAAAAGTTGAAAGGTAGTGAAGAGAATTGAGAGTGTCTGAGCCTGAAATGTTTTTTATTTTGCCTCTGACAGAGTGAAGCATCGCTTCTGTTTTGTGGTCCCCGTATCTTGGCCAAGTGAGAAGACTCTTGAACTGCACTACATATCTGCACACACTCCCAAACGATCCAATACAGATTAGACTTGACACACAAAGTCTTATTCTTTCTTATCCTTAGTCTCCTCAGCCGCCCGAATACTTTCCTCGGCCCTCAGATACCCTGGTTCTTGCTGCAACCTCTCCAGATACTCGGCGACCCGTGGGTACTTGTCCCACAGGGAGATGTTGCCCGGCTGGCCATTGCCAGCAGGAACCATCACCTTGCCCACCCCGTCTCTGGCGGTGGCCAGGTTAAAGCTGAGTAGGATGTCTACCGCGGTCAGGAAGCTCCCACAGAGATACCTCTCGCCTTCATCACCAACCGGCGAACTGGCGGCCAGCATGCCATCCAAAAAAGCCAGGTGCTTCTCCGCAGTGGGCACGACAAACGCCTTGTAGACCTTGTTGGCGACAAAGCCCGTGATGGGGCGGATAAAGAAGGGGATCTTGTTGCTTCCAAAGACTTTGTTTCATCGCCGCGTTTTGTCAGTCTTGAACTTTTTGTACCCATCCTTCTACGAGAAAGGGAAAAAAAAATCACATACTAGCCAAGATAACGCCAATCACGAGCGTGAGCGCGAAGCTCCCCTCGGCATAGTGAAGCAGATACTGATACCTCATCCAGCCCTCCGTCTCCCCCCCCATCTCCCCCTCCCTGCCCTTGGTCCACTTCTCCGGAACCAGCGCTCTTCTTCCATTATTCTTGGGAGGGAAGTGGTCACAGAGATACTGGACAATGAAGCCGCTTTCCGCCAGGACGATAGTGTCCCGGTGAGGCTCGGACGGGAAGGAGATGGTCAGCACGGGGGATTTTCCAAGAGGGTGGACGTTCTCCAGCTCGCGGGGGGCGAGGCCGCTGGGGGTGCGGCGGAAGACTCTGATGGTGTAGGTCAGGTCGAGCTCCTCGAGCAGCCAGACGATGCGCTGGGCTCGGGAGTCGTTGAGCCTGGGGTGATGCGGTTATGGTGTCAGCACGTGGTGAGCAGGATAACCACAACTACCTAATAAACCCACCACGTGGGTTTGACAACGGCTTCGGACACCAACGGGGGAAACAGCTGCAGTAGTGCGGGTGGTCAAATGCATGATACTGACGACTAGTAGGCATACCAATAGAGCGTTATCTCTGGTTTATCGGCCGCGGTCGTGGTGCTTGTCGACTGGTGGGGTATGTCTTCGGAATTTGGTGATGTCATGTTGTAGTGTAGTGTGTTGTACGATGCTTCGAGTCTGACCTCCACGTTGAGTATCGTTTGGTGGTTATCGGTTTCCGTCGCGCCGAGAGGCTAAATCTTTTAGACTTGTTTGGTGAGGCCTGTTGGTGTCGGGCGTTTTACCCGCCTGGTTGTTGATTACATGATGGTATTTCCCAAGGCTCCAGGACAGAGATGGATCGGTACCCGAGCGTTCCCCGCTGGAGCGTCCCGACCTGCTGGAGCGCTCGATGCTGGCGCGGCTGAAGTAGCCTGGACTGATCTGGCCAGTTGATTGACATCGCCGGCTCTTGGACCCGTGTCCCTGGGGGAGGGTAGTGTAGTGTAGTGTAGTGTAATGATGCCCGCTGCCACCAACTGTCGCGCAGATGGCGTAATTCAACACCATGTCGCGATTCGGACCGTATTGAGACGCCAACACCGACGGCGCATCCCCTGGTCCAACGGAAGCGACATGAACGTTCGAGGTTGGCGACCCTAACCCTCCACTGCCAACTTTTCAAGCTGGCACAACATCCAACATCCAACATCCCGCGCCCTTTGACGGCCTGGGCAGCATGATTTGAGCAGGCGAGAGATTGATGTCGCACTTTGGCATCCCTCTTGAGGCCTCAAAAGGTCCAAAGGTCCAAAGGGCCAGGCGTGACGGACCGCGTGATAAAATGGGCCATTCCTGCGATGACATGCAACCCTCCGTTTACGGTGCTGTGGACATCAGCTAGCGAGTCTGGGCGGCGGGGGTGCTTGAGGGGTGCTTGAGGGGTGCCTGAGGGGCGCTCGATAGGGCTGGACCAATCAAGCCCACCGGAGTTCCAGCGATTGTCCAGCGGGGAGCCGCTGTGGGTACGGATGGATGCAGTCGGGTCCAGCTCCGCGATCCGCCTGCGCCGCTGTGTTGCATTCATCGCCCAGACCTCTCTCTCTCTCTTGCTGCCCGGCTGTCCTTCAAGGTACCGCTCCCGAGGAGGAGGGGGACAGCTCCTACCAAAGCTGTTGGGGCCGGAGGGGGTATATTTGGTGGGGGGTTCCTCCTCCTTTGCCCTCGACTGTGCCTCTTTTCTACTTGTTTTTATGATTCAACATCTCCCAGCTGGCTGGCTGCACACACACTCGTTCTTGTTTACTCCAGCTTCATCGCCACCACAAGTACGGTAAACAGCAACAACCCCCGACCCCTGAAAGAGCGTCAGCTGTTGATTACACACCATTCCTACTACCACCACCGTCACCATCACCATCACCAGCAGCAGCAGCAGCAGCAGCATAAGCACAACTATTATTTGAAGGTAGCCAACAACCAGATGGGCTCCAACATGGCTTCAAATCACAACAAACGCCCCAAAACAAACCTCCTCACCACCCCCGGTGAAATCCGCAACCAAATCTACTCCTACCTCCTCCCTACCCACCAGACAATCGTCATTGCCTCTCAGCGAAAAGACGGCTTTTCATCATCATCATCATCATCATCATCCCAAGAGCAGTACATCGGCAAATCCCTCCGCCATGACCTCTCCACCCTCTTCCTCCTAAACAAGCAAATCCACCTCGAAGCCTCCACCTTCTTTTACAGCAACAACACGTTCGTCCTGCCGGGGGACGCCACCTCCCTGCCCCACCAGGCCCAGGCCAACCTCCTGCTGCGGTGGTTCCTGGACCGGATCGGGGAGAGAAACTGCTCCAACCTGAGGAGGTTGGGGATCCCGTTCCCGCTGGAAGGCGGGCTGGGGCAGCTGAGGGACGGGTGTGAGCAAGCGATCGAGGAGGAGGAGGGGGCCAAGAAGAGGCGGTTCATCTCTGGCTTGGTGAGGAGGTGTCCCAACCTGGAGGAGCTAGAGATTGACCTGGGAAAGGGCGACACCCCTAGTCTGGCGGGGAGCGCGCCGGTGTCGAGCAAGATGGAGATGGCGGGGTCGGTGGAGGGGCTGCTGAGGCAGTCGTGGGCGGGGCTGAAGGCGGTGAGGGTGTACTGGGGCGACGAGGTGATCTACAAGCAGAGGAGGCGGGCCAGGAGTTGGGAGCCGCTGCGATACTGTGTGCCGCCTGAACAGGTGCAGGTGGAGGAGGAGTGGGTGGTGGAGAACATGAGAGACAACGAGGCCAAGGAGGCGCACTACCACGGTCGGTATTATGAGCGGTGGGAGTGGAGGGTGGAGGACGCCATCCACGATTTCTACTCGCCTTATTCGAGCATCAATCTCCGGTCGTCTTTTGCTTTGGAGAGATATAGGGTGGCTGCCCGGGCGGCGGAAACGGCGCCGCCGAGGGATTGGATGACTGCCAACCATCCCAGAATCGAGTTTGCCAAGGCTTTCCTCAAGTCCCCTTCTCGTGCAATGAGCGAGAGGAATGAGGAGAAGGAATGGTGGAGAATCAGAAGGAAAATGGCGAGGGAGTACACTGTCTCTTACTGCTGCACCATGGCCGGAGGGAGTAGCTACCGGACCAGGAGTAAGAGCAAGAGGACGGCAACATGGTTGAGGGATACACTGGCGAGGTTGTAGTCGTCGTCGTTTCAGGCTGAGCATGTTTGGGTTGGGGTTCTGGTTTTGATTTCTTACTTTTCTTTGGTCGTGATACCATTGGCTTTTTGTTGGGTTGGAATTCATGGGTATCGGTTTATGGGTTATATGTTTGATGAAGATACCAGGTGATGCCTGAACGCAGCTTGGTGTTTGGATCATGTTCTGCAAGCTATTTCCTAGATGATACCTTACTGAAACGGGCATTTTGGCTCGAATGTAGTCAAAGTCATTGGTTTTCTTTAGGTAGTTCATTCTCCCAATATGGAGAGATTTTTCATATTTACACCACCATCTTCTAAACAGCCTCCTGTGCAGACTTCAATAACTTTGTCGCCCTGTCCTTTGCAATATCACACATGGCCTATGTCACTTGAGTTAGCACATGTCCCCTCTCACTCTTCACTCATTTTTTATATTGATGGCAGAAACGCACCTGTATCCCCTCCTTTTCCTCCTCCCTGATATCCCCCCTCTTGATCCTCCGCTCCATATCCTCCATAATCACCCCCCTGCCCCTCCCATTGACAAAAACCACATATCTCAACCCGGGAAAAGCCCTCTCATACTCCTCATTCAGCTCGGCCAACCTCGTCGCCTCCTTCTCGTCCCCTCCCCTCAGCTGTTTCTGCTCATTCTTGCTCTGCTCGCTCAGCTCCTCCTCTTTTTCGCCTTGCTTCGCCTTTGGCGCGCCCAGTCTGGGGTGGCTCCCCAGGACGTGGTACAGCTTCTGTTTCCCCTCTGAATCGCCCTGGACCTCCGAGGCGATGGTCAACAGCTGGCCTCGTAGCGTGTCGATGAGCTCGTCGTAGGAGGCGAAGGAGCAAGTGCGGATGGTGGGGAGGGCGAGGGAATGGAGCTCAGAGGTTGGCTCGAAGAGCAGGTCGAGGGTGGAGGTGAGGGTTGCGTCTGGTAGAGTGGGGAGGGAGGAGATGGCGGGGAGGAATGGGGTTGCGGTGGGGTTGAGGGGGGACATTTGTTTCTGTTTGTGTTTCCAGCACTTGGGTACGTTAGGTAGTGTATGTAGGTATTATTTGAGAGAAATGAAAACTGCCGCGAATGGATTGATTGATGGATGAGCAATGAAGGCGAGAAAACAGGATTAACCTGACATCAAGAGAGGCTTTCTTGTCTTATCTAAATACCTATAGACGCAGTCACGCACAAGACCAAGAAGACGTCTGGTATGATCAAGGCACAGCGGCTGTGGAGATGCGCGGGGTTGCATGGCTGTCAGCCCCGCCCGCAGCTCGCCGAAGACTGCAAGTTGACGTCGGAGATCGGATGACGGACAGCGGACCGGAGCGGTGGCCGGATCGGTTGGGATCGCGGCAGGCAATACACAAAAACAAAAGGACAACACAGCAACCTAGGTCCACTCGCTCCGATTCCGCTCTCGGCCGGCGCCGTGCGAGGCCGCCGGCATATCAAGGTCCTGTCTCCTGTCCTGTCTGCTTGTATATACATATACATCCTTTTCTCTTCAAGCCTCACCTATGCTCCCCCTGACCGACCATCTGCCAGTAACGACAGAAAAAAATAAACAAAACAGCAAAACAAGATGCAAAGTTTTCGCGAACCAGCCAATGCGTCTTTGAAACAGCGATATATATAAGCAAAAGCAATTGTGCCACCCACCCATAGACCGGATGCCACCGGTCAGGCCATCAGACAGATACCTATGCCACCCTGACAGACCAACCAACCAACCAACCAACCTACCTACCTACCTTGACCAGTCCCAACCCATCTGGGCTCGCTCGTCCTGCCCAACCAGAACCTTTGGTGTTGTGGCTGCCGGTACCGTACGTATGAAATGCAATTACAGCCCAAGTGAAATAGGTAAATAGTAATCTTGGGGATAAAATGGGTGGTGTTTAGCACCGAGCGTTCCACGGAATCCCGTCCAGATCGTCCATGTAATCCTCAAACTGCTCAACAGGGCCTTCTTCGTCAGACTCATCGCCCTCGCCCCCGACGCCAAAGATGAGCCCAAAATCAGCATAGACCTCGTCGGGTTCGTCCCCATATCGACTTTCATGCACCGATGTGGGAAACGCCACGCCGTCGTCGTCGAGATCCTCAATGTCATCCAGCGGCAGAGCCGGCGGAGTTCCTCTCAGCTCCGGCGAGCGCAGGGGCCGCAGCCTCGGACTCGGGATTCGTAATCGTGTGGGTGAGGCTCCGCTGGCTGTCGGCCCCAGCGGTGGCGACCGACTGGGCGGCGATGATGGCGTGACCACCGGTTTGGCGGGAGCGCAGGCAGATGGCTGAGGGGAGACGGAAGGCATCACGGACGCGGACTCCCCAGTCGACGGGTGAAGCGCTCTCATCAAGGCGAAACTAGCGTGCTGTGAAGCGGGATGCCTGGCTTGCGTGTCCGGCCCACTGCTCCCTCCACCACCCCGAGCCATGCCCTCAGTTGCCATTCGCAGCCTGCACCGGTTGAAGATGGCTTGCCGCCGCAAGAATGAATCCGGGCTGACTTGTGGCGGCGGCGGAGGCTGTGATTGAAGCTTTCTTGCCGCCATGATGGCGGCAAGTTTGAGAAACCGTTTGTCGCCCGAAGCCACCACTTCTCGGTTGAGAATGTGAGTGGCCGGGAGCGAGAACGGGGCTGAAAGACGTGAGGTCACGAGATGTCGCAAGAGCCGCCGCTTTTTGCAGCTCATCGAGGCTGTATTGTAGCCGTCCACATCCGAGTCTGGTCGTCGGCGTTTCAAATTTGGCCGAGGACGGACAGGCAAAGTGCTGGGGGTGAATGTAAACGTCGCTCCTTTAACCGGGTGATAACCAAACCTGTCCAAGGCAAGACAAGGTCCCGGCGGTGATGAGATGTCCACATCGCCATCGCTCTTGTTGACAGCGACAGGCGTCGAGGGCGTGATGATGACGGGTGATGACCTGGACGAGGTGGCCTTTTCGGTCAGTTCCAGAAACCGGCCTTCCGGTTTGCTGACCCTGGCTGAAAGTTCGCGCAGGTCGTTCAGGGCTGGTAGGGCGGCTGCTCGCAAGAGGGCGGCGCCGAGGTCGACGCGTTCATTTGGTTGAAAACGAGAATCCCGAAAGTGCCAAGGTCCGTACTGTTCAAACGAACTCTGACTGATGGGCTCAAGCTGAACCCCCATGGCCACGCGCTGATGATAGTTCCAACCAGTAACCCTCCTGTGCTGGGCGTTGTGTTAGCAACGCATGATCGTCTCCCTGGTGTTTTTGATCCCAACGGCCAATCCAGACACTGAGCACTGCGCGAGCATAGAGGTTGACGAGGTGGCTGATGTGGTGAACCCTCCCCAGGTTTCGTGGTTCGGCAGTCTCCGCGGGAATACCAGACTGTCGGGATGCGGGAGAGCAGGGGGAGGGGGAGGGGGAGGGGGGAGGGAGGGCAGAGGGGAGAAGGAGGGAGGAGCGGGATGGGTGAGGCAGGGAGCTGTGGTCTATGTATTTATTTGACGGCATCCAGTCAGGCGGTGTTGGGTGGAGAAGACGGAGATCTGGTTCCAGGGTGCAGAAGGAGGTGTGAACTCTCTGGGAAGACGACGCTAGGGAAGCCTTAGCCAGAGGCACGGTAACACGACATGGGGTCCATGGCCGAAATTCTGGGGAGAGGAGGGGGGAACTTTCTGGGGTTGCGCAGTAGTGCCGGGGAAGCTGACGCTGACTGGTCAGTCGTGGTCAAGCGGCGAGTGTGGTGTACACTGCAGCATCAGCATCAGCATGAGCATCAGCATCAGCATCAGAGGTATCAACCGGTGGTAAGTTTGAGTGAAAACCCGGGCAGATCGTGAGGTCAAATGGTTTCCAATATTTGCCGAGAGTCGGGTGCCACAGCTAGAGAGAGAGAGAGTTGATGACAGACAGACAGACAGAGAGACAGAGAACGACAGAGACAGAGGAGACAGAGACAATAACAGCTGTGCCTGTGTGACCAGTCACGGAGTTTTAATGGCGTAATAAAAAAAGAAGAAGCTCTATGTACAGTAGAATCAGGTCTGGTCTGCTGAGTTGCATTCTCTAGCGAGCGAGAGAGCGAGACAGGCCTGTTCCCTGTGAGTTGGGCCAGCCCCTCTTTTGATGCTCGGACCAGATCTTTTCCCCGGAATTCGGCCTAAACCGTCCACGTCCACACGACTGGATGCACTCTGTCGATATCACTTCTCTTTTCTTCGTCGTGCATTGCCTGTCAGCACATGACGGAGATCAGCCTTTGACGCTCTTGAGCAGGTCACGCGTCGCTTCAGAAAAATGCCGGCGGCACAGCACCAGAGAAAAAGAGAAGCTGGAATGCAACAGCGGTTGGGAGAGGTGCAGTGAGGTGCAGGCTCAACCCCTCCTTTGCCAATTTTCTCTCTCGTTTTTTTCTTTTCTTTTTCCGCCCCTTTTCCCATTTGCTTGGAACACATGCAGTCGGACCCTCTTCTCATCAGACATTTCTCACTAAAAGATACCTACCTCGCAAAGAGAGGACCAGATGTCAGATGATGTGAACTACACTATGTTCTACACTACATACATACCAACTAGATAGTGCATAGTGTAGTGTAGTGCGGGTAATGTTCTCTCCACTGCGGGCACCAAGATGCCAATCCGGGGTAAAAAGTGCAACTTGCAAGGCTCAGGGGTTGGACGAGGCCAAAAACAGCAAGGAAGCTCACGCGCAAGAAGAGAAGGTTCCCTCTCCTTCTTGGCGCCCCAGAGGTTTCATCGTAAATTTGATAATTACTGTACCACACGCGCGCTGAGTTCCGCCCCCCGTTGATGAAAACCGAAGCTGCCCGATTGCACCCGCTTCGTGTTGCCGTTGTCATCGACCTTGAGCTTCAACCGCCAGACAGCCATGATGGATTTCTTCACTGCTCAGAACTCCACACCGTTTCCCGCATGCTTCTCTTTACATTGGAACTTGATTAGTCTCAACAATCCATAGCTCTTTGCCATACTCGGGTCTCCAACTTATACCTAGAATATCATGCCATCGTCAAAGTTAGGTAGCAAGTGCCAAGGGCTACTATTGTGTGTTGGTAAGGGCAATAGGGCTCCATCGTCACGTAGTGTACTGGAGTTCCCACGCCTTCCTGTATAGGAAGCTGGTTTGTTGCTGCGTACCTAGTGTATGTATGTACAAGCTTCTCATTTCCTACGACCCCTGGATCATGACATTGGGCGACAAGGCAAGGCAAATGTACATAGCAACTTGACATCAACCTGGATCCAGACCCCTCATTTTTTCCACCACTTACCAAACCCTCGCACTTTCTGGGTCATTTCGTTCATGCTGCAGCCCGCAACTTTGGTTGGGGGGACGGCTCTACCACAGGATTGGATCTTCCAAACCCAGGGTGGCACACCTGCTGTCCTGCGTATGTAGGCGCAGAATCCCCGCCGTTGGGAGATGATGGGGGGATTCTTTTCCTAGAAAGGAAAGCCTTCGAGAAGGAAAAGGGACGGCTTTCGATGGGGGTCAGGAAGAGCATTCGCAGCTTTCGACAGAAGAGAGCCAGCCGTCTTAGCATCTCATTTCATTCCAGTTTGAAGCAAGTGATTTGACGGTCCATGACGGCCGTGGCTGTATTGGTGCTCCTAGTTGTGAAGCGGGAGTACACTAAGGCTCAAAATGAGTTGGCGCTACTGAATCGCAGGTCAAAGGTGAATCCTTCTCTTTTCCATCATTCGAGATGAGAGCTTTCAAGGTCAAAAATCGAATGTTGCGACCCCCAAATGTCGTCTGAAGTGGAGAGTCAAAAACCGTGGGGGTCACTCCACCACTGCACCCCCACCACCACCAGGGTTCTCCAGATGGTCAGTGCATGGGGACACGCTATTCCCAAAGGAGGGCATCTCCTCACTGCTTGTTTGTGGGGGAACAAGCGAGTTACCCCAACCAACCAAGATTGTCCATATCACAACCTTTGTTGCGCCGTCGTCAGTGTCGGTGTCCTTCTATCCCTACCCATCGAGAGGGGATATGGATACCTATGTCAATCGACCGGAACGCCCCGAAAGGGGATGCATCCATTCGGTCACGAGTCCGAGACGGATCCGATTTGTCTTCCCCGAATCTCGGATTCGAACCGAGCGCTGACGATTTCCCCTCTCGGAGCCGCCACACCGGACTACGCAGAGGCACGCTGTTATTCGTATATCTTTCTTCACGGCATCCGCATCTTTAAAAATGCTGGTGCAACATGTCCACAAACCACGCTGTTCTTTGGGAGTATTTAACAGAGGGCACTGAGATCATCACGTGGAAAGGAATGCCTCGGCTGGCGCTTCAAGGAACCAACCCCAACGCCGAAGTGGATCGCCCCGCCCCGGCGGACGATATTCCCGTTGAGCTGAGCGCCTCACCCAACGCTCTAGTAACCTACCTGCTGTGTCCTCCCCGGCCGGGTATAGGATAACTGAATCCGGGCCTTTGCCTTTAGGGGTTGAACCTGTGATAGTGCATCCCGTTTGTTGAGAATATATTAACACGTTGTATTCCCACCACAAGAACGACGACATACAGACATTGCCCATCCTCAAACACCGGATTTGGTGGTACCGTGGCTGAAACAACCAACTTGACCATCTTCACACCAGCATTCTGACTTGTTTCACATTCGATCGCATAACTTCATATCTTCTTACCTTGTAATCAATGAGTGTAAACATGACTCCCACGGTTGGCGGCGACGAGGACAAACGGCTTTCTTTCCAGGAACAATTCGAGCTCATCAAACTGCCTCGTGAGGGCCAGGCCTACCGCTACATCTCGACTCGATCAGCGTATCTGCCAGGTTCGGATTTTGCAAAGGGAAAAGAACTCCCTAGCTACCACACTGCTGCGTTTGGCGGCCATGTGTATGCTCAGGCCGGCCTGGCTGCCTATAGAGCGTGGAGAGAAAGTGAAAATGAGAAAGGGGTACCAGCACATGGGAGGTTGGATATTCATGTATGTGCCGACATTGACATCACCAACCTCTGTCCAATAAGTGCCCACTAACATCCGGGAAATAAGACAATAAACGGTTATTTTACCCGTATCGGTCTTGCCACAAGGCCGTTCATTTATACGGCTGCCCCGGTCACGGCGTCACGCACCTTCAGTACCGTTTCCGTGACGGCCTCTCAGCCATCTGTTCCCAGCAACTCGCCCTCTGAAGATCGCTTCTCTGTGGAAGACGCCTCACTACCGCAGCACCCGCCAGCCTTCACTGCGCTGCTGTCGTTCAAGCTTCCAGAGCCAGACTGGGACGGCACTGTATCTGAGCAGGAGGCGCCTCCATGGGAGCGTTTTGCCTCCATCCTGTCATCCCGCAAGCCGGAAGAGTGGCCGCCAGCCCCGCCGGTTGACATAGCTGGCGTGGTGGAGATTGTCGGCGACGATCAGGTTGGCACGTTCCCGATCGCGGATATGAAAAAGGTGGACATGAGGGAGTACAACGAGGGGAAGCCGGTTCATGAGAGACGAGAGCTGCTTTTGTACCGACTGCTGAAGCCATTGCCGGACAATGGGGACGCTGTGAGCGGGTACGATGCTAATGCTCATGTGTTGGTGCACGCCTTTGTGGCGGATAGGAATGGGCTGCTGATGGCAGGAAATCACATTGGGCTAGGGTGGAGTCTGGGAAGGGCAGCGAGTTTGAGCTATCATTTTGTGATGCATGTCGAGGCCAAGGCGGCGGTGATGAGGGAGGAGGACGGGTGGTGGATTCAGGAGGTTTGGTTCCCGAGGGCGGGGAGAGGACGGGGGATCGTGGAAAGTAAGATCTGGAGTCCAAGTGGCGTGCATGTTGCAACCGAGTACCAGGACGGGTTGATCCAGGGGTTCGGTGGAAAGCTGTTGAAGGAGAAGGATGCCTCTGGTCAGGAGGCAAAGCTGTAGATGCCAGAGGCCTACATAAATACACTGTTTACTAGGGTGTACAAGCAGGGTTAGGGCGTAGACGTTGGAAGCTACAACCCTGGAGCTCAAGAAGCTTTTCCAAGAGCTTGATGTGGCGCGGGACAAGCTTCCCGTCTAGAGCAAAACAAGTAGAACCACGCCAAATGTACGGTGTAAATTTTAAAACATTGAGACGGGCAATAAAACAACAATGATTACAAGATCCGCTCTCGCTGTCGCTGTCGCTGTCGTCGGTTATGTCATGCCCCATCATCATCAACGTCATTTTCACGTGATACTTCACCTGACTGCGCTAGGCCCAATGAAGCACAGAGCTCTCTGCCTTTTTGCAACTGCTCCAATCCTTGGCTGGAGCCGCGGAAGCCAGCTGTGGCTGCTGGCTACTATTAGCTCAGCAAATCAGACCATCTCCATACACAACTCCTCCTCTCTTCAATTGAGCCACACCCACCAGAACCACAACAACTTCAACACCTCAACCACACCACCACCAACCCCCCCCCCGAAACCGACACCATGCTCCTGCAGCGCTCCGCCCTCGCGATCGCCCGCCGGGCTGCCGTCGCCCCGGTTGTCCGCCGCTCCCTGGCCACCTCCGCCGTGCGCCGTAAGTTTTTTTGACCAGTCCTCTGTTTCGATCTCTATCCGAGATACCGAAAAAAACCGGGCCGAGCTTCTGGTGGGAATCTCGCGCAATTGCACACCCGCACACCTCATGGACGACCGTTGGCTGGGTGGGAGAAGCGACGGAATTGCGAGCCGACGAGGACCACATGCAGACGAGAATAATAATGGACGGGGGCTGATTCGGGACTTTTACTGCAGGTGACGCCGTTCCTGATACCAAGATCAAGGGCATCAAGGGTAGGTCAACCCCTCTCCCCGCAACACATGGCAAAAAGAGGAGGAGGAGGGACAGCATTTGCGTCAGTTTGGGCACATATGAGCCCCTGACGTCAGGAATTGTCAGATTTCTGAAGCAACTCGATTGAACCTCATTTGCACAGAGGGAGAAAGAGAGAGAGAGAGCATGAGCTTCACATGCATGGGTAGAGGGGAAAGAAAAGGAGCTATGACACAAACTGGGCGGTAGCGGGGCAAACGGAATGAATGGCTTGACAAAAACAGCAAAGACTGACACAGATATGCGATACACAGAGGTCAAGACCGTTGACGACCTTTTCGGCCCCGGTGCCCCCGCCGGTACCGTCCCCACCGATCTCGAGCAGTCGACCGGTCTCGAGCGTCTCGAAATCCTCGGCAAGATGGAGAGCGTTGACGTCTTCGACATGCGCCCTCTGGATGCCTCGCGCCTCGGAACACTTTCCAACCCCGTGCTTGTCCGCTCCGCCGGTGAGGAGCAGTTCGCCGGCTGCACCGGTGTCCCTGCCGACTCCCACAACGTCATCTGGCTCGGCGTAGGTTTCCCCTCATCTCTGCATGCAGCCAGGGGTGAAATGAGTGATAAGACTGACATGATGATTCCACAGATGACCCGCGAGCGCCCCGTTGAGCGGTGCCCCGAGTGCGGCAGCGTCTACAAGATGGAGTACGTCGGCCCCCAGGAGGACCACCACCACGATCACGGCCACGGCCACGGCCACGGCTGGCAGGAGCCCAAGACCATGGCCGACTACGTCAAGCCCGAGTACTGGTAAATACCGACGTCGGCGAACTGCGGGACAAGAGCTGTTCGGCAAGGGGAAGCTATTGTTGATAGATAAGAATAGAGGAGGGAGCCTCGGACTTTCCAGGATCACACATGACGAAATGCATAACCCACACACACGCAAGGTGGATGAGGGGTGACTGGGAGGTTCGGGGGTTTGTAGTATATCCGCGACAGGCAGACGGGGGTTGTATAGATTCTTTTCTATGTCTCTGCAACATTGGGTCTGCCTTGTGATGACGCTGCCCCTGAAATGGTCAGTCGAGCCGAGTGTGTGGTACAAACTGTTGGCACGTCCAGTCCCAAATCCAAGCAAAACACTTTGATGACATGCTCGGGACTCCTATCGTGGAGACTTTGGATGTCCCGGTGAGGAGTGTGGCGGCTCTGGGCCCTTCCAAAAAAAAAAAACTGCCGCATCCCTAGATCCTTCAACGCCGCTCAAGCGTGCATGCTACACAGTATGCGTTTAACAACATACCGCACCCGCGTTGTCAGATCAGACCTCACCATCGGTCCAAGGGTTATGTGATGCCTTTACTTTGTACAAGCCTGGTCTGCTTCAACCCTCATCGTCATCAAAGCTAAGCTTGATCTTCTTTGCCTTCTTCTTGGGTTTGGGTTTGGGCGCAGATGTTGCGCCATCCTTTTCCTCGACTTTGCTACTCTTGTTGGTGACTTTCTGATCCCCCTCTTCATCAGCATCTGCGCCAATGACCTTGCCTACTTTCCTCTTCTTCCCAGCGGCACCAATGCTAGCCTTGGCCTGGGTTGGATCCTCCACAGCCGGGTTGCTACCGTCCCCGTCATCATGGCCACCCTTTTCTTGCGCATCTTCTGCCGGCGCGGGTGCGGTCGTCTTCACGCTCCCGTCTACCCCAACAGTAACATCCTGCACTGTGTTGCCGTGCTCGTCCACTATCGTAGGGGCATCCTCTGCCTCGGCGCTGCCGGACCGCTTCTTGGTTGGTCGCCTCCGGGCCGCGAGAATGGGGTCTGGACCACCGCTGCTGCCCCCATCGAACTCGGAAGAAGAAGTGGCCTCGCCTCGGAGACGGGCGAGAAAGGGGGGGAGGGTGGTGTTGTACTGCAGGTTTTTGGCTGTGATTTTCGGGGGCATGTCGTTTTGCAAGAGGGAAGAAGCGCCAAAGTTTTGGGCTGCCGTGCCGGGGCAGAGGGAGGTGCAGTTCCGACTTGGGTGGTGTCCCTGGTGGGAAGGGTAGGACGGCAGAGAAGCTACGTGTGTGGTAGGCGCACGGAAGGCAAGATTGGGCAAGTCGTGCGGTGGCTGTGGAATTGTAACAGCGCGCGCGCGCGCTTCCTGGTTGCGCAGACGGACGGTGGGATGGATGGTGGTGTCCGACGTGTCCAGGTCTCCAGGCTGTCGTGGTGGTCCAGGTAGGTTGTGTGCCGCAGACGCAGAGTCCCTGCTGCTGCTTGTGACGATGGGGACGGGCAAGAGAATAACGTTACAATCGGAAAGGGAGCGCCTTGTGCTTGACCGGTTCCAATTGGGTTGGCGAGAAGAGAGACTTCCAGGTTGATCGGCAGTTGAAGTGCGGTGATCGAACTTCAACGGCGCACCCTGCTCTTCCAGGGTCTGGTATGGTTGGTCTGGGCGCTAGGTATGTTAAGGTCATGCTTGGTGGGGCAACTGGAAACCACTTACAGAAAATCTGCCCCACCATGACTTTGAACGACACCTCCCGTCCGGGCCTTCGAGTCTCGACGACTCTTGCCCGGCCAACTCTCACTCCAACGCCCGACATCTTCGGCAGATACCGGTAATCACCTCGTGGACATCTCTTGTGGCCTTGCTGACCTCCATCACCACCCACCTGCTGCCACCAACAGCCCCTCCCCACAGAGTTCCGGAACCGTTTCCGAGTCGACTCGATGCACGCCAGGCTGTCAGGTTGTCTCGAGTCTGTGGGACTGTCAACATATTGGTATCCAGAGGTCCCTTTTGTACTGCTGATCCCCTGCACCGCTAGTCTAGAGTCCCTAGGTGTTGCATCAGCCTCGTTGCCAGTCACCATCATGACTAGACTCAACCTTGCTTTCCACCCTGTACGGAAAGGAACCTTTGTGCTTACGCATGCCCAATCTATCATGCACTTTGGGGGGCTCAAGGGACGAGATAACAGGCTGAGCTGTCAGAGCGCGTCATCCCGATTGTATCCAGGAAGATGGCGGCCCGCATCCGAGATGCTCTGTTCTGTTGCCGCAGTGTGGCCAAGGGACACAGCAGCCAACCGGAATGCAATCCCTACCCGGTGACCTGCAGCAGCACTCCCCTCTATTCACCACGATCTACCGCCTGGGGCGCCCGGGTTTCCGGGACATACACACTGCAGGGATGCTCTTACCGGCTCTCTGGTCGAGGGATCTCGCCTTGGGCCTCTTAATTCATCCGAAGATAAGTACTCCTTGCTGCACCAAATGTGACATGTCGGACCTCCTCTCATGCAGCTGCCAGTTTGTTCCCTACACCGAACGTCTGTTAGAAAATGGCTAACCATGCCGTGGCACTCACCGGGACCGTCTCACCCCCACCCCCTCCCCCCCTTTGCGAGGCCGGGGAAGCTGGATTTCCCTCCCCGCATTGGTGTAACACGCCATATATGTCTTGTTCGTCCATCAATATGGGGTTGAACCTCTAATCGTGGCGGTGAAGCACTCGTCGGGTCCGGATCTTAATGTCTAGTTCCCCGGAGCACCTACTCCAAGGCTTGGTTACACATCAAAGGGACCAAAGCCATCACTTACACCACCGAGTATTTGCCCTGTGACTTTCGGCTGATGCTGTTGTTGCTGCCATCGTCTGCGGCTTTTGCTTGAACTGGTCATCTCAATATCCCATCTGGCGCACACGTTTTCCGTCCCGTTTTCCCCGATTGGCCTGTTGCCGTAGACTTTGCACGAGACTCAGCCCATGATACATCACGCTTTCCGGGCTTTGCCTGGAAGTACCTTGGGTTGAGAGACTTCTCGTGGCCTTCCGGGCAGCGACGTTGGACAGGGCAGTGATTTGCTCGAGTTGACACCGGATAGCAAACCCGTCCATGATTGTCACTATATAAACTTCTTCGCCGTCTCACATCGCCATGACAGCCCACGATCCACATCGCTATGCCTGTCTCGGTTGTATGCTCTATCCTATCACATCCTTCGTACCACCAGTCCCTCAGGCAAGATGCCTCCCTCTGGTCATCCGATTGACTGGGAAGCCCATCGCAAAATCTTTGAAGACCTGTACATGGTTCAGGACAAGCCACTCGCCGATGTCATGAAGATCATGAGGGAGGACCTCGGCGTGGACGCCACGTAAGTATGCCATTCTCTTTTCACCGATCTACCTTTTAGCCACAGGATATGCTCATTCTAATACGCATTAGCAAGAAAATGTACAAGAAACGAATCAAGGCCTGGGGACTGTTCAAAAACATCAATGGAGACGAGATGATGGCCATGTTACGTATCCAAGAACATCGGCGCAGACAAGGCAGGCGAACCCAGTTCTATCTGCGCGGCAAGCCGGTCCCGGACTCCAAACTCCGACGTTTCTCAAACCGACATGGGGTGGTACTGGACGATGAAGACATTAGTGGCGATGTGCAAGGTACAGCGCATTCACCTTCCAACCCATTCCTTCTGCAGACACCTGACAAGACCACAATCAGCTGCTTTGAGAGAAATCACATTTTCGACTCCTGAGCCCGAAGAGCATCGTGGATCGATCGTCTCGAGACACGGCAGCCTTCACCACTCGAGCCCGGTGATAAGCGACGCGGACTTGACGTCTCTAGACTGCTTCGTGGGCTCACCCAACACAGCAACATGTCAAGTTCTTCCGGACCAATGCCCAGATAGATCATGGGATGTAGCCGTGTCTTCACCGACTGGCTGTGCTGCCCAGGGCGCAATCCAACTCGTCTCTAGTCACTCTCTTGCGGATACGACAAGTATCAGGCCGACCACTCATCAAGTTTACGCCTGTGAGTATCCCACAATGGAGCCTCATCGGGGTGTAAAGGCCTGCTACTGACTTTCACTGTTAGGGCTGGAGGATGCGGATCATTCTCGGTTTGATGGAGATTGCCATTTCCCACCACTTCCTGGAGGCCCGGATATCGGACACGATATGATCAATTCTCCAACTGACCAGCATTTTCCATACGACCAACACTTGGAAATCCAGCAACCAGCTGACAGGTCTCCCAACAGCAGCCTAGAGAATCCAGCATTGTGTTTCAGTCAAGTACCAGAGTTCGTTTGTGACCACAGTTCGTTTCAAAATGCAGCCATCACCAACGATGCCACATTCACCAGACACTATCTGAGTGAGGGAGTGAACGCACACTTCACGGTACGCGATGGGGCAGCGGATCTTCACCATGGCTTCTCCCAACACCATTACGATACACCGACAACCTACGTCGAGCACGATTCCATCAACTTCGGTGGTTGGTCCGGTGTCGACTTTACCTGGCCCAGCTGATCGGACGGGCGATGAATGCCTCATGTCTCATGTCCACTCCATCGGAAAACCGTGCATTTCTTTTGGGCGCCCCCTTGAGGTCAAGGACCACACCAAAGACCTAGCTTTCGACATTTTACGCCTTACCAGTGGCTAATTGGTTTTTTACTGACACTATTTGCTTTCTCTCATAATTTCCTATTCCTGTCTGGAGGGTTATCTGGCTTTCTATACCCATGTACGAATCTGCAGACAGCACACTCTACTATTGTTATCCCTTTCATTGTTTTCTAGAAACTCTTGTGTCAAGTTTCCCTAACAGGAAACGGTTCTGAAAGACATGCCGGATTTCCTTTGCGAAATATACCATTCAGATATTGTTTTGGCGGACATCATATCATGCCCTAACCCTCTTTTACTGCTCTGTGTTCCGCCCCCCCCCTCCTTTTGCCCCTTTTCCTTGGCCGAGGACGACTTTTTCGTTGGGTTTAGGAGACTGCACAGTGATAAGGTGCTTCCCATGATATATTACACGGAATTTGGGGAATTATGGTATCGCCGTTAATGAGGCCCTTACTCTATCAGGTGGTGGTAGGCACGCTACCCAACCTACCACTTGCTGGGCTGAGGAACACTATAGCTGTCCACCGCAGAAGGGGATACCTCATTATTGTCACACATAACAAGATCATTATCTTCTACAAAATACACGGCTTTGTCCTTGGCTGTCTTGTCACTGGATCACCCGTGACCTTTGTTCTCTTCAATTCGCAATGTATATATTGCTCTTCCTTTTGTTCTTCCTTGTACCCTTCCTCTCCTTTTCTTCCTCGTGCTACAACTAAGGTAGTTTGGTAATCACTATCTACAGGTACTTGACTGATTGGTTCCTATTTTTATGCAGAGACATACCTATCTCGCCTCCTCCACCTATGTAAGGTACTCGAGGATGGACAATACATATTGTAAAAATCCTTCCTTTGTCTCGGCACTCAACTACCTAACCATCAATCAAAGAGCTTGTTTGCTCATCCTGTTTACTTGTGCCTTGTTTTGTTAACAACATCAACAGAAGTTCAAATGCCAGAAGAGTATATAAAGCTTGAGTCTTTCATCTCTCTCTGTTCCTAGTCCATCACAACCATCCTCACAACCATCCACACAACCATCAACAGTTCACTATAACACTCCAGCTGCCCGCTGGAGACAAAGATACGAACCTGGAAACCATTCTCAACCTAACAAGACATCATGTCGACAACTAACACCGCCGCTGCTGGCTTCAGTAGCTCTATCCTTGACAACATGAAGAAGTACAACATGGAATTCGACCCCATCGTTGCCACGCCAATTTTCAAGTACATTGCTCTCATCGATCCGCTCACTGAGGGCAGAGTTTGCTACAGTTGTACCGGCCGCCTTGTTGATCTGGCCTGGACAGCACTCCAGCGATACATGGCGGCCGATAAAGCGGCAGGAATCCTGGCAGCAGATGAGTCCTGTCCCTCTCACATTACTCACTTCGGCTGGCACTGCCATACTGATGATCCCAGAAACTCGGTGACTGATCGGGACCAGTGCGGCTGCGATGCCATTGCCATCTACACCACCTTCTCGGGTCCCGAACAGGCTTTGGACCTGGTAGAAGCCTTCGCCGTCTACGACTGTCTGGCAGAGAACTCCCGGGTTGAGGAAGTCGAGAAGCTCGTTGGCTTTCTCGGGTCTGACAAGCCAGAGGAGTGGACCTTGGACCAGCTTAAACTTTGGTTTATGCTGGCTGGGAGCTATACCTGTAATGATGCTGTTAACGGCAGAGATGTCCCAGACTGGCTCCTGAACCACCGGCGATTCATTGGTCTCCGACAGGACGAGATTCTGGCCAGATTTCATGCAAACCCGGACCTGACCACCAACCGGGACTTTCTTGACCTGGCCCGGTGCAACCACTTCCGATGCTACTGTTATCCTCTTCCCGCTCGGCCAGAGGAACTAAGGGTAGATGGTCCGTTTCGCTGTCGTCTTGAAGATGCCTCTCCCTCGGGCATCGAACTGCTAAGGGGCACCATGGCTTTTAACTGGGCCACCCGCTTCCACGCCGACAACGGGCCGACCCTTCGGGCCCTGTTGGCTGGCAACGGGAGCTACATCACACCGGAGGCCCAAGAGGAGCTCGGCAGCTTGCCCTCCCGGCAGTCGGTGGATCGGGAGAACTGGTCTACCAACGTGCGGGAGAAGCTCATGGAATTCGCAAGTGAAAACGGCTGGGCCGACTTATTCCTTGATCGTCTGGCTCAAACCGTCTGCCAGCCATGGCGCGAGGACCAAGACAATAGGAACAGGGACAGCGAGGTCCAGATTGATCATCCCAAGGGCCCCGATGCAGTTTTCAAGGCCATGAATGAGTACATTCACTTGCTTCAACGGGCTCTTGATCGTATCTATGGGTATCATGACATAGAGGACTTTCGGGAGGTCAACTCTTCCGACTCTGACTCTTCCGACTCTGACCTTTCCGACTCTGACCCTGACTTTTCCGACTCTGACTTTGAGTGAGTTGGGTTACAGCCCTCTTTTTTTCCCTTTTTCTTTGGCACTATAGATATTATCTGGGTAGGTACCTATCGACCTCCCCATCCCACCCTCTGAGAACCACAGTCATGGATAAATAATACCGTCCCTAATTAAATCATGAATCCCTACACATTTCCTGTGACCATTTGACGACCCGTGTACTTGCCCCCTTCCCCCTTCTTCCCGGTGGCATTTCTTTGTGATGATGTGAGAACCCCAGATGTACAATCCCATTCTGCTTCCCCATATAGTTGTCGGTTTTGACCCTTTGACCCTTTTTGACCCCTTTACCTATACAGCCCTGTATGAGGTTCAAGAACTTCGAGACAGCCTTCTAATGCCTGGCTGTTGATGAAGCAAAATGCTGGTTTGACATGGTGACATGCATGGTTTACAATGGTAATGACCTGCAGTTGGCCTGCCGCATACATGGTACCAAACTTCTGTTTATGGCATAGCAGATCCCCGGATAAGTCCTTGAAACCGGGTATTGGGAGCCGACTGCATCTTTATTTAGATGCCGGGACGGACACCACCCGGCGGCGCTTGGCGAGACCACCCGGACGATGCGGGGAAGTCTAGATCGCCACGTTTGCTGTCATCGAACTCGTAGGTATAAATAAGGTAAAAGACTCTCTGCTTCTCGACCGTGTACTAGGTACCTGCCGACCAGCCAACACCACTGTGATAACACCCACCATACAATGGCACCTCCAGCCAAGCTTCCCACTCGCAAGCTGGGGCGAAACGGCCCTGACATCCCAGCCATTGGCTTTGGTTTGATGGGATTGAGCACTGCATATGGCTCTGTTGGGTGACTGACCTATCCCCCGTATCGGTGATGATCCTGGACAGAAGAACTAACCCCCTTTTACAGCTCGGATGAAGACCGCCTCAAAGTGCTCGACCGAGCCTGGGAGCTAGGTTACACCAACTGGGACTCGGCCGACATGTACGCTGACAGCGAAGACTTGCTGGGGAAATGGTTCGCCCTCCACCCTGAACGACGGGCCGACATCTTCCTGGCCACCAAGTTCGCCCTCAGCTACGGCCCCAACGGCCTGAATATCGACAGCTCCCCCGCCTACTGCCGCCAGCAGTGCGAAAAGAGCCTCCGGCGGCTCGGGACATCTTATATCGATCTCTACTACATCCACCGTGTAGATGGCAAGACCCCCATCGAGCACACCATGGCCGAGCTCGTCCGGCTGAAAGCGGAGGGCAAAATCCGGCACATTGGCATCTCGGCTGCGTCAACGGACACGGTTCGCCGGGCTGCTGCCATCGACCATGTTGATGCCTACCAGGTGGAATACAGCCCCTGGTCGCTCGATATCGAGGGGCCCGAAAGCAACTACCTGCTTCAGACATGCCGGGACTTGGGGATCGCCGTGTTTGCGTACTCCCCGCTGGGGAGGGGGATCATGACGGGACAGATCAAGTCGCCGGATGACTTTGAGGCTGGGGACTTGAGACGGCTCTTTCCCCGGTTCAGCAAGGAGAACTTCCCAAAGAATCTGGCACTGGTGGAAAAGTTCAAGGTGATGGCCGAGAGGAAAGGTTGCACGCCCGGTCAGCTGACCATGGCTTGGTTGATGGCGCAGGGGGAGGACATTTTTCCTATTCCGGGGACGAAGAACATCAAGTATTTGGAGGAGAACGTCGGCGCGATCAATGTAAAAGTGACTGCTGACGAGGAGAGGGAGATACGGGGGTGGATTGATGACTTTGGGTTTGCTGGGGTAAGGGTTCCACCTGGGTTGTTGGATGAGTTCAATGACACACCTCCTCTGTCGTAGGCTGAGGTGGCTGTCTGTCGCCGAGGTAGATAGGCAGGTAGTCATCAGAATTACTGTCTCCATCTTCATCTGATGGTGAGGGTTGCATTTAAGGGGGCTGACTGAGCGCCAAGCCCATTCCCAAAAGCTGACATGAGAGCGGCACGGATCACTCAACCGAGGCGATACATACCTACATACAAGTACAGGGGTGCTCATTTAGCGGGCGGGTTGCTGCAGGGTGCACTGTGTACCCTACGTGCCTACACAAGATATTGCTCGATCAACATGACACCCGACGACGCTTCATTCGACTGCCGGCGACACACAAACAGCACAAAAAGGGAAAATCGAGGCGGACATGGCGGCTATTACCACTCGAACACGTTCTCCCATTGTCTCGCCCACGGTCCACCCGACTGGCCCAACCTGCAGTGGATGGCTAGATGGCGCTGCTGGCCAAGCGCTGAGGTTCTAGCAGGGGGGAGGGGAAGGGGGGGAGGGCTTTAGTCTCCCCGCGAGGAGGGCTGTGATTTGCTGACATGGAGACACCTCATGCACTGTAGATCCCCGACATCTAGCTTCACAGTCAGCCAGCCATCAACTGCAGCTCTTTCTCCTGGTGGTTGAACACGATCAACCTGGACACCCGAGACCCGGTCTGATTTTGTGAGAGTGGCCGTGAGACATGTATCACGATCTGGGGGATAAAAGCCACTCTCCTCCTCTCAACTTGACCCCCGATTCAAGGTCCTTACGGCAACCAGACCTTCTTCATGGCCTCGCCGCTTGACCCCACCCACCCTCATCGCCGGGGGACACCCAAGAGGCTTATCGTTTGCTGTGATGGAACATGGATGAACTCATTGGGAAAGAAAGGGTATGCCTGCTTTGAAGATCATCCATCACTGGGAGCCACATTTGAGACTGACAGAGTACATAAAGGCAGGAACCCCCTTCCAACGTGACGCGCATCTCGCGCGTCCTCTGCCGCACTTGCAGTGATGGCAGGCCCCAGATTATCAACTACTTTGCCGGTGTGGGCACGGCTAATGGCCTGGACCAGTTCACCGGCGGAGCGTTTGGCATGGGGCTGGACCAAGACATCCGTGAGGTGTACAATTTCTTGTGCACCAACTACGTCGACCGAGATGACATCATTCTAATCGGCTTCAGCAGAGGAGCGTTTACAGCCCGTAGCGTCGCTGATATGGTCGCGAGCGTGGGCCTGCTGACGCCAGAAGGGCTGGACAAGTTTTATTCCATCTTTGATGATTATGAAAACATGGGTTCTACGTCTCGGGACACAGACGACTTTTTGGTTGACGGGCTTGAGGAGTACAAGGGACAGCACGGGCAAAAGAAGATTGAGTGGGAGGAGAGGAGGAAGGAGATGTACAAGCGGGGACTGAGGGAGAAGAAGCTCACGCGAGATACGTTCCACGTTGGGGTTGGAGAGATCGGTGAGGAGATCAAGATCAAGGCGCTTGCGGTTTGGGATACGGTGGGAACACTTGGAATTCCACCTGCCCCAGTGATTGGTGTGCGAGGTAGCGCTGATCAATGGAGGTTCACCAACACACAAATCTCGGGCAAGGTTGAGAACGCCTTCCAGGCTTTGGCCCTCGACGAGCCGAGATATGCTTTTCGACCTGCGCTCTGGGAGAGGATTCCCGGAAGCACGACAAACCTGAAGCAGGTGTGGTTTCCCGGAAATCATGGAAACGTAGGTGGTGGTTGGTGGGATCAGCAAATATCAGACATCACGCTTGCCTGTATGTTTCCCCTTCTCTCTGGCATGAGCCATACTGACTCGAGACTCTAGGGATGTGTGACCAGCTCTCAACGTTGGGTGTGGAATTCAACCACCCACGCATGACCAACATGTTTTTGGAATCGCTACGCTTCTCGGCTGCCCACCCCTTCCCCTTCTCACCACAATCGAGGACCTCTTCAATTGGGTCCGTGGCCAAGTCCATCATCCCCCGATCCATGAGCAAACTCCTTCGTAGAAGCTCTTCGTCGGCTGGAAATGGGACCGCCAATGGGAACGGCGCCACCAATGGAAGTGTGAGCTTGGCTCCCGGAAGTCCCAAGCCTTGGGGTCACACTGCTGTCTTTCGACACCCCTTTTCAGCCCCCAAACGAGACCCTCACGAGTGTGATGGGAGACATGACCACCCCGATGGTCCCCTGCCCCAGCTGTGGCAGTTTGCTCGACCGTGGGGCCTGGGATTGATCAGAAGTCCCACCAGCGTAGTGACCACTATGGCAGGCAAGACGGTTCGGCGTCCCGGTTTGTTCATGCGTGTTGATGAAGACACAAACGAAGATACCAACGAACCCCTATTGGGGACGAACGAGAGAATTCATGCATGTGTCAGGATCAGGTTGGCCTGTGGGGGTTTAGGTCTAGATGACAAGGATATCTGGACTTGTGATGCTCTGCTCAAGTCTGAAACGGCTGAAGAGGGTGACAAGAAGAGCAAAGGGGGCCCGCTCTGGAAGCTGGAAAGGGGGAGCGCCCTGAGCAGCGGAGAAGAGGAATTTGTCAAGGCTTGGAGAATGCGGCCGAGAGAAGTGACGCTCGGGAGTGACGAGTATCCTGAGCGGTGCATGTATCCTGTTGGGGAGTTTGATCATCACTGGAAGTGGGTTTATCAGAGAAAGGCAGTGGGTGAAGGACAGGCTAGGGTGCCGCAGGAAGTTGCTTTGCCTGAAGAGCCGTTGGTGGGATACTGGGAGAGATATCTCCTGGGGCTTTTGGTTGGAGAAGCAGATGTTTGGCGGTTTTCGCAGCAGGGAATTCCCAATGGGAAATAGCGGAATAATGGAGGCGTGTGCTTTTACGATTTCCCAGGGTTTTTATTTATGAGTCACAAATCAACCTTCGATATTCCATCCATCCGTCCTTAATTTGACCCACACCGCAACAACATTGCTCCTTGCATTATGAATCAAATTTTCACCACATAATTCAAAAATCAGCTTAACAAGCTGCGTGGCGCAGCGGAAGCGCGCCGGGCTCATAACCCGGAGGTCACTCGATCGAAACGAGTCGCAGCTAAACTTATTTTTTGACTTTTTTTGCACTTGCACTCCCCGCTCCTATCTAGACTTTGCACACACTTCCCACTCCCGGACTTCCTGATACCTACCAAAACCACGCCACTAGAGTCAATTTGATTACTCTAAGAAACTCTTTACTGGCGTGTGGTGACTTCACGTGGCTCCATGTCTGTTTCTACATGCATCATGTGGCATGCCAACATCGGCAGAAAGTAAGGTACCTTAGCTTCTACAACAAACTATAATATGACCCTTTTTACTACACGAGCCACCAGGCCCACCACACTGGTGCCATGACGCTCATGTGGCTTGCTTGTGCTTTTGGGTTTTTGCTTGTCTTCCCTGGTTTCCACTGGTGACTTTATATAAGAGATCTTTTATACAAGTTACGGTACTCTATACTCTACATCCCACGCAGTAGCAACATCACACCTATGAAAAAGTCATTTCATACAGCTACATCTCTCTCGACTTCAAGCTATAAACTATCTTTTGTCACGGTCTACCTATTGAACGGCGGCGAAGTGGTGGAAAAAAAGACTGAAGCCCTGGTCGCAGGAGAGGAAGCAAAAGAACATGGCAAGAAGTCCAAACGCAACCACGCCCCAAACGGTGATTGCCCAGGAGGTTGTTACTTCCAGCGGTAGCAGAATTTCCAGTAGCGAAGATGTTATTTGGACACCATCACCCTCTTGCTCTTGGTCAGGGTCCCAGTTGTGCTATTCCGGCAACACAGAAGCCGCAGAAATCTCGCCTTCTGTGATAAGAGCCAAGTCTACCAGCCAGAAGGACATCTTTGGAACGATCAGCAGCGCACCCAGAGAAAGCTCGCGGTGCAGCGGAGAGCACGACCATAAAGACTTCGCGAGGATATTCTTAAAAACGGCTGCGGATTACGACAGCTATGCCGAGCGCCAGAAATACAACCTCGCCGAGACTAAGTGCGTGTGGCTTGAGGGCTTGGACGACTTGGAACAGGAAATGGAGGACAGACTTGAAAAGAAGGCTGAGCTGAGAAGGGCGCGGAAATCATCAGCGATCAAGAAGAGCAGCCCATCAAAAACTAGAGATCCTACTGACACCATTTCGGCATAAGGGTTCTCTTTCAACAACAGACCCAGCCGAGAAACCTCGTCCATTTGCCTTCTTTCTCTTGAGGTCCAGATCCTAACCTCGAACTAGAAGATGCATGAGGTTAGGATTCGACGGCGAATGGCTGCTCGGCGTAAACAGAAATCCGAGCCAAAGGAAATAGTGAATAAATATAAGAGATCATGAGCAGCCGCAGAGAATGCGGGCCCGCGGCACGTTTCCCGACCGAAGCTACTACTGCCCGTCATTCCAACTCCTGCCTCTATCTATGTCTTCATCCCAACTACTTTATATATTGAACGCCTCCTTTCGAACTTGACGATCACCTGGGAGCAAGATGAAAATTCTGCATTGACTACGTAGGTTGGTCACGGGGCAGGAAGGAGCAACTAGATATCTAGGGAAATTAGCACAGGTGAATTGTAGAAGACAAGATTGCTCTTTGAATTGCGGGTCTGGGTTTCCTCTGTTTTCTATAAAAGAAACGCCGCCTTCATTTCTCTCTGCTTCCCCATTCTCCTCTCTCTCATCATCATCTTCGTCGCTACAGCTGGGCGCTTATCCCATTCGCCTTCATTCTTCTCTGTCGATACCCCTTTTCCCCTTCCTTCATCATCCATCTATACCTATCTCATTACACAGGTATCCACCATCACCATGACACTGTCATCTACCTCCGGTTCCGGCAACTTCGAAGGCCTCAGGCATCACTGGGCCTTTGCCATGCTTTTCGAACCGGGCCAGTATATTGACCAACGGTCCGACGAGGAAATTGCACAGTCCGTACGCAACGGCTGGGACCCCCCGCTTGGTTGGAAGCCAAAGGAGCCCTCATCATCTCCCAACACGGATTACACCAGCAACTCGAAAGACGAGTCCTTGTCCACCAAGCCCTTCACTCGAACTTCCATCAGAGCCGACAAGGGCGACTCACCCCGGCCAGTCATCGAGCACCACACGCCATCGACAGAGGTTTCTCCCAACCCGGATGACGTTTTTGGCCCGTCTTACGCTTGCAGTACCAAGACCCAACAGCGCAATTCAAGGTTGTACGACTGGGAGGACAGGAAGGACGGGAAGGACAGCCTGCGGGTCTTCCTCAAGACGGCCGCTGACTTTGATAAGTACACTGCCGACAGGAAGCAGCCCCGGCGTCTCCTGCAGTGCAGGACACACAAGTTCAATCCCGACGCCCACCTTGAGATTTGCTTGGAGACCAAGCGAGAGTCTATTATTCGGCAGAAGAAACATTCTTTCCAGTACCAACAACACTACGGGCGCAAGGAGGGCAGCAGCCATGACCAGACCCACTCGGACCAGGATTACCACACTGGCTATTTGAAGGAGGGTCGTTCAGAGAAGAAGGAAAAGGCCGACGAGGTTGGAAGGAGCGACACTCGTGTTCTGGACGGCGAAAAGTTCACTTGGTGGTGGTAGAGAGGAGCAAATCTTTTCACCAACTGCCACGGAGCAGCGTGATATGGTCCACTTGCAGGTATGAAAAACCTCGTTTCAGGTACGTCATCTGAATCAAAAGACTCCGCCAAAGTCAAGATGCCTACTAATCACTGAGATGACACAGTGGACCACATGATACCCAGGGCAGCAACCAACAATTGTATATAGGTACCTACCTAGCATAAATTCACGATGAATGTGGGAGAATACTCGTTCCCAATCGCTGCCAAGGTGGTCCTGTAATCACATGCGTGCTTGTGTCGCTCCCCGTCGCCGGGATATTTTTGTCCCCCTCGCCCGTGAGTGCCGGCCAGAACAATGCGGGGAACACAGCAGCCGTCTCCCTAGCTCCCTCCACAGCCCGCACTTCCCCGGACGAAAGAAGTGGAGACCATCCTTTTCCCCGGAGCCAGAGCGGAGCATCCGTCCTCGACATCGGGATGATCCCGTCTCGTTGGGCCCCTTCCCGGCCGGCAGATGGTGTTTCTGCCGACACTGCCACTCGGACGTTTGCTCGCGACGCGATGAGAGAAACTCGCACCACAGGCCTCGACTCTTGGTGGCGAGTGCCAGCAGCTGAGCTCCCTGTCGCACACAAACAGACTTACCTATATACGCTGGCTTGTGCTCCTGCACTTGTCGATCCCCGACTTGGCCCTTTCTAGATTTCAAGCCTCATTCACAACCACACAGCATACATAATGACAGCCGAAGAAAAGGTCCCCGTCCTCATCGCCGGCTCAGGCTCGGCGGGCCTCTGCGCGGCCGTATGGCTGGCCCGCTTCAACATCCCCTACAAGATCCTCGAACGGCGCAATGGGCCCCTCGAAATTGGACAGGCAGACGGCGTGCAGACCCGCACTGTTGAGATCTTTGACTCGTTCGGGATAGCAGAGGAGATGCTCCGGGAGGCCTACCACGTGCTGGAGATTGCCTTTTGGTCCGCCCCCGAGGGCGAGCAGGGCATCAAGAGGGCCAGGTACGAGGCCGACAAGGAGACCGAGATCAGCCACCAGCCACATGTCATTCTCAACCAGGCCAGACTCAACGCCCTGATGACGGGGCTGCTGGGATCAAATCCGCCCATCGACTACGGATGTGAAGTCAAGAATGTGGTGGTGGATGAGAGTGTGGATAGCAATGATTTGGAGTCGTACCCTGTCAGAGTGGATGCTGTTCAGGACGGAGTTCAGAAGACATATCGGGCGAAATACGTACTGGTACGTTTTCCTTCCAGGGCCTGTGTGAATGGCTGACACTTACTGACTGAGTTAACAGGGTTGTGATGGCGCGCACAGTATCATCAGAAAGTCCCTGGGCTTCAAGATGGTGGGCGATAGCTCAGATGCGGTCTGGGGTGTCATGGACATCTATCCCCGCACAAACTTCCCAGACATCCGCAAAAAAGCAGTCATCAACTCGGCAGTCGGCAACATTCTTCTCATCCCCAGGGAAGGCGATTCCATGGTCCGCTTTTACACCGAGCTGCCAGCAGGCACCAAGGTCAGCGACGTCAGCCTGGAAAAGCTGCACGATCACGCCCGCAAGGTGTTTCAGCCCTACGAGATGGAGTTTGCAGAGACCTTTTGGTGGTCGGCCTACTCCATCGGCCAAAGGAGAGCCGATTTCTTCCACCGCGACCACCGTGTGTTCCTGACCGGCGACGCCTGCCACACCCACTCCCCGAAGGCCGGGCAGGGAATGAACGTCAGTCTGCAGGACGGCCACAACATCGGATGGAAGCTGGGCATGGTGCTGCAGGGCCTCGCGCGCCCGGACATCCTCGAGACGTACGTGCTCGAGCGAGAGCGAACGGCCACGGAGCTGATCGACTTTGATCGCCAATTCACCAAGCTCTTCAACACCAAGTACCGCCAGGAACATGGTATCACGCCCGCGATGTTCGCGGAGCAGTTCACCAAGGCGGGTAGATACACAGCGGGGCAGGCTGTGCAATATGATGCGTCTGCCATCACGGCGATGGGCGAGCAAGACAAGGAGTTGGTGTCCAAGGTGACAGTCGGCATGAGGTTCCCCACAGCGCAGGTGGTACGGTCGTGTGACGCCAAGGCTCTGCAACTCGTCAAAGGGATGCCGGCGAATGGGCAGTGGTATGTCGTGGTGTTCTCGGGCGATCTGTCACAGCCCGAAGCGATGTCGAGATTGGAGCAGGTGAGTTTGGGGTACGCCATGACTGGACCATGTTCTAGAAGCTAACGGTCGACGTGAACAGGTCTCTTCCAAACTCTCACAAATAGCACAGCGCTTCACGCCAGCTGGTGTAGACCCAGACAGCGTGATTGACGGTATTCTGGTGACGTCGGGCGACAGAAAGAAGGTTGAGCTGGACACGATCCCAGAGTTCTTCACCCCGGTAACCGGGAAGTGGAAGATGAAGAACCTGGGCAAGATTTATGCTGATGACGAGAGCTACAACTCGGGACACGGGCATGCCTATGAGGCCTATGGAGTTGACCCCTCCAAGGGTGCCATCGTAGTCGTACGGCCTGATCATTGTGAGTTCTGCTTCTGTTTGTTCTCGTACACCGTCGAGATGATACTGACGAATTGACCAAAACAGATGTCGCCAAGGTTTGCAGGTTGGAGGATACCGAGTCTGTGGGAGCATTCTTTGACGCTTTCTTGGTTCCTGCTCAAAGTGCTTGAGGCAGGTCAGACTTTGGAATAGTGTAAAAAGAAGAGAATCTCAACCAAGTCCTTTTTTGAACGTCAATATCTGTATTAGGGTTTATTTTACCCAGCTCGCCTGTTCTTGACTGTGTCCCGGCCCCTGCTCACAACTCCCAAATCCCTGCCTACCTTGTCCTGCTTAGACACAAGTACCGTAGAATGACCCAGTAAGTCCCATACCGCCCAGCCTCGAACAATATTCCTCGAATAACCACAGACTCTACCTCCTCGGAAGAAAACTCCCAGAGTCTCTTCAAGTTTCAAGCCAAATTAGCGCTCTGAGATCTTTACAGAGAAAGGCATTCCAAGGCTCACTCACAACCAGCATGGACATTGTTTCTTTGACGCTTATCTTGTTGGACGACCTGCTGGAAACGATGCTGCTTCTGCTGTTGGCCGGCGCTGGCCTGGACAGCCTTTTGCGCTGGTGACTTTCGCGAACTTTCAGCATAGTTTACGGCCCAGGCTGTTGAGAAGACCAGCTTGACGCCGATGACGGTCTTGAGGGGGCGATCCATCGCCATGTTGCTTGCTTGATGTTTGTTTATGAGGTGGAGAGTCGCCGGCGTCGGTGTCGATACAAGAAACGGGCGAGGATTCCGCTGATGTGACTAGTGAAGTAGCGTGTCGATTGCGGTACGGTTGTGTGATGGAAGTTTTTGGGGGAACGTTGGGGAATTTCTTCTTCAGATTCTGCCAGGCAAGATTTTGTGCCCCCGGTGAAAAGCTTATAACTTGGTTGGAAGCCACAGGAAGTTTCTTATGGACTGGTAAGTGGGTAAGAGGCTGTTGGTGGCATGAAGATAAATTCGACGCCGTTGAGCTATTAAAGCCTATCTCAAGATGAAGAAACCTTGATAAAAACAAGAAGTGGTATCTATAGCCAAACAAGGAAAAGGAACAGGGAGTACAGAAAAAGAGAGCCGACAAATCTCACATGTCCAAGGTACCTTAGGTAGATATGGATCAGTATGTAATGGCAGCCATTCTCCTCAGCCATTCTCCGGCCTTCTCTCCCTCGATCAGATTCTCAAAGATCCACCTCCCAACGTCTTCCCGACTGATGGTGTAGCCTACCGCCTTGCTCTCCACCACCCCTTTGATGGGATCCTCCTTCCCGGCCCTAATCTCCCGCTTGGGGCCATCTTTGGCGCCGTCAACGAAGAGACTTGGCCTCACAATGGTCCACTCCTCCTCACTCTTGACCAAAGCGTCTTCCATGGCCTTTTTGTCCTTGTGGGGCACCTTCAGACCGACATGATACAACGGGACAAACAACAGCGGCACGTCTCGTCCAAGATCGGACACCCCTGTGGAACTAAGGGCGACAATCCGCGGCTTGCCCTGTAGGTTGTGCTCTGTCCTGGCTTTCTGCAGGGCGGCCAAGACGGTCTTGATGCCATTCTCACACACATGGGCATCTTCCATGCCCATCTTGGCCATGCTGAAGTAGGCGCCGATGGAGAAGAGGATCACGTCTGGGAGGCCCTGACGGGGCGAGGAGGGTGATGGGAGAAGAGCGCGGAGAACAGCATCGACGTCGTGGGCGTTGCCCTCCTCGATCCGCAGCAGCTTTTGGTCAACTTCGGCCGGGATCCGGGAGGAGAGAGTGGAAGGCGTGCGGCAGAGAGCTGTGCAGGCGTGGCCGGCAGCGAGGGAGCGTTGGAGGGCAGAGAAGCCTACGCCTCCGGTTGCGCCGAGGAAGAGGATGGACTTGGACATTGTGTATTGTGGTGTCTCGCGGGGTGTAGCTGTGAGAATAAGATAGTGGTCAGTTCTTGGAAGACAAGAGGGAGGCTGCTCCCTTTTATTCCCTGCTGTCTCATTCTTTCTTGTCCCGTTCGGGGTAAAATTCTCGAGAAGGTGACGCCAGCAGCGGGGCTGAGATCAACATTGTGCCGTGGTGGTGGTTAAGACTTGGAGAGGGGCCTAGAATGCGACGTTGGCGCACCACCCAGAGTCGGGAGACCATCGCAACGTTCCTCCGATTGCTCCACTGTGGCTTTTTATCAGAGATCTGATTGGGCATTTCATCGATCCGAAGCCGTCTTGGCAAGCCACCCCGCCAAGAGCTGTCAGGATGACACGCAACGCACGGACACGGACATGGACAAATCCAACTCTCTCTTTTCTCTTCGGCGACTTTCATCAATCAGTGCTCGATTCGGCGGTTAATTGTTTTGCATTCACGCCCACACTGGCACACACACACACACCCGTGACACCCAACGGCAAGGCCCACACCTCGCCCTTCGCGCTATACAGAATGACGGCGATCAGGTCGGCTCGGCTGTTGCCCCCCGCCCTTTCCAACGGGTATGCATGCATGCGGGGTGACGTTCTAGATGGATATAATTATAACTTGATAGTGGTGTAGCTCATGAATGAATTTGTCTATCTTGGGATTTTACCACGACTCTTGTCAGGCCTTTTCTTTCGCCCTTGTTAGCCATGCCGTCTTCGACCTGGGGTTCCCCCTCTGGAACCGCTCAGTTTCCCAAGGAACTAGCGCCTTACACAGTCAACATCGCTCAAGAACAGCTGGACCGAACCCACACTCTCCTCCAGCTATCCCCCATCCCCGGAGAATGCTACGAAAACTCTCTTCCCGATGGCAGCCGTAAGCTGGGATTGAGGAGGGAGTGGCTGGTGGAAGCCAAGCGGGTTTGGGAAGAGGAATTCGACTGGTAACTTTCCCTGTCCTACATGTCTTCTATACTAACGAGCACCTCTGCTCACACTCTTTGTCTCAGGAGATCAGTCGAATCTCAGATCAACAGCTTCCCCAACTTCATCGCCCCGGTGCCTGTCAACGAGAAAGGTGAACAGATCAATGTTCAGTTTCTCGGAATCTTCAGCCAGAACCCCAACGCCGTGCCCGTCGTCTTTCTGCACGGATGGCCCGGCTCAATCTTGGAGTTTCTCCCTCTCTTCAACTTGCTCAAGGAGAAATACCCCGATCTCGCTCAGCTACCATTTCACCTGATCGCCCCTTCTCTACCTGGCTTTGGCTTCTCGGACCAGTTCCCCAGTGACAGAAACTACGGCATGGAGGACGTTGCCTTTGTCGTGGACTCGCTCATGGTTGGTGTGCTGGGCCTCAAGAACTACGTGGTTCAAGGGGGTGACATTGGCTCACGCATCGCACGCGTCCTCGGCAACCGGTATGAACACTGCAGTGCTGTGCTGGTCAACTACAGCCCTGTGCCGCCGCCAGAAGGCTTCGACTTCACAACACTGAGCGAGAAGGACAGCCAAGGGTTGGAGAGAGGGGACTGGTTCCGCAACGACGGCTCTGCTTACGCCATGATGGCCGCTTCCAGGCCGGGGACACTCGGCTTGGCTCTGTCCGCCAGTCCTCTTGCGTTGCTGGCCTGGATAGGGGAGAAATACCTCGACTGGACCGACCCCCTTTCCTTCGCTCAAGACCAGACACTACCCAGCGGAGCACGGTACTCGAGGAAGCTGATGGATGAAATCATTGCCAGCGTAGCGCTGTACTGGCACACGGGCAAGATCCACACCAGCTTCTACTCCTACCGGGAAGCGTTTGCCCTCAACGGGAGGGCCCCGCCCTCAAGCAACGCGCAGTTCCCTGTGAAGGCTCCGAAAAAGGTGGGCATGATGTGGTTCCCGTATGAGGTCATCCCTACCCCCAAATCGTGGATAGAAAAATACTCCAACTTGGTCTTTTGGAGGGAGGAGAAGATAGGAGGACACTTTGCGCAGTTGGAGCGGCCTGAGGTTTTGGCTAGGGGGCTGGAGGATTTTATCAAGATTTTGCAAGAGAACTGAGCCATCTGGCTTCCTTCATTGCCCTTAAATGTACATCATGCTATCTCGTGGTTTTACACTAGGGGAGACGTTGTCTCCTGTTCAAAGCCGGATTGTCACAGCGAAAACGCCCTGTCCACCGCCTACGTACGCGACGTTCCTGTCCCTGTCTGTCCGCCCAAAGGCACAGCTTGTGCTGCCCGTCACGGTTCCCACGCTCACAGGGCTCGGTCTGGCGGCTGTTGGGTCAACCTCCACGAGGGAGTTTCTGCTGTTGGTGGTGACATAAATCTTGCCGTTGGGGCCGAAGCAGAGGTCATCGCCCATGAGGTTGGTCCAGAGGGTGGTCTGGGCGCCGGTGCTCTTGGCCGTGACGGGGTCGAGGGGGATCTTGTGGAACGAATTGCGGAAGATGTTGGTGTACCACAGCGTCCCGTTGGCGTAGCGGATGCCGTCGATGCCGAAGGGGATGCCGCCCGTGGGAGCCATGGTCGGGTCGCGGGCGACTTCCGAGTAGGCGCCCGTGTTGACGTCCATCTTGTAGACGTTGCCGCGGCCGGCGTCGGCGACCAGGACGGTCGAGTTGTCAAAATACGCAAGGCCGTTGAGGTTCTGGGCTTCGGTGATGGTCTTGATGAGGGTGGAGCGGGGGGTGCCGGAGGAGAAGTCGACCTTGTAGATGGACTTGCCGCCGCCGATGACGGCGAACTGGTCGGGCTGGTACTCGGCGATTCCCGAGAGGCCGTTGGTGCCCGAGACGGAGAGGGCGGTGGACGACGTCTTGGCTACGGGGTCGACCGAGTAGAGGGTTGCGCTGTTCATGTTCGTGGCCAGGATGAGACCATTGGAGCGGACGGCAACATTCTCAATCGAGTTGATGCGAACAACTTGCTGAGCGGCCTGTCGTGGGGTGATGGGGGTTGCTGAACCCAGGCTGGCGCTGGCCAGCAGGGAGACAAGAGTCACTTGGGACAACATTATGACGGGTCTCTGTCAGGTGGTCAAACTCTTGAGTTTGGTTGAGAGGAGGACAGGTAACAGAAGGCTGATCCAGGCAGCGGTGAGTCCTTCAGATAACTACATTTAAACTCAACAATCTGCCCAAGCTCACCCCTCAGATCATCAGCCTAGTCCCCTGAAGAAAGTGAGGAGGAGGACCGGAAGGGCCCGTTATAAATGGGCCTTGGCACGGCTTTTCCAATTGCGGCTCGCGGGTCGTTGATCGACAATTATTCCTCGGACGCAGCCTAAATGACGAAGTCGACAGCGTCTGGGGTAGGCAATCTGGCTAATCCTGACACCACCAATTATGACCAGCCGCAGCTGACGAACTCCGTCCGAGGCTTGTTTGTGCTTGTTTCTGCTCGTTTGCTGCTTGTTTATATGCGGTGTCTACTAATGTGGTCCGATCAGGGGTGCATGTTCCATTGACGACTGAAGAAGCTTTGTCCACGAGGTCCGGGACGTAATACCAATCTGCTCTGTTGCACTCACTAGGTGCTCCATACATTTGACCTCTATGAGGGTGTATGTGTATCTCTCAAGTCTTGACAGTGCTACTGGCTCTAAGAGTTGCAGAAATAGTAGATCTATTTAGATGAAAAGGAATACCTGCTAAATCGAAGAAACACATATCTCTTCAACAACAAGAATATGAGAGCCGTGCTGTTAATAACTATGAAGATCAACTTAAATGCAAAAACAAAGGTAGCTTGCTTCAACAGCAACAGCAAAAAAGCATTTCTACCTTATCCAAAGTAGAAAAAATAACTCGATGTGGACGAGTTGGGAATCGAACCCAAGACCTTTCGCATGAATGCTGCTGCAAAGCGAACGCGCTACCAATTGCGCCACACGCCCGATAAGATAAGATATCTATCGTTCGATAAGATTAGGAATTTTGGACGAGCTGGGAATCGAACCCAGGACCTTTCGCATACAGAAGGGTATGCTAAGCGAACGCTCTACCAACTGAGCCACACGCCCCTGAAACCTTGAATAGATGTTGATGGTGTTGAGAAGGTGATGTTTTGTCTGGGGTTTAGTTATGCGATAATGTGGCAGGACTTGCTTTAGTTGGAGGAAATAGAATCAATTCAGGGACTTGACAGAGCTGTAGATAGTAATTGGGGTCTAACATTGCTATAAACAGAAATGTAGACCTCTCATTAACTACCAGCGGTTATTCGGCGGGTTTATTTACTTGACGGTACCTTACCTAAGGATTCTTGCTTTGCTTGTTTCATCTGGCATGATTGTTCCACCGAAATCAAAATCTGCCATAAAGAGGATTCGAAACTCATCATACTTGCGCTATTACTGTCTGCTCCGGAACTTGTGCGATGTCACATCGGGCACTCGGCCGACGTTTTGTTTCCTTGAAAGACAAGGCATGATATATACTCATAGCAATGGTTGCTTATAAAAGGAGATCAGACACCTCTGTGAATCCTTCATCCCAACTTGGTGAAGCTGGCCCCCACGGGGAAGGGGCTAACCGCAGCTTTGTCTCGGGATGGTTGCACAACGTTGATGGATTCTAGCGAGAATTCCTCCGAAGCTTTTTGAGACCTTGGCAATTTGTAGATTACGCTTTTCGTTATGCTGCCTTTCCATTGTAAGAGGTACACCACGTTGATTCATCTGAACATTCTCACAGACGAGTGTCATTGAAAAAGGATGAGTCAGTGAGCGGAAAGCTTGCAGTCTGCAGAAGCGTTTGGTGTTACTTGTTAATACGTGTGCTATATACATGTCCTCTGTTCGTCCTTAACCCAAGGAAGGTGGATGACAAGGCCGGAGCCGAGAGGAGGTCCGGTAGACTGTGCCGTACGACAGCAAATAACAAGATCAGAATGAAATATGAGCCGAAACAATGTTTCCAGTTCATCCCCTGCTAGTGCAAATCAAGGTGGCGTTCAGGCCTGATTGTGAGGTTTGCATGCAAGTGGCCCGGAGGCTGGGGGTGACGCAGAAAGCCGAAGATACCAGGCCTTGGAATGCGGTGATGCTGGAGATCTGGAGTTGAGCGGCAAAGGTGGCCCAGGTGGAAGGCCAAGATTAAGCTACTGCGGAATTCCCGGTGGGAGGCACGTTTGTACAAGGACATCACCTTCATGTGCCGCATGGGTGCTGATGAAGCAGTGTCGCCAAAGACTGTATCAGCCTTGCACTGTTCTTTGAAACAGGTACAGCCTTCTTCCCCGGATTACCTAGGTATCTTGACGGCATTGATTGTTGTACAGTACTGCTGAGCTCTCTATGCGTCCATCCGACCGAAACCCCGAGGGATGGCTCTTGATAGGGAGATGAGGACAAAGTGGCCATGGTTGTTGGGCTACCAGTTGGCCCTCTCGTTTGTCAGTTTTTTTTGGGGGCCTTTCTGGTGGTAGCTTCTCGTATGTATGTACATACCCAGATGAAACGCCAGAATCCAATTCCACTTTGACGTCATTGGGCCCGGGTTGAGATCGCATGTTTGCAGTTCAACTGGGACCTTGTTTGACACCTCCCGCCACAGTTTGTGTTTTTCTCTATGGAATTTGTCGAGTTGGCAACAAGATCTTTTGCTTTCTGGACACTTGTACCTACACACTGGTTGATGTGGTGATGGGGTGATGCTCATCTCTCGGCCTGTGGCTGATGTTATGTTTGACCCTGTCGGTAGTCGGCTGAGGCCATCGATCATTCGAAACACGGCAAGAGCACAGCATCGAAGGATGATGAAAGCATGGAACCTACAAGCCAAGCCGACTTGCGCCGCATCTCTACCGCTCCGTGATTCTGGGCACCGTTCCACTCGGCTGGGAAAAATGAAATCCGCTGCGCATCGGGGAAGCTGCCACGGGGCACAGCGCTCCATTCCAGCATGTTGGATCAGGGGTTGATTGGCCGCCTTACCAATTCGGGAGTGGCATCGCCAGTCCACACAACTAACACAGCAAGTAGTCGACCAACACCGGCGCTTGGAGAACAAGATGCTCCTCAGTTTCTTTGTTTTTGTCTAGGTGGCGTCGTTTTGGTGCCCGCTGCGTATTTGGACGAACATGTTGCTCTGGAAGAGACCGGCATGACGGCCCCGGAGAGAGGCTATGGTGTGGACAAAGTTGGGTGTTCTCATTCGCATAGGTCGGTCAGCCGGAGATAACTACCGTGTCTGGTACTACCTTCTCGCTTCTGCGGGACGGGTCCGAAAAACAACGACCGGCCCGAGCGATCTGGTCCGGATCCGGCCCACGGAGGACTCACCCATCGTACCACCAACAAATCTCATCATCTCTCTGAGGGTGACGCGGTTTGATACGCAGTTGGGTTTGCGAGACTGACATTGTTGTTGGAGCTTGATGGCTTGGCAAACCGTCCCAACGCCGGCTGTTCCCCCGCTACTCCCGAGTGGCGTTCTTGCCGCCGCAAAGATCAAGAATACCTAGGTAGCTAACCTCATGGAGTGCTCCGAAACCCTCGTACGAGTGAGTCGGCTTTCCCGGGCGAAAGAATATTGACAATAGTCTGAGACGTATCGATTGATGTACCTAGATACCTACGGTACCTATCTGATGCAGGCTGATGCGCACCCAAGAACGGCAAGCAAGCAAAACTGGGCGTCAGAAGCGTCAAATTCATCGTGAAAAGCAATTGCATTCGCAAGTCTACCTAAGCTATGTGTGTATCTCTAAACCAAAATAAAATAAACAGGGGAAAAAATGATGCTTAATGAAAGTCGAGAATCACCCGGGCATGCTGGGCGTGTCAGAATGTGGTGTGATACAGAGATCTCCCTTGCGGGTCTCTTCTATATCGATGCAGTATCTAAAGCCTCTAAATCCCCGTCTATCGTGTATCATCATGCTCCTCTAAAGCCTTCCCGCTGTGCAAATGCTAACCATGTTGTACAAGTCCATGCGTCCTATCTGGTGGTCAGGTCATGTCCATCTTGTCGGTGGCCAATACATATCGCACATACCATAATCATACAAGCTTCCACCTTGCACACCAGTGTTTGCTGTACCATGTTCTAGAAGTTGACGAACTCGTACAACCTTCTGCAGTCTTCGCAGTCCTCATAGCTGATGACTTTGAAAACCTTGTCGTGGCGACTGTCGAATCGGCATTCGCCGTAGATGTAACGAGTGTAGACGGTGCAGGAGTAAGCTTGCCTCCGGACTTTGCTCCGGTGTTGGCAGGCATAGACGGTTTCCTCCCAGTTGCACATAGTTTCTAGTGTTGTGGGCAACTATCTATCTCGAAGGGTTGCTGGTAGCAAGAGGGCGAATGCGTGTCGTGGCTGGAGCAGGTATGCTGTAACTTGACGACAGTGGAGGTTTGGTAGGTGCCTTGGATGGGGAGCCAGGTCAAGTAAGTGTGTATCTTGATGAGGGAAGAGATAGTGAAAGAAACCTGAGAAGGTGATGTGGGCGTCCAGTATATATAATGTATATGCTGTATTTCCCGGTGCCGTTCTCTGTGTTAGAGATACGACTCTGCTCATGACAAGAACCGTACTAGACAGGCGGGTGTCGATCGTGGCCAACAAATAAGGCGGATTGGCCAAGGAAGAAGAGACTAGATGGCGGTCCACCCATAACATCGATCGAATGGTCACTGTCTAGCCAAAAGAACCCCCCCACCGACTCACAGACATGCCAGCCGTGCCTCATGCTGAAGAATGCCTTGGAAGCAGGACCAAGATTGAAGGTACTACGTGAAATGGTGGTTGACGGCGAGGGGTGCTGGCCAAGCACCCGGGCCGCTGGTGGCAGTGGTGGTACATACCTACATGTACACACCACACTCGTGTGCTAGCCGACTGGACAGTGAATTCATCCCATGTTCCTACAATTGGCGGCGCAGCTCTCGAGTGGGAATGTGGCTTCGCCCCCTTAACACAAGTTCGTTGGTTATGACAAGAAAGTTTCATTGGTAGATTTTAGTGCATGGTTGGTTGGAATCATTAAGCGCGACCCAGACAGGGGGCCAAGTACCAAGTATTGGACTGTGCACAATCACAACTCACAACAAAACAGACATGGAACCCCACGAAAATAAGGAATCTAACAAATAATCGCATGAAAATCCAAGTATCCGCTGGATTAAAATTGGCTATCCTCATGACCTGAGGCAAACCCCATCCAACAAGGCGCAAAGGTGTACTGTTTTTTGGGGTCTGCGATCTATGACCAGTGAGAGTTATCGTACTGGATGACTAGATAGGTCCTCTGGTCTACCAGTTCATTGTGATTCAGACCTGATGCCGGCCTGAGAATTCATGCCTAGGTATCTACCTAGCCAACGGGTGCAGTACCTCGATAACTTACTAATGAGAAATATCACCTGTTACTAGGTATCTACCGTACCTACCTATTACACACGAGGCCACCTTTTCAGCCCTATGATCGGCAGTGATCATCTGTGCCGTTAGATTGGTCAACATGCGTTCCACCAGATCGGTATCAAGCAGCCTACCGGATTGCCTTCCCAGTGGTTCTACCCACGAGTGAGAGTTCGAATCTGGGTTTACATTACGCGGATGTTGACTGACCATTGACTCTAGAACAATCTCCCCCTGATCCAACCAATACTTCCAATGGACCTGGTGATATCACACAGAATGGTGGTTTCTGTGAACCTGGAAGCAAATACAATCATGAGAACAATCCCCCTTGATCACTGCTGCTGGAATTGGGACGGGTACCAGTGACGATTGGTCACAGCACCGTTCATGCCTTCCCGGTCCACCGCATTCGTCCAACAGGACATGGATTCTTGCACAAGATTGGTCATAATACTTACTCTCGCCTGGGAGAAGAATTCACCTATGTCTTTTTCTGGTCATAATCTCCGAATCACATGCGACCATCTGCATTCAATACTGTGAGCTTAGACGTCTGTACAGGTATTCCACGGACCGGTGAGCCACATTCTGTACCGAAGCCGTTGGCAGTGCTCAACTTCCAGGTTTACAATCACTCGCCAACGCGTTTAGAATGAATGCACCATCGGAGACCCCCTTTCCCCCCCGGTTGACCCGACAGATTGGATCGCAGGCAAAAAAAAAAGAAGTAAAAAGATCAGGCCTCCTGTAAAGTTTCTTACTACGATTCTGTCTGGCTTCTAGACGACTGGACCAAGAGACTATGGCCGCATGTTGGGCCTGCCAGCGGGCGAATCAGCCGAGCGGACAAGTGCGAATATCCAATCATTTCAGAGGCCTTATACCAACAACCAGAGGCGGTGCACACTATGCCTGTTCTGGAAGCATAAGTTTGAGGATAGTTGCAGAACCTCCAAGAGGGCTCCAAAACTGAAGACATGTGAATCGGGACGGAGAGCAGAAATGAAAGACACACGTACATTGTCCAAGATTGAAAAGATGCCTTGTTGGACAATTCACATGTCTTGCCTTGGCCTGGCCGTCCCATATTCGGTCGGCCGGCATTGTTGGCTGTGGAGGCGGCCGCCAAGTCGGGACAGGCGATGCACGGCCTGCGTCCTCATGGGACGTGAACCGGTTGATCGTCACGGGGAAGATTTATCGGGTGCGGAGTGGCTGGCGATCGGATGCATGCACGGAAATCTTTGTCGAGTAGAAAACTGAACGGACAAGTCACACACCAAGGCAGCTTCTCCTTTCTTGCCTGCCCGTGTCCTCATCATGTGGCTGCCTCCAGATGAATATGAAGCCGCAGGCAACACAGTGTGATGTCTGAATGTCTGGAAACCTGTGACCTTGGTATCCATCTTTGATAGGTAGACGACTCATACTGAGCTTTTCATTGCCAATCTAAAGAGGTGCCCTTGTCGAATCCGATTCGAGGACGTATGGTGTTCTGGATTGGCCCCTCACACATTCTGGCTAAACCAGAGAGCAGCATCCAGATGTGTGGTCCCCCCTTTTGACAATATCCAGCGCGGGGTGATCGTGGGTGATATGCAGCGTATCAAAGTCGGCGCGGCAGATAGATCATCTCTGTAGAGACTAAGGTAGGTAGCTAAAATGCCATCATAAATACAGGATCTTGCAATCCACCTATCAACCTGGGGTCTATCATCTTCAACTTACCTTATCCACAGACAAAATCGTAAAGTGTGTCACAGCTACACAAGGGGCCACAATGATGTACCGCCCTCTGCTATTGTTTCTTCTGCCTCTTCCCGGAATCCTAGGCCGTACGTCACTTACATTACCGAGATGATAGAGTACCTACTTACTACTAACCTCACACTCACGACAGAACGGTGCCAGTGGTCTCACCTCCGCCAATCGTCCGACCGCTACTACGAGCTCCAGACCGGCCCCCAGCATGCCCCCTCGCCACCGGACCCCCTCTTCTTCCCCACTACTAACCCCTTTCCATTCTACGACAACGCCGTCCTCACCCCCCTCAGCCAGACCATCCTCGCAACCTCCCAAGTCCGCCCGTTGCACACTCACTCCATCATCGACCAAGAAGGCTGCTCAAGCTACACTCGCCTGATCGCTAGCGATGCCATCTTGGCAGTGCACATTTACTACGAATCCACCAACAGCTCTGGAGCAGTACCCCTCAGAGTCAAAGAAATCCACACTGTTTATTTCCCTATCCCGGGGGGGAACACGCAGGAGATACAGAATAATGTAAAAAAGGAGACCTGGCGGAGTTTCAGCAGGTCAGATCAAGACACGAGACAGACCTTGAAGGCAGTCTTTGATGCATATTTGGATGGCAACGGTGCTGTTCCCTGGGCGACGGGCTGTTCTGTGCTCGATTCTGGCAAGGGGGGCCAGCTCAAAAGTGCGCAGGGAGATCAGTGTGTGGAGTTAAGGCTGCAATTGGAGGAGGGCCAGAAGGTAGAAAAGAGAACATACGTCATTGATGAAACTCTTGGGGCTGTGACTGTGCTGGCCGTGGTGGGCGGGAAGGTAGCCGGGTTCGAAGGAAGGGTTGTGAAGGGGAGGCTGGAGTACGTGCACCAGTTTAGCTAGTCACCAACTGAGCGTGTGGTATTTTGTTGCTGTGGAGATAGACATGATTCAGGGGTTCAGGGGCTAAGGTCAGGTAAGAGACTCGTAGAGAATTCAACATAATTACTTTATTGTTGGCCCGCTCACATGGCTCCGTCGGATGCGGATATGCATATTGAACAGTGTCCGTTGTCAAAAACTAGGCAAGGTAGCGGATAAGGGCTCGGAGTTGGAGGAAGCGTCAGCCTGAGTCATAATCTACACGTTGTGTGATGGATGAAAAGATACACCGGGTTGTTCTATCCCTTCTCTTTAGACCTAACCGTTGAGACCCGCTCTGTCCCGCACACCATCTCCGGCCGGCCTGACCCCGGCTGCAGCTCATAAGTTATGCGCGTCATCAGCCCTACAAGGCTTGCCACGCGCCAGGGGCTTCCACCCATGTCATGCCTTTGCCTTTTCCAAAACCGCAACGCCCGCATGTAAGCCCAACAAGTCCTGTTGGGTCGACCGATTTCCCCCTGATTGCTTGTGATCTGCGGCTGCGTGATAACTTCCTGCGGGGGCGGTTGGTCCCGCACCTCGGCGTGAGATGACTGGTTAGACCGTTGGTAATCAAGAGATCAACGATTACGTAGGTATGTGTCCAGCCAGGCAATCGTTAGACAACCCATTTTATCTGTCTTATTCGAAGGGAGTCGGTTATCGTGGGTGCTTTCCTCACCAAAAAGGCTCTGTAGAAACGATACTCTTTTATTACCTAGTGGTTCGAGAATATCTTAGGTTATAAGGGTCGAATCGGCAGGAGCAAATATCGAAACCACCCAACTGCTTGTTTGGTCAAGTGGTCTGGACTCTCCTATACAGAAAAGCAGCCGACGCTTCGTGCCCGGTCCGACAATAGGCTGAGGTTTCCGGTTCGATCCGGGTTTCGATACCACTCTTTTTTGGTATTTCCCCCAAATTTTCATTTCCCAGTTGCCGCACAAAGGGGGCCTGTCACACCCCCTCTAGAACTGTAAGGCATTACAACCTTCATCTGCGAATTGGGTAGGTACCTACGTAAGTGTTATATGATAAAGCTGGTTGGCTTGGTTGGTCGAATTCATACCTACTTCTTTATCCCCTCAAATAAGATAACTTATAGGGCTTCGGGTGGACTTTTCTGAGGGTCTCCATGGCTTTGGTGTGAGGGGGCACTGAGAGGTAGTCTAGGGAATGTCTAATGGTTGGAATTCCAGTGTAGGTACACACCATGAGGGTCAAGATTGAATAATGGAGCTATAATTGCATAAGCCGCTCGTGGGAGCTCTAATCTACCTGCACAGACTTTTCTTGTGGACCTGGATGACCAGAAAAAGCGCCATGAGAAAGCCTAGAATACACAGTGAAAACCGTGAAGAGCAGCAGCTACTCCAGAGAAAGAGAGAGAGAATGATTAGAAAAGCCCATGTAAAGAAATAAATACAGGAAATCCATCCACCAACCAACGGGGCTCCTTTTTTTCTTTCGAGCCGGAGAGTCATGGGAATCATGGAAACAAGAAAACGCCCCATCAACAGCTTTTTGACGTGTCCGACAGCACCTCTTCCTCCGAAGACGCAGAAGACCGACGGTCATCCTCCGAGGATTCTTGCTCAGAAACCGACCGGTCTGTCGGACTGTTTAGGTCATCGCTAGACCATGTCCGGTCCACAATGCCATAAAACCCAATGCCCTCAGATCCATCGTGGCCCGAGTTGGGCTCTCCAAGAACATCCCGAAACGAATCCAGATCAGCATGGTCCAAAGAAGGATAGAGCCTTGGGCGCGGGAGTTCCTCCGTTCTGGTAATGGCGCCGTTTTTTACCGCAAATCGGTGCATCTCGTCGCGAAGTCTCGTGATGACGGTGCTATCAAGGGCAGAGGCTGCTATACTGGCCCGGGTGGGTAACAGGTAATGGTAGATGGCGCCAAGACCAGCCGCCCACATTTTGAGGATGTGGTTATCATCTGTCTCTCTATGAAAATGTGGGTTCGCGGTTTTTATCTGGAGAATTCGCGCTCTCCTGGGTTCGGTGGGCTTCCCCTTGTGACCGCCGTTGTTACCATGGCACGTCGATGCGGAGCAGTGCCTCAAGAGCGGTTCGATGTACTGGTACGGTTCAATGGAATAGCCGTTGGCCATTCGCATTGTCAATGCCATATCCATGGTCATGGCGTGTTCGCCCGCGTTACCAGTTGTAATAAATTCCTGGTCCTGGTCGTGGCCCTCCTGGCCCTGGTCGGCGAACAACTTGTTGAGAAACCTATTCACGATGCGGGAGCTCCGCCCCTGCTTCACAAACTCGACACGACCAGTCTCCGAGTTGTATTTGGGCTTGCTGCCCCAGCAGATTCGGACCATCACGTCCTCCAACTCGGCACCGCTTTTCGCCGAAGACCGCTGTACCAAGGCAAAACCACCAGCGTATGCCTTGCAGTATTCTGTCACTGCACCCGGGACCCGGTTGTCGGCGTCGATGAAGCCAACGTACTGACGGTCTGGAAAATAGGATCTTGCCAGTGCAATTCCCAGATACATGCCCTCCCCCTTTCCGTTCCGTATTGTTTTGGTAACTGGGTCGACAATCTGGTGTACCCCTGCTGATTTGAAAGCCTCTGCTGCCCCGGAATACTTCTGGTGCACAAAGCATCCTTCCCTGCCCCAAGCACAAAACTCTGCCAACATTCTGGCTTGAGCTTCCCAGCCATTCTCCCCGTGTCTGTGAGAGCAGTTGGAGACCAGAATCACCGCACAGAGACTCGGAATGCCAGCGACGACCCCTCTGATTACCGCCACCTCCTCATCCTTGCAAGGGACAACGATGACCATCTTCTCCAGAATCCGGTCCAGTTCGTCTGGAAACACGGCCACGGTGTTTCCCACAGCGTGACCGAGTTCTTGATTCGGCCGGGACCGCCTTTGTGACTGAAGAGTCCTTCCCAAACCGGACAACTCCGATGCGCCAGAGAGGCGGTTGTCCATGTTGGTTGGTCGCGGCTCCAGCTCGACCACCTCCATCTGGTGCATGATGCACAGCGGGCCGAACGACCGACTGCCGAGTGTCGGTAGGGTGTAGCGCATTGTAGCTTGATGTCATTGATGTATATCGTGGGTATCGGGTATGTTTGTCATCTACTGTGCGGGGGCGAGAAGAACTCGACAGGTAGTTCTGGCGGGGGCTCGGCTTTTAAACACAAAAGAAAGACTGTGAAGAATGGTGAAAGGGCGGGGAGTCGAAGGGTCAAGTACGATAGGTAGCCGCGAAAGCATACGTCGTGTCGGTTGGGCAGTGTTAATGTGAGTGACGCAATATGATACCGCTCCCGGAAACCTCGTCAACGATATATATACACCAAACAGGAAATCACCGGCTCGAGATTGAAGCAATTACCAAAGCTCACCGAACTAGGTTTGTGCACATGGGGCACCCAACAAAAGATCACGAGCAGTTTCTCACGGTCTTCTGCGAGCACGCGGCGCAACAAGAAGCGGACCTGGAAAGTTCAGAAGAAACACTCGGCTGGGTACGTTGGGTTAGCAGGGTAACCGCGTGCCATTGCCCGTAGGTTGTACAAAAGACGAGACCAGTATGGAGTCTCGGACAGGAAACCGACTCGAGGTGTGCAGGATTGCAGCTGGGTGCATATGGACCCAAGCTAGTTTCACACGGACATCTTGGTTGGTGGTCGCACACAGGAAAGATGGAGGGGGAGGGGGGGGGGGCTCCATGAGGCTATGTATATCTTGGACCCGAGGGCTTGGTTCACATCCCCGATCCCGGCCTATACTGTACAATTTCCCCTGAAAAAGCAGAGCTCCCTCTCTTGTGATTGGCATTTAGCTCCGTTGGGCCTGCGGTTTCTTGTTAGCTTGCTTACTCCAATGCCCCGAAGAGAAGAGATCGGAATGTCCACCAACCGCAACGACTGTCACATCTGCCAGTGTCTCACAGAGTTACAGAACCTACCCTATCACCGGCGAAGCATCACGGCTTTGAAATGTCAGATAATTCTTATCCGGGACCTGGCCACTAACGCCATGTTACCTAGTCAGGGGTCAATAGTAAGCTGCTGAGACGCTGTTGGCACGTAGTCCGGCTCCCATCAGATCCACCTTCCTGCTTGGACATGCTATTCCCGGTTTCTGTTGAAACAAAGAACAAGAATTGGCAGTACTAATTTCCTAGCCCCTGGAGCCATGGATGACGTGCTTCAAAAGGCCGCCTAGCTAAGGTACTAGCACCCAACTTCAGCTGCCCTGACCTTCGGTGCCTTGGCTGAGACATCTAGAAGTGAGATGCCACCTACAGCTGACAGTTGGCTAGTATTCTAGTTGTTGCCAAGAGGCCTTACCCGCGGGGGTCTCCAAAGCCAGCAATCTCTTTCCATCAGTAGTTGTGGGATGGGGTGTAAAGGCTGGGCCAGCCTGAAGACCCGGATAATTATCGTTCAGCCATGGTCTCTCCGCGATGTCTTGCAAAGGCATTCTTACCTTCTCAATGACAAGGTACCTATGGTGAAGGATGTCTGAATTCCGACGTATCGGCGCGCGTGTATTTCCAACCGAGCCGCGCGTATGTATCCGGTTAACCGAAAGCATGTTAGTCAATCCTGCTCCCGGCCGATCGTTCAAAGATGTACCCTGGAGACTCATCAATCACAGCACACACACTACTCACTTCGTACAGGTACACTACATACGGCAGTACATATAAGTACCTGCACCCGCCTACGCAGTAATCTGAGCCCCTGCACATATCCAGTGTAACGTCGTCACCTGAGTCGTGATCACTAAACAAACGACTAGAGCTATCACATAGCTGTTTGCCATACTTGATAGCAGCCGTACCAACAGAGGAAAACAACGAGGCAGCTCCAGGAGGCCGTCTCCTTGATGTCTTGCAAGTCAACAGCCAACAAGATGGCGTCTTTTCACGTGCACTGGCCAGCATGCCGGTTGGTCACACACCTACATGTCATCACTATCAACCCCCGAAACACCCGAAAAGCGCCGCTGTTCGGGTTCCTAGCTCCAAACCGCTCCTCCCGGGCTAGACTGGCACATTGGTTGGGCAACCACCAGTTTCCGTCGGCATTCCTTGGCCGTCGCCTCGTTATCTCACGCAGCGCGGCAGTTCTCGTCGCATTTGCGCCCGAGCTGCTGGAACCGTGAGGGGGAGGGACTCCTCCCATGACTTGCCCAACGTCAAACTGCAGTGAGCCAGTCCTCATCACACCCCCACCGCCCCACAAGACGTACCAGACTCTCTGTGTTTACAGCCTACACGATGTGTTACCCACCTAACCCAAACTTGCTTGCCCTTCTGGTTCAGCAGCTCATGTCGGGAAACTCAGTTGGGAAACCCCGTGCTGACATGTTCCAAATTGGTCAGGTCATTCCGTCGCAGCTGGATGATAGGCTATCTTTGCAGAAATGACAGTGTTCATCATCATGTTTGCCGAGTCCGAGATCTGCGATGGCTTAATTCGTAGGCACCGACCCAGGTAGGTGGGAAATCCACGACGCCTGAATACCGTTGGTGATACGCTCAGGTAGTCCCGCATCAAGGCTTCAAGACCTTTCGAGAAAGCTCAGCAAGCCTTGTTCCCTCGACCCTGGACCCCTGGATCGGAAGACTGGGCAACTCTTCCTGCAGCCCATCACTTTGTCGAGACACAGTGGCACATGGACGCTCACGTGTCGTTGGATCGAATCGGCACATGCGCGCACATGCGCATTGACAGTCTTCGGTACCAACCACATGGAGGTGTGTCTCGCTCGGTTCTTGGCCGAAACACGTTTTGAAAAGAAAGAAAAACCGCTGGGAACTTGGATGACGCCACCATTGCCCACCTCGGTCACTTCTCCGCAATTCACCGCGGGCTTCACCTCACCGGCCACCAGGTGAAGATAATGGCAAGACATTTCCCTGGATGTCTCAAAAGAGCAAAAAGCGCCGGTATCTGGGAACGCCGATCCCAACCAGCCAACAGCAGTCACCACCTAAGCAACTGGTCTGGTTGATTTGACAACATGAACCTCCCGTTTCCAGACGGCAGGACTTTTACCGCATGTCCCCCATGTTCCCGGATGCAGGCACGCCTTACACTACTCACCGACTTGACCGGTCACTGGTCACCGTCGCACAGGTTTGGCACAGAGAGCCAAAGACTCCCCTTGGATGGTTAATGAATGCAGGCGAACATGTCTATACACCTTGCATGAGTGATGATATGCCTCATTCTAGAGATATCTAAGGTACCTACATTCGGCCAGAGATGCAGCCTTAGTACAGGTAACCTGGCGACTGAAGTGTGTCATTGACTCGAACCTGATCCGGGTATTAATCGCGATACCAGGCTAGGTACCAGGTACGATAGATATGTGGCTTTCTGCCTCTCCTTTATTTCTATACTAGGGTCTTGGTGCCTTGCACATTCCTTCAGCCATGATTATTAGGAGCATACCAAGTAGCAATGACAAGCTTTCGAAATGCTGGCTTCAAACTACCTAGGTAAGGTACCTACCTAGGCAGGTACATGTATCAGGTATATACCTACTAAAGGTGCTCGAGGAACCCGTCATTGGTTTTGATCGAGCATCGGAAAGTACAGGACTTATAGGTACATCAGCAGTATATGAGTTGAAGGTCTGAAATCAGGTGCCTTGGTACCGTCCAGCTTGGTGTCGACAGCTAGAGTGACATACCTAAGAGGCCGTTTCAATGAAGAATTATTTGTTTGAATATCTAGAGGATCCTGAGTTCGTCCTGTTCGTTGTCTGCCCTCTTGCGAGGATATTGGTAGGAGTGAAAGCCTCTCAAGCTCTCCAAACATCTATGACCGGTGGCTTTCTGAGTCAAGTCAAATCTTTATGCTTCATGTCAATGTTAGCTACCTTGACCCCCCTAGAGTTCGTGGACTGATTGAAGACATCCCACCCGATCACCAAAACTTTTCGTAAACCAGGGCCAACACAGCCCATTCCTTCAGGCGTTCGTACTTTGCAATCAATACCACCACGCCATTCGCAGGTAGCCTGCTTCCACACCCTCCGATGATCAGATGAGAACCATGCTCCTGTGTAAGTCCATTGTCACTTGCCTTCATTGCTTCAGGTTAGCTGACTGCAACGGTGCTGATATATCCTGTTTGTAATTGTGTACCTCGGTCTTTTCAAAGACACAGACCTCAACAAACCGCCCATATCGCCTTTGGCTTTGTCTAATTCACAATCTCATGTATTCTAGACATCGTCAGTCATTACCTTGCTCTTCTAAACCGACAAAGCTTGACCCTTGACGGCGTCTAAAAATGGCCTCGCGAGCCGCACCACCTCAGAGGACGAAGAGCCTGAACCACTTCTCCCTTCCAGTTGAATTACTCAGGGTATCATACTTTGTGGTGTCAATACCATCCCCCAGAATCGAAAAAGAACGCCCTTCATCAGTTACTCTGTCCTTTAGTTCCCGATAGCAAGATGCTCAAAAGGAGCTGTCGGAAGAGTACCACGATAATTGCCACTCCCGCAGCTGTTTTTATAGGTAATCAGGCGTGATACCGGCTGCAGGCTCACACTCCCCTTTTCGTTGATTTCGGTGTCATTCTACTCTTGTACGCTGCTGGGAATGGTCAGTCACCACCTGGGATCCAGCATCCGTCGAGATAGGCCGTACCGACATAGTTGTAGATCCCGACTTGCTGTCAGACAAGGCTATCATCAGCAGATTGGATCATGAATCGCCAGTTCCTTGCCGATATAAGTCGAGAAATTCGCAAGAACCCTGGTATTTGGGGGTCTGACGTGTCCCGGTTACCCAACCCGGTAACATGAACGTGTAACGGTGTGGATAAAGGCTGGAACCATGAATCTACCTCAAAGCTGAAAAACCCTGAATAGCACCAAGCAAGATAAGTGACTACCTGTAAGCTGGCACATTACTACCTACCTACCGTAGCTGGTTAAGGTTTGTATCTGTCGAAGCAATGTGTTTTCCAGGCAGCCACTTGACGGATTGCAAGCTAAAATGGTGAAGGACCCATGAGATGGAGAACAAGCCAGTCCAATTCTTGAGGGATCTAACATTTATATTCGAGGGTACTGAAGACCTTTACTCTTTAATAACCTACCTTTCTTCAATTAGGTATCATCACAAGCTGGCTTAGTAGCAACGGTCACCCTATTTCTTCCGGCTATGGTTGTCTAGCTTATAGTCTATATACCCACCTATCATTCTTAAGCTAACATGCACCTACTTGAGGGGGGGTGTTTGTTAGAAAGTGGCATCTGCAGAAGGACCTAGAGGTCGGAACAATAAGAGACAACAAGAGATTATATTACTACAGCAAGTCAACCCAACAGACTACCTAAAATGACTAACATCATACTACTACCCTCTCTTTTTCTCTTACTAATTGTTTTGTATCTAGAACATAGATAACTACTCATTTCAAGACAGGCAGCCCTAACACATACAGATCTCGACCCAGGGTTGTGCTCACGCACTACATGTACATATTGTCATCAAATGAATGCGATTCTTGTAGTGCTGAGCAACGAGGTATCGAGCTTTGATTCTCAGGCATTGATTCGAACTACACCGGGCTAACTAATAGCCGCTGTACGCCAGTGTTCATTGTAGAGAGACTGTCAAGATCTTAAACTAGTCTGAGTAGAAACCATTGCGAGGCTAGGGCGCTGAATGTTGGCTGAGAGACAGAAGCTGAGGCACGAGCGGCGAGTATTGACCGTGAAGCCACTGCCAGGAAACATGGTGTCAAAGATACTGAAAGACATTTCAATTTGCCAGCCATGAAGTAGAAAAAGCTTTTCCCAAACCAAAAGTTGACCAGAAACGGCACTGTCCAAGCGGCACAGCCAGGCACAGCTTTTGCTGCCGGGTCACGCCGGCCGGGCGGCACAGCACGCTACCGCCGATGACTGTGGCTTCTCGATCCGTGATCGGTCATTTCGGCAGCGCCGTCACAGGCTATTTGCACGTGGCGTATTAGGTGGTGAGCCCCTCACACCACCACTTTTGTTTGATGTGTCAACACCCCTCTCATGCTGCACAGTCCTGTCGCTTCACCCACACACGGCATGATAGCAAGAACCCAACATCCCGTTGGGATCACCGCCTTAGTAACACACCAAAACGCGGCGTTTCAACCACCCCTCCCCTCCCTTCTTCCCCCCTCTTCATACATACCTTATGCATGCGACTTGCTGACCAAAACCCGGAAGTAACTCCGCCGTGTGTGTATGATGTTTTGCAAAAAGAACAAGAAGGAAAAAAGTGAAAGGAATCCCACCAGTTTGGTTCACCAATTTAATTTAAACATCACGTTTCAAGCACCCCTTGCTAGCCAAGAGATCAGCAAAAAAACGGCACACTACACACTCGCAAGCCTTGCAGATTTAGGCTTAGCTCTCTTCCGTCGCCTGTCTCGACTTTTTTTCGCCCCGGCCGTCAGTCAGACAGCAAAAGAAAAAAAAAAGAAAAAGGCGGGGTGGCTGTTTGGAGGTTGACCAACAGGGACGATTCCGTTTCGCTTGAATATCGTGACGGAGACATGCCGCCGTCCTGCAGTTAAAAGGTTGAGAGTGATGTGCAACCAGTTCTAGTATAGGTGCGTGGGGAGCAAGCAGTGAGAATCTGTGCATGCACAGTCGTCCCGAGTATGGCACCCGGCAACATTTGTTTCGCTGTCTTGTCCCTGGCATGGAGGGTGAGCGACAGAGTGGACAGTGATCATGTTGTGCTTATCTGCGAGAGACAAGCCAAGCAGATCTTCGGTTAACGGCTGAGAAACCCCCGAAGCCTTCTGGTGGAGCGAAAAGTTCCAGAACCCCAGAAAAGAACCCATGACGAGCTTGTTGCCGTTCTGGGAGTTCAAAACTTCTTGGCCGATGATGGCACAGGCAGATCGACAACCACATCCTCTCTATACTATGTACAGTGTATCCACTGTACCGTATCTACGCACAAATAAGCCAATTACTTTCTTGGGTATAGTGGGAAACTGGGTGTGCTTTTACCAGCTTCTGTTCCGTGCACTCTGTTTTCTGGTCTGTGCAAGCCTTGATCGCCAGTGTCTCGGCGGGCGTTGACGATGAGCAGGGGAAATTTTGGTGAGAGAGAGAGCCACCTTGCCTAATCCAGTAATTGGCTTATTTGCGCGTAGATACGGTATTCACCTCAGGATCTCGGTGCTGAGACATGCAAACATGGTGAGATCAAATATTGTATTTTGGCTCAGAAGAGAAGTGAGCAGCCATGCTCGGTTCTCTCAGGCCCGCCTACTATATCTCCAGCCTCTTGGCCCTACTCCCACCCATACTGCAAGCAGCAACAGAGACAAAAGCCAGGGTAAAAAATTAGACAGAAAAGGGGAATATGAGAAGAAGCAGAAACCCAAAAAAAGAAACAAATGTTTTGCCCAACACCGCCGCTTGCCTTTTGCCACAAATGGATGATATTATACACATGTCTCCGCCAGCCTCCATGTAATAGCCCCGTTCATATATAACCACCGACGACGTTAAAAACAAGGCGTGAAAAAGAAAAGGGTTGTCAGGTCGTGACACAGGCGTGGACGGGAGAACGGTCTCCCTCGAACGGTGGCACACCCACCGCTCCAAAATCGAAATGGACGCAAAAAAAACAGAGGTATCCAAGCAACGAACAAAGAAAAGTTCCCCATCAATCATGGGTCAACAACTGCTGAGAACTGACGTCTGGAAAGTCATGTTCATGCCCTCTGGCCCTGCCCCTCCTCCCACCGGGCCACCTCCTGCGCCCAATGGACTTGGAGCCCGCTTTCTGCCCCGTCCTGAGCCTGATCTTCTTCCCATTAGACCATCCAGCAACCCGCCGTGATCTGCCCAGCCAAACGACGTTCCAGCCCCTCCGTGGCTATGGCAATGTCCGTGGTCGTTCCCTTCCAAGCCATAATATAGCCCGTGATGCTTGACACTGCTCGTCAACAAATGCAAGCCCTTGCACTGATTTGCGACGCCCTGTTTGACCAGGTTCTGGATTGACCTCTCGCTGCCGTCAAAAACATTGGCGTAGGGGAAGATGATGCTCCTTTCGCTGACGAGTTTGCTTTGGTCAAAGGCCCCTTGCTCCAATAACAGCACGGCGCAGCGGAGATATCGGGCTTCCATGTGGATGTCAGATCGAACGTCGGTTCTCTGGATGGCGTATTTGACCAGCTGGAGAGGAGTGTTGCCGCAGTTGTTGAACACGTTGACATTGGCACCTTTTCCGCATAGATACTGGACGGCGGTCACGATACCGAACTCGGATGCGTAGTGGAGTGCGGTGTTGCCTTCTGTATCCCGCTTCGCAAGGAAGGCGTGTAGTTCAAAATCAGGCGCCTTCGAGGCCGTCTCAAAGATGGACTCTAGTTTCTTGTTCAAGTCGGCGTCGGCAAAACCGGCTCTTCCCGCGGCGGCGCGGCGCAAAAGCTTCATAATGGGCGATCGACGGACGTGCTGAGCTGAACTATCGTTGGGGTCATTCATGGCCATCACTTCTTGGTGGTGGTGTGGTAAGGAGTAGAGACTGTCGGATCCGCAAGTCGAGTTATCACCGGTCGAAGGCGCCTTCGAGTCGGAGAATTCGGGGAGGTAGCGGCGGATAAACTCAACTTCGTCACCGAATATCCTGTGTAATTTAGGGGCCGTCCTTTCCAGATTCCGCCTCACGCTGTGCCATAGCCTTTCACCATCTGCCGCCTTGCTGGCGACCAAAAACCGAGCAGCTCCGTGTCCAACCTCGCGAAATACGTAGTACAACGTCTCGATGGGAAACTCCCTCCTGGCAACGATATGATGCAGGAACGTGTGTTTTTCACCGTCCCGGAGACAAAAGTCGAATCCCCTGGATCGCAAAACACGGACGAGGTTCAGGAAGGAGACCGGTCTAAGTTTGGGTTGGCTTGGTGGATCGTAGACGTGAAGAAAGGTTTCTCCTCGTTGGTTGACCATTTGAAGATCGTCCGTATGCCTAATGATCAGTAGCAAGAGCGAAACACGGGCACCCCATCGCGCGGCCACGTGGAGCAGCGAGTTACCATACTTGTCCACCATGTTGGCTTCGTCGTCTGTGACTGAGAAGGTGGTGAATGCCGAGTCCTCGGTTGCTTGTGCGTCAATGGCTCTTGACAACCGCTCGTGGACACATCCCGCCCCCGTCCTGTCCTGGCCATTGTAATAATCAGAGCAGCACATGTCGACCAAAGCCTTGTTGAGCTCTTCCGTGGTTGGATTTACTGTCGAATATTTTGGTTTGAAGAGGCCGTTGGTGGCCTTGGTTCCTTTGAATGGTTTGCGGGGCTTGTCCTGAAGTGAGGCTAGAAATTCCTCCCGGGTCATCTTGCTCAGCGCCGTGTTGGCGCCAGTGTTGTTGAGGTTGAGGCGCCTTGACGACGCCGAGGAGGAGGAGCGGGCCAGGCTCGATATTCCTGACGAGATGCTTGAAAGAACAGAGGCCCATGATCTCCGCTTGGCCGAGGGCGTGAGTGACGACGCGCGTGATGGTGATTTGTCTCGCATGTAGGTATCGGTGGTGTCTGGGGAATCGGCCGAGCTAGCGCTGCCAATTGCCAATGGCGACGAGTCGGGCGAGTCGGACTGTTTGATGGTGACGCTGGTATCCGAACCCTCGGCGTAAAACCCAGGATGCGGGTCCGAGAGCACTGATGCGCTCATGGGATCGGGATAGCTGCGTGATCGCGCTGCTTCTAGCCGTTGGCGGGCCCTCCTGTTCCTCATCCGCCGCTCCTCCCGAACCGACCTCAGGAATCGCACTCGGACGAGCATGGTCGTCATGTCTCTGGGCCTCCAATCATCGATCCGGCGATCTGGTAGTAAGTTTTTGAGGTGCTTGTGGGTGTTGCGCTGCCTGTGACACAGTCATGTCTTGTTAGCCACACCTTGGCTGCCATGCATGCTACGGTTAGGAAGTGCGCACCTGGGATCAAACGTGCCATCTTTGAGGCGCTCGAGGATGCGTACGAGTGGGAGTTTCTCGCTTTGTGTGCAGACATAGAGGCGCAACAGCTTCTTTTGCTTTTCGACCGGCCATGGCTTCTCACGGCGCCCTCGACGAATGACGGGCTTCCCAGTGCTGCTGCTAGCAGCCGTCTTGACGTCGGCCATCCTCTGTCCAGGCCTCTCTCTCTCGGCCGGTGGTCCGTCTCAAGCACGATTCACCAGTCAGTCTCCTTCTCCACCCGGTGTTTGAGTTGGCGAGTCGTAGGTGTCTGTCTGGGTTCGTCCAGGTCCGCGACCTCAGTCTCGACTCCCGATCCAAGGAGAGATCAGCTGGGAATGATTGTCAATCTCGGCCATGCAAACTCAGCAGCCTCGTCGGGGGTCCCTTGTAGTCGTCGCTGTGATCGCAGCCGGGTTGTGGTCGGGCAGGTGGTGTTATTTTAGTGTCGAACAGTTGAAGAATTGCACGTATTGACGACAACGGCATCGGGGGTATGTGTGACGATGCGGCTTTCGGGACCGGCCGCAGTTTTAAGACGCTCAGGCTGGGGATTCCAGTGGTCCCAGAGGCCAAAACTGGTGCGTTTTCGCGGGGCCGTCGCTTTCCCCAATCGGTTCTAGAAGGTTGCCAGGCCCAGTCACCGGAAGTGAGCCCTGGCTGGGCTGTGGTGGACTGGCACACTGGGAGACTGGGGAGACTGGTTGGCCCCTCCCCTCGCTACACACCCTCCGGGGGCCGGAATGGCGAAATGGAACCCCCCGCTCTGCCCCAGAACCTGGATCCTAATTTCCACCAGGCCAACAACTCCTGTTCTCCGCTGAGGTGGTGGTGGTGGTGAGCCACTGAGAGCGTGTTGGGGCTGCCGGACCGGCACTGGTGAATGGAATTTGTTATTTGATCCTACGGGTGCTATCCGTGTCCGAGCGTGTGCTGTCGAGCTATCGGGTGACCTGTGATTTGGTAAGACGAACCCTCAACTTGCTGGGTGCCTGGGAAGAAGAAGAAGGAGAAGAAGAAGGGGGAACTGCATCGAGCATGTGGGGAGAGCGAGAGCAAATGCCGGCTCGTCCTTGTCCTTCGATTGCATGTTCTGCTGCAACTGCAACCCCCGCCAAACGGGGACAGCAGCAAAAGAGGCATGGCTCAGGGTCAGCATCTGCACCCCCAGGGCTCAACGGAATGTGGTGTTGACAGGCTCGACAGGCTCGACAGGCTTGACAGGCTCTGGCTGGGCAGCGCGGGAAGTGGAGGAGGAACCAGATGGTTCCTGGCATGGTCGTCCCTTGGCAAGTGTTGGCAACGCCTGGCAGCTGTTGACGCCGGTTTGGCAGGTTGCACGAGATGCTTCGAATTCAGCCAATAAGAAGCCATAGACCGCTTTGCTGCGCCCCACAGGGTCCGAGCACATTGCGGTTGGGACATCACCTTTCCTCTTTGAGACTAGCACCTACCTCGAGCCAAGTGGGCAAAGGGTCAACTGCACCCGAGAAGCAAAGCACTGGAACTCCTACCTGAGGTGCCTTTCATCAGCTTCACAAAAGACACACTATACTAGTGTACCGATGCAGTTGTATGTACTTATATTTGTCACATTAATACGGATACCTACTCCTTAGTATATCATGTTGACAATTCAAGACTCGAGATGGCGACAACTTCAAAAATATCTGACCGATCGTCACTCTTCTCATTTATGTATGATGAAAGGGGCTTTGACTGGCACTAATACTGGCACCTTGAATTGGGACATGCACGGGACGACTCTGCGCCAAGGATCAGTTCACTGACTGCATCACCATCCCTATCACCATCACCACCGAGCCACACCATCACCACCATCTCTACCTTCGCCCTTGCCTTCGCTCTCGCCTTCGCCTTTGTTGGACATTCTTCGGTTCCTTCGGAGCTCATCTGCCGAACGTGGGAGCGGAAAACGGAGGCCCGAAGCAACCTCACTCCGGAACTGCCCTCCGAACTGTCACCGAAATGCGGGTCTGTCTGACCGAGACATGACCTGTAGGGCTGACGGCTCCCCAGGCGCCGCCATCTGATATCCTCGCTGATCATCCTCATTTTTTCTAGTCTCTAAAGACGGCTTCCCACGTGGTTTGGCGATGTTGACCATTCTCGTTCTTCTTTACTATACGAAGGTTCGGGCCAAAAGAAACTGAACCCAGCTGTTAACAGGGGTCCTGGTCTTCACAGTGTCAGGAATCTCACAACCCTAACCCTCGCAGTAACCTCAAGTCGTCGATACCACTTGCGCATCAACCAGAGCCTTAAAATCTGCAAAGAAAACTTTGCCTTCATGCTTTCAAAGGTATATATGACCCAGAATACTATTATAAAAGTGATAAAAGTGACTTGCAGCTGCATTCTTCCTTAAAAATGCTCTTGAAGGGCAGGTGCGACGCGCACTCTCACACGGTCTTGGCCTTCTTGGCAGGTTGGCTGCTAACGTGGGAGTTCAGTTTCTTTTGGCCCGAACCTTCGTATAATCTGACAAGCGTCAGAAGGGTATCACAACACATGCTGTGCCGACTGTGAGCCCTACCCGAGACATGTCAGCAACATGCTATGGTTTTTTGTTTGTTTTGGTTGGCTGTTATCAAAATTGTGTCACACAGCATCGATATTTTATTTCGTCCTCTGCCTCAAGCATGGCGTAGTTATTTGATGTTTGTCGTGCTTGTTTCCGTGGTCTGCCCCCCTATGTCTCTGTCTCACACTCAACCCGGAGGTTTTAAAGTTATCAACTTCGACGATTCATGAGACACTCTGTGCTTTGTCAACCAAGGCACTTATTGACGGTCAACTGCACTTTGCTTCTGTCTGGTGTGCTGGTGAACACGGCACCGCATTCTTTTATCGAGACTTTTCCAACACGAGCTTGTAGGGGGACCGCAGCACTCAAAGTGGAAACTCTCGATAAATAAAGCCCATCGACAGGCCTCCTCCCTGGCGAGCCGCCATCGGGCGTCGCGGATACGACCACTGACTCGCAGGTCTTTCAGCATGTTCCATACCCAGAGAGAAGCTGAAGATGTATCTGCTGCCACACTTCATCAACTGCTGTTGTCTATGGATAGAAGCACACCTACCTACTAATCTCGATAGCGGCAGTGGCTTCACAGATGAGCAGAGATAGGTAGTGCATGCCCACGCGCGCTGACGAAGCATGATGGTAGGGGTCAATAGCCCAACCAGGCGTGATGCTGGCGCGATACACCCTCGTACCTGCGCCTGAAGCACCACTATCATCACAAAAAGTCCACGCAGTGGAGATTTGCCTCTCTCGTGTCTTGCGGTGATCAGTGGAGTTCTGACGCACTGCCGGCCTGCCGGTTTCCAATTGAAGCTGGCGTGACTGGTGGGAGAAAACTTCCATTTTCAGCAGCGTGTTTATTAATTCTTGTCTCTCCTTCAACCTCGTCCAACTCCATCACGGTTCACCACCTTCCAGTCGTTACTATCTTTTTCACGTTGTTTAGCAAAACAACCACACGTTCGTTCTTCGTTCACACACTCGTTAGTAAACCTTTTTACAACCAAACCAACAACCGTTAAAATGCGCTCTTCCACCATTTCCATCCTCCTCGGCGCCGCCTCCATGGCCGCTGCCATCCAGATCACCTCTCCCTCCAAGAACGACGTCGTCGACCTCGCCGCCGGCGTCCAAGTCAAGTGGTCTACCGTCAGCACCGACCCCTCGACCGCCCACCTCTTCCTCGTCAACATGGCCTCGGGCCACACCCCCTTCAGCAAGGACCTCGGCGAGGTCGACCTCTCCACCGGCTCCATCGAGATCACCGAGAAGAACGTTCCCGAGGATGGCGCCTTCCAGTTCAACTTCCAGAGCCTCAAGCAGAACAACATGGGTATTCTCGCCCAGAGCGAGCAGTTCGAGAACAAGAAGGAGGCTGGCAAGGACGAGGACGAGGTGGTCACTGGCACCACCACCAAGGCTACCACCACCGGAGGTGCCAAGACTACTTTGACCACTGCCACCACCGCCACTACTGCTACCACCACTACCGGCGCCGATTCCGAGGACGCCGAGGATGACGAGACCGAGGAGACCGCCTCCACTTCCGGCACCGCCAGCGGTACCACTGGTGCTGCTGCTTCTACCGAGTCCCCCGAGAGCGGTGCTGCTGGTCTTGCTATCAAGGGCAGCATGTTTGCGCTCGTTGCCGGTGTTTTGGCTGTTGTTGCCTAAGCAATCGGACAACGAATTGCCCCCATCTGTCAGGAAAAATGTCAACCCGAGGTTAGGGGAGAGGAAGAGAGGGCCCCTGGGGTAAGTGGCCAAAGGAGTCGGATGCATGAACTCGGAGACGTGGTCATAGTCGTGATGTAATGACATAATAATGAGAGTTTATGCATTTGGTGTTTACGAATCTGTCATCTTTTGGCGCTTGCGTGTAATAATGGATGGGTATGGGATTGGGATATGGAATATGGGCCGGTAGGATTCTCTGGCATTAGATATAGACAATTACATCGCGTTTTTGACACAATAACAAAAAAGAGCAAGCCTGTCGGGATTTGGTTACCAAAACATTTTCAGCACTTTCAAATGCCTTTCAATTGATCTCCTTGCCCCCTAAATAGACCCCAAAAGCTGATGAACACGCCTCAAGAGACAGAGACAGTCGGTCATAAAAGACGCCCCGAAGACTTTATTAACCCTCTCTTTTCATCTTCAAATAGAGTACCTAGGTATGTGGCCCTTGGACAGCAAATGGCTCGCTCTCTAAAAGGCTGTCTCTAATCACCATCAAAAAGGAAATGGAAACTATGACACATAAGAGCGTATTGGTAAACCTATGCATGCTATCCCAAAGCCAACACTTCTCCCCTAGGCCTAGGTTTCGACCGTGACAGGCACAACAACAAAGTTATCGAAGCTCATGTTGGCTGAGCCGCTCGCAGTAGACGAGACCTGGAGCTTCAACACATTGCGGGTCGGGTTGTCATGGCAGTCAAACGTGCTGCTACGCTGCGTCCAGTCAAACGACGCCCCGTTGCCCGTGTGCATGGTGGTGCTGCCGACCTTGACCGACCACCTGATGGCACTCTTGACGGTGCTCGACATCTTGCTGTCATAGTACAGTCGGTATTCCACGCCAGCAACGCAGGTGATGTTCTGACCGTACGTCAAGCTGGAGGGGCCCGTGGGTAAAGAGTGGTAACTGGTGTATAGGTCGAGGAAGTGTCTGCCTTGAGGGGTGTTGTGGGAGCTGGTGGTTGCGATGGAGGGTCTTCCGCCGCTGCCGGTGGTGGCGAGTGTCTCCCATCCTCGAAGGTGATTCCCCTCAAAGTTTCCATTCTTGATGGGTGCGACCACAGCACCGGTAGGGCAGGCAGAAGCAGAGGCGGAAGCGGTTGCCGTGACGGTTGAGGTAAACGAAGAGACCTGGGTCGAGGTTCGAACCTCGGTTTGGGTTCGGGTTTGAGTCTCAACCTCTGTCTGGGTTTGTGTGAGAGTCTCGGTTTCTGTCAGGGTCTGGGTCTGGGTCTCGGTGTGAAGTTCGGTGTCTGTGTGAAAGTGGGACTCGGTGTGGAAATGAGTGTCGGTTTGAAGGTGAGTGTCGGTCTGGACATGAGTCTGAGTCTCAGTGACGACCTCAGTGATAGTTGAGACCAGGGTAGTCTCCGCAACAGCTGTCTCGGTCACAGTCTCCACAACGGGGGGAAGGGTCGCCGTTTGGATCTCCGTGACGGTAGCAACATCTTGTGAGGCGGTGTGAATCGCTGTCTGAACCTCGACCTGGGTGATGGTAGACACGATGGTCGTGGCAGCAGGGCAGTCGGTGGAAGTTGGTGCGGTGGTCTCGTCCACGGTAGTGATATCGGTTGGCACCGAGGTTTCCGTCTCGACAGTGGGCTCGAGAGAAATCTCGGTGTTTGTGGGCTCAGAAGAGGACTCGGTCTCGGTGGGTTCGATCAAAGTAGCCGGCTCGGTAGCAGAGACGTATGAAGTGACAGTGCTTGCGGTGACGGTTGTGATGCCGATGCAAGAGCAGGCCGAGGTAGCCTCGGCCGGCGAGATGGAGATGGCGTCCAAACAACTGTCGTGTCGCTTGAACCTTCCATGACCCTTCCCGTGATTGTCTTTTCCCTTTCCATGGTCATCTTTCCCCTTACCCTTCCCTTCCTTCCCCTTCCCCTTGCCTGTCGGCTTGGGCCTCTTGGAACAGGTTTTGTGCGAAGAGGTTGCGCCCACGGTACTGGTACTATTTTGCTCTGTCAATGATGTTGTTGGGCGAAGAGAGCGATGGCTTCTTGGCTTACACGGTAGGCGTGATGGTGGTCGTGTCGGTTGCTTGCAAGACATCAGTGCAGAAGGCGCTGGCAGCATCAACTGACTGGACGAAGCACCGATACACATTGTCCTCATGGCAAGCACCATCATCTCCACGCTTGACGTTCTTGTTGGAGACCCCGCGAGCTGGACCCGCCGTAGCAACCCCGGCGAGGAGAAGGCCCCCAACCAGAGCAGAGGAAAGATACATGGCTGTGTTGGTTGTTTAAAGAACGACTGAGGTAAGATGATGTTCAAAAGAATGGATAGGAAGGAGTGACTTCAAAACAGCATCAACATGTTCAGAGAGACTTCCAAGTCCCCTATATCAAGTTATCTCAGGACCCATGATTGTTCCCGCCAAGCTGTCAAATCAAACGATTTGCAGGCCTCCTTTTCAGGGTCGGTTTCCCCAGAAGTTAGTGTCCTTAACGCAGCCACGAGGCGCCTTGGCCTAATTAATTAACATGCGTGAGGTGGAAGCCAACTCCCCTTACTCAGACTGCACTCACAGATTGTCCTCACTGCTTGTCGAGTCTCTTAATCGCCTGGCACACCCACACAAGTGTCTGTGACTGCCGATATCTTACAACTTCGTAATTTCTCTCAGCAGGCACACTGCCGTAAACAACCAACACCAAGGGGTACGGATTTGGACACCAATGCGATTCTCCCCACTGACACTAAAACGAAGAGGGACTCGCTTGGCTGGGCATCGCCCCCACAAAGACTTTCAAGAATCAGGTCAGCATTGCGTTGTCTTTACTGATGAGTACCTATATGAGTAAGGTAGGTACGTCCATCTTGGGGGCAGTTCCTTGCAACACCAGTTCATCTTCCATCCAGACCCCTCTTTTCAGATGGACCAGTCTTGCGGCCATGTTTGCATGTAGTCGCGCGCCCACATCAACCATGGCACAATAAAGACTGGCATAAACCCAGCATGCCAAACTCAAAGGGCCGAATATGGCCATTGGCAAGAAAGACAATACCTAAGAAATGGTCTATAAATCAGTCGTCAGCTTTGATCCTCAAAATCATGCCAGGAACTTTCTTACTAAAGAACCACCTCCTCCGACAGATCGTTCCCAAACCTCCGTCTCCAATACCAGCTCTGTTCCATCCCATCTCCAAGGCCCTCGAATCCTAAACTTGGGATTCACATTCGCCCCAGGGCCCAAGCCATCACCAATCTCAACTCCTTTCTCTCCCAAGCCCTTTTGACAATCTCTGTGAACCCAGTGGCAGAATTCATATCCAATGCCAGCTGGTATACATAGCTCTCGTGATCAATCCCATACCCGACCCGGCTATCCCTGCCGTGCAATAGCCTGTAGTGCGGTTCATCCTCCGCCCTCAACTCAGGCACTCTCTCTGGGGCGACAACCTTCAGAATCCACAACTGAGCCTGCATCTCTGCCAACGGCGGAATCGCCCCTAAACTTGGCCTCAAGAACCCAATGAACCCCACTGTCGGGTCTCTGTCGTGCCAGATATTCCAGACGTTGGATTCTTCTGCAGTGCGGTAGTGATGCCTGTCCAGAAAAGGGAACCTCTGCTTGTAACCTGTGCAGCAGACAACGATATCGGGTTTGATATGTTTGTCTTTGACCCTCTGATACCCTGGTCGCCCGTTGTCTTGGAAGTGTATCTTTCCGTCGGGTGAGACTGATTCGGGCCAAGGGGCCAGGTCAATTTGTCGGCCATTGGTGGAAGGGATGGGGGACTGGATGATACCAGAACGGACCCGTTCGACAAGACTTTTTTTGGAGTTGAGCCGATAGGGGTAGGAGATGTAGGGAGATGCTTTGCTGCTCTTGTTGAAGAAAATTGCAGTGAGGAGATCAGACTGAGAATCTCTGCCTAGCTACCTATGAGAGAGAAAGTGGGGGGAAGACTTACTCTTACTGACATGGTTTTTGTCCGGGGATGGTTCTCCAATAATCTGGTCCAGACCTCCTGGCGTGCCAGTGGTCAACTACAGTATTCCTTTGACGTACCAGTCATAGAATGTCCATAGGGCATTGGAGTTACGCAAGAGAAGGTGAACATAGGCTGTGTCGAAGAGACTTGCTCGAGCATTGTCCAATGGAACTGTCAGGGTGCTGTTCTGTGTGCCCTCAAACGCGGAGAACAAGACTGGATTGTGGTTTCTCTAAGCGCACACTGTCAGTAAAGATCAGCCACATAATCCTGGGGACCAACCTTGGGAGCGAAATGGAAGCCACTGCGGTGACACATCACAACTTTCTTGGTGGGTGAGGTAACGGCCAGGTAGGTATGCTACATCCGCTCCTGTCTTGTTAGTTCCGAACGGGATTTGAACTGGGATGAATGCATCACCAAGGGCACATGCTCTTGAAGCCCCGGAAATTCGGGCAGGTTAGGGGTGACATGCAGGCCAGAACACACTGCGATTGCATCACAGGTCCAAGTCTTTTGTTCCCCGGTTTCCTTGACCGAATGGGTACGCAATGATATGACCCTTGCCCATGCTGTTAGGCTTCACTGACACCACGGCAGTGGAGAGCTTGATTCGGGACCATAGGTTGAATTTGTCGCAATACTCGTGGAGATACTCGACGTAGCGCTTGGCAGAGACGAAGTCAGGGTCATCGTCCCGGAGACGAAAGTCCGAGAAGGAGGTAAGCTGCTTGGAACTGACGAGCTGTGAATCTTCCCAGCATTAGCCGTGGGAGTCAAGGGCTCAAGATGACCGAGAAGACCAAATTAGACCTCGCCATCTTCATACGTTCTGGCCTGGAATGTGCCGCCGACGGTGTCTTCGCTTTTGAACAGCAGTGCTTCGATGGGCTCAGTGCCTAGAAAGGTCTGGGCAGAGATGAGGTATCTTAGAGTGACCAGGCCTGACGGACCTGCTCCGATGACTGCAACCTTCATGTTCGCTTACTAGCTGTTGTTGTTGTTGTTGTTCAAGTGGCAGAGATAGGGTCAGGCCAGGAGAGTGGTGGAAAGAAGACGTCGAATGGCGTAAGAGGAAGACAGGAATTTACATATAGTCCCAACAATACCATGCTGCTCAGGAGTCTCCATCCTGTCCGTGCTGTCCTTCCACCTGAGAGGGACTACTAGATATAAAAATGAAAAAATGAAAGATGAAAGAAGGATCACCAAAAAGAAAGACAGACGACGGGAATTGAGCCCGACGTGGGGGTCGAACCCACAACCTTGAGATGACGGAGGAACTCCTTAAGAGTCTCACGCTCTACCGATTGAGCTAGCCGGGCGGGCTCGTGTGCCTGCCAGGATCTTTGGTGAGGTCGTGAGCAGAATCTGGGATTCACACTGGAGATATTTTTGTGTGTTGTTGAAAGCTTTCCCCATCCAAGGTAGGGCTGAGTGGGGGTCAAAGCTCGTGGCGCAGTGTGGCCGGTGGGGCACGGTGGCAGGGTGGATGTGCCAGGCTTCCATCCTCACCATCCAACTGGACTGGAAGCCAATCAGGCTATCAGCCGCTGGCGGGAGCAGGGGCCGGTCTTTTGCCAAGTCGCGTCAGTGGTGAAGCTCTCGCCAAGAGGATATGAATAGACAGCGTTAAGGTCTCATCTCCATCCATCGTCCAACATGTCATCCCCGACCCTGGCTCAAGGACCAGCTCAGCATCGGGTGTCATCAGCTTCCGACGGCCTTTTACTCCTGCCTGTTCAACACCGCCCGGATGATCGACCAGAGAAACTCATGATGCTTGTCAACACACAAGGAGATTGGAGAGGGTGAAGGCGATGATGAGCTGGGCTTTGAAGACATAAAACGATGCCTCTCCATCCCCATTTCCGTCATAGAACCAGCAATACATCTTCATTCAAGTCTCAGCCAGCATGGGTCTCTCCTTCACCTCCCTCCTAGCCACGGCGTCCTTGGCCTTCGCCATTCCCCATGACCTCCAGGTTGGAGAACGGGCTCCGGTCACCACCATCGACATCCGATACCGACATGACAAGGTAACCGACAAATACGCTCTCGCTGTCTTGGACAAGGACACACACCAGGTTCTTGCTCGCGTTTGCGACAAATCCATCAGTTCGGGTGCCTTCACGGCCCTGCCTATTCACGTTGACGCCGACGGCGACGCCTTTGGTACCATCACTGTTGGGTCTCGCACCCATGCTATTGGGCATCGCTCGCGTCAAGTTGACTGCTGGAGCATGTACAACAACCATGCCGCCACAGTGACGTGCCATGTGTCCCTCAGGCACTTGCCAGCTCTGGACTTTGAGGCGTTGGCTCACGACACACCGGCGCCACCATGCTTCGACAACTTTCCCTTGGTAGAGCAGAGTGATGTGGATGGGACTCCCTCCAACGTCACCCAGTCCGAGTTCGGCCAGCATGAAATCGGCAACGAGGGGTTGGAGACAGTCCAGGTTCAAGATCAGTTCAACGCACACCCAACCTTGCGTGCCAGGCAAGGTTCGATTCTCCGTTGCCCTCCTTATCGCGAGACCAGACTGGTGGGCGATGGTAACCCCCACCAAAACTACTTTCATGTTCAAATGACGGTAAGCTTGCCTTGTTCTTCCCAGTGGCACTGTGGCCAGCCCTGCTAACCAACCACGCAGACCACAGCAAGATGCGGCGACGGCGATTGCGAGATGAGCTACGGGTCCTCCGAGACTGAAACCTTTTCATGGTCAGCATCTGCCTCCATTGCAGGCTGGATCTCTGGCGGCTTTGCTGTCGAGAAATCACACTCGGTCTCAGAGGCTATCAATTGCGTCGCCAAGGAGGAGCATGACAAACACGTCTGCGTGTGGCAGAAGATTGCACACACAGCGTATACGGTGCAGAACTATATTGTGTACCCCTGCAGCAAACAAGCAATCCCCGATGGAGAACCATTCATTCTTTGGTCTCCCAACGCAAACAACGTCGGGAGCGAGTACTATTGCGTCAGGAACACATGCCGAGCAGGCAAAGGCGATAACTGGTGGGACAAGAGCCCAAGCCGGCCTGGGCTTCCGCGCGACTGGTAAGCTACTAGACCGTGGGTTTCATCCTTGGTTGACTGTGGGATTTACGGTGTCAATGGGTTTGCGGGTTATAGAGAGCGACTTTAATTTACTTTGTACGAGAGCCGAATGCCGATTGAAATCAAAGCCATGTTTTTTGCATTGTCACAGCTGAACTTGCTGCTCCGAGACACATCGCAGCTCAAGGGACGTACATTACACTTTTCTTCCTCGGTTGCTCATCAGGCCGAAAGACTCCTTTTGGTTTCCCTGTCAACCTCCGGTTGTGGACCAAGTAAACAATCTCCTGAACCACAGCTGCGGCCAACCCCAGCGATACCATCCCGATCTGGATCAGCAAGCCAGTGTGATAACCGCTTGGTCTGTCATTAGCTCTGTAATACCACGTTCCCACCATCATGCCTGTGTTGGCGCTCATCACCCACATGGTGATGCTAATGCTTCTTTCTTCGGCGTCGTGACAGTTGAGCTGGAGCCAGGTGTTGTGGACCGGATGATATCCCACGGCCAAGGCATTTATCGCTGTCCACAGACCCCAGCGGCCTCATGTGTCAACATCAGCTTGCAGCGATCTCCCAGCTACCAATATTATCAGATAACATAGCTGGCCAGTCACGACAGTTGACCCTCTCTTGTTGGTTGCATCGCTAATGGTGGCAAGTGTGAAAGCCACCAGCGGAGCAAGAGAAGCCCCCACAGCGGCGAGGGCATTGGCAGTTATCCTGTCGAAGCCAAAGCTCCTGTTTGATAGGACAGTTGATCAGTACTCGACGGTATCTTGTGTCGGCTTGAAAGGTCACATCAGAGGAGGGCTCACATGATAATAGACGGCGTATAAGTCGTCAAAGGTGACCAGGTCGAGAAGACACAAAACGTCGACACGAAATGCAACCACCTCCTCGAGTGCTTCACCGTCTTCCATACCACAGCCAGCGGTATATGGCTATTTGGCTTCCCATCTGTCAAATACAGCTCATGCTCATGCCCATCCCTCACCAGCCTCCCCCGCAGAATCTCCCCCTCTCTCGCGCTAAAAGCTACGATTCCCTTTCCAACTAACGGCTTTGTCTCGCTAGGTGACCCGGGCAGCAAGAAAAAGAACAACGTGGCCACGAAAAAAGTAAACAGGCCCTCCAGTAGAAACAGCCACTGCTACCCTCTCAGCCCGTGACGACCGCCCAGCTTGAGAATCCCAGACGCCAGCAGGGGAGAGAGAGCGTTACCTCCAAACATGCCAATGGAGAAGACGGCTACCCGACGGGCGCGTTCGCGGGATGTACCTATACCAAGTGGAGATGGTTTAAATACTCCCCTGGAGGGTGCCGACCAGACCGAAGAGGATGATTTGGGACGAGATCCATTTTCTGGGGTCCAACTAACAATGCATCCATGTCAGTCTGTCAGTCGACCTTGCGGCGTGCAGACCTTTCTTCTGACTGTAACCATTGTGGGATTTCTGGGTCGGAAGAGGAGTCAGAGCTGTTTGGAGATGTGGTTGCGTGGGGGAGTGTTTTGTGCTCTAGAACGATCATTCTGTTATGCTTGAAGGCAATCATTGACTGTAAAGAGCCAACTCGGCCATCGTGAGCACTCTCCGCTGGCAGTTATACATCTTTAAAGGGCTCAGTACACTCCCCATGTTCCTCGAAAAAACAACCAAATGAACCAGCATTGAGTTTACCTCGAGCTTCCTCCCTACTATCCGTAAGCCAAAGCTCTTCTGGCCAAGATCCTGATGTGTCTCACAAATCAGGCAACATTGCTTCTTTGCAAGTTTATCTCATCACCCGGGCACTTTTGAGAGTATCTTGAACGTGCTGATGGTATTTAGTCGCCTGAATAAAACTGCTCCAACAAGGAGATCTTGCTTCATAAAGAACCCATGGCGCATGCATGCAGTCATCCGTTTGGAGTCTTACCGATCGAAGAGACCAAGAGTTTACATCGGAAGCCAAACGACAGGGGAGAAAGCCAGAAAAATGACAGCAGAGGGGGAAAAGGGACAAAACAAGGGGCTGCACAATTAAATTATCCAGTTTTATGCAAATGCTATGCAAAGTCACAGACCCATTCACATCATCCATCATCAATGGCATCACATCATGCTTCGTATCTGTCAACTCCTCCGTCGTCTCGGCCGGCTTGGTTAGAGCTCCGGAGGAGGGGGGCCAGGGCTTCGGCCGCTGATGAAGCGGTAGATGGTGATCAGTCTCAGATCTCTGCTGCGGAACTCTCGCTTGACGCCCTCAATCAGGACCTGGCACTGCTGTTCCGTGTAGGAATGCACGCGGGTGAAGAGTGCAGGGGTGTGAGAAGCCACCGACATCTGCATATGCAGTTGCTCGAAGCGGCCCAGCTCCTTCAGATGAGGGTCCTTGGCCCAGGGCCCAATGGGAATCTGTTGTGCCGCCGCCAACATTAGTAATCATGTCAGGGGGATATTGACGACGTCAACGTCGCGATCAAGGAGCTCCTCTTACCCTGATCACCTTTTCCTGGACATCCTCAAAGCCTGCATCGATCATCCATTGCTTGTGGCGGTTGGCCACGTTGATTTGCTTGCCAAACACCTTGCTGGCCTCGTCCAGCTTGCTTACCCATTCCTTGGTCCACAGCGCCCTGTCGAAGCTGTCGTCGTCGCTGAAGATCCAGGCATCGTACTCTTGCATCTCACAGTAGCCGCCTGGCTTGAGGTGCGTCCTCACCTGGCGGTAGAATCGGCCCCAGTCAGCAACGGTACCGCCGAGAGCACGCCCGTGGATGTAATCGAATGCCTCGTCCGGCCTGTACGTCCAGTCGTCTTCGTAGTCGTCGACATGGAAGCGGCAGTTGCCGGGCACCCAGTCGGGCTGAATAGGGCTCAAGTCAACGCCGAATACCGACGCACGAGGGTGCTGGTCAGCCATGTCCATAGCCCAGATACCGGTACCGCAGCCCAGATCCAAGATCCTGTACTCGCTGCCGGCGTCCGACTCGGCCGGCACGTTCAAGGGGGCCGTGTACAGGCCTCCATGAAGCAAGAGCAGCCAGATGTGATGTTGGAGATCAAGGCGCTCCTGCTCGTCCTCGTCGTTGGGGAGGACATACTGCCCGGAGCGGTAGGCGTGGTACCGGCGGCCGTTCTCATAGACGTAGTTTGTGATGGACGAGGTAATGGAGCCGGTGCGGGATGAACCGCCTAGGGAGATGTAAGCCGAGTCGGCATCAGAATTGTCTTCGCCCTCGTCGTGCTGCAAGCAAGGGCCCAAAGAGTTGGGTTAGTCACCGGCATCCAGTTTTCGAAAGGCGGTAGCAGTGTGCCTGCGTCAACGTACATCGATTTCGAGGTGAGGGTGGTCTGGCTCATCAGCAGGGCCGCCTTCCTGCAAATTCCCTGGACTCGTCACATCCTTTGATGCTGTTGGTGACTCTGGCGGACCCGACCCGCTGTTAGCAGCGGGTTTGGCGGGGCTGTCAGACATTGGGATGGCGTAACTCTAACACACGGGGAGGGGAATAATAAGGAGGACGGGAGTCGGAGGGGGAAACTCGTGGGACCCCAGTTTCGCGGCGTCCGTCTTTCTCTTTGTCTGGCCGGCGATGATCTGCCGAAAGGATCGGAGAGCAAGGTGTATCGGGGGGGGGGGGGGAAGAGGAACACTTGGACAGACGGCGGACCCAATTGATATGGGGCCCCCCCTTCCGGGCCCCCCTCTTTGTTCTGGCCGGCCCAGACATGTGTTGTTTCTCGCTTGTATCCAAACCCCTGGGCTCGCTTGGGAGGTGGATTGCGTATTTTTTTTCTTCCTTGGAGGAGACAAATTCCCGGCTGGGTGGTTCCAGCTGGCTGTGGTTCCAGCATTGGGGCACCGGGGCCTGGGGTCTGATAGTCGCACCACCTGCTGGGGCCGTTCCCACCTGCCGAGGCGAACCAAGGGGCCCGCCATCCCGGATCAGGGGCTTTTGGCTGTGTCAGAACCCGCTAACCTCCGCTAACATCCGCTAGCTGCACCTGTCCCCACGCGCTATTCCCACACAAGCAGCTGCCAGCCGACCACCCGAGCAGCGCCAGTTCCCACGCTATCACCTCACCACATCCCATCACAGTGGTCACATCGTTTTCGGGTTCCACTCACAGACCACACCCAAAGTGCTCCCCAAATTCTGGTTTGGACTCTCTCTCCCGCGGGGAGCGTTGCCTCTTGCGGGAAGTGTGCTCCCTCTCTCCCATGTCAAAGGGCCGCCGTCCAGTGAGGGACGATCCAATGATGCCTTCTTTTTGCAGGGGCCAAAGGGGGTGAGGGTGAGTGAGGGAAGACAGACAGACAGACGCCCAGCAATCGAGAGAGGGGAAGGGATTGGAAACGGAAGACGAAGTGGGTTACTATACCGACGGACTGGAACCTGGAAATGAACCTGTTTTGTCGCCCGGGTCTTTTAAAGATACATATCTGTGTTTGCACGTCCTGTCCTGCTTGTCGCCTGTCTCTTGCTTCCTGCTTCCTGCTTCTTGCTTCCTGCCCTCTGACCCGACTGGTATAGCGACACTCTTATTAATCCTTCTGTTTTCTCCGCATCCCATCATGGCCGACGTTCAGAAAAAGCTCATCGTGGTGGTGGGTGCGACCGGTAACCAGGGCGGCGCCGTTGCCCGCCGTTTTCTCCAGGACCCGCAATACGCCGTGCGTGGCTTGACCCGCAATGTCTCGTCGCCCGCAGCACAGGCCCTCGCGGAGCTCGGGGCCGAAATGGTGACGGCTGAGCTGGACGACGTCGAGTCTCTCAAGAAGGCCTTCCGGGGCGCCAACCTCATCTTCAGCGTGACACAGTACTGGGAGCCCTTCTTCCGCCCCGACTGCCGGGCCAAGGCCGAGGAGCTCGGCATCACCTGCCGCAAGTACGCCTACGATGTTGAGGTCCAGCAGGGCAAGAACATTGCTGACGCTGCGGCCACCGTGGTCGACACTCTGGTGGACAATGGTTTCCTGGTATCCACGCTGAGCAACGCGCGCAAGTGCAGCAAGGGCAGGATCCAGGACCTGTACCACTTTGACTCCAAGGCCGATGTGTTCCCCGACTATGTGGTTCCCAAGTATCCCGAGTTGGCGGCCAAGATGTCGTGCATCCACACCGGCTTCTTCACCACCAGTCACAATATTCTTCCTGACTCGTACTTTGCCAAGGTGAGCAGCAACTCTTTGCTTCAGAAGGCGACAAGTACTGACGGCCGTGGCAGCAATCCGACGGTAGCTTCCAGATGCGCTTCCCCTGCAACCCAGACAAGCTGGTCCCCCAGCTGGATGTGAACCGCGACACTGGTAATTTTGTGTATGCCGTGTCCCAGATGCCGCCTGGAAAGGCCTACATGGCCGGGCAGTACCTAAGCTTCAGGGATTGGGCGGCTGCGTGGGCTCGGGTAACTGGCGCTGCCATCACGTACAAAGAGGTGACGATGGACGAGATGGTGGCCGAGACTCCTGACAAGGACTGTGGGCTGGAGGTTGCTCTGATGTACGCGTACTCGTCTGATCCGGGGTACGATGGTGGGATGGAGCTGTTGAAGGCTGAGGATATCCAAAAGGTGAGAACGAGCCCTGCTTTGGTTTGCGTTGTTTGGGGAGAATACTGACCAGGTGAATGTAGGCGGGTATCGACTGCCCAATCACAACGGTGGAGGAATCTTTGGCAAAGCAGGACTTTTCCAAGTACCTCAGCAATTAAAAAGAGCAGATGAAGGGGAAACATGCGCCGCGGGGCATTCATCATATCAGGTAGCTAGCAAGAAATAAGCAATAGCACCAGACGTGACCTCAGTTTGTCAAATGGCTGGAACTGCAGTCGGTCTCAAACACCCCTGGAAGCAGAATCAAACTTCCATCCCATTGTTGACACAACAATTGCTATTGTGCTTTGCATTTTTCGCAACCTAAGGTACCTACCTACCTACCTTCCACAATAGGCTGCAATTACGTGCCCCATTCACGCAATGCCACCAGCGGTGATTCTCGTCTGCAACGCGACTCCAACGCCTTTCACCAGCGCCCTGGCGACCTCAAAGTGACCAAAGTGACTCAGGTCGCTCGAGCAACCCTCTCCTCTCGGGTTCTTCTCTCGGGTTCTCCTCTCAGGTTTCTCTCTCAGGCATCTTTAACATGGCATCGACAAATATTCCAAGACCTCAGCACTACAACATGCTTGGAATTCGACCAGATGCGACTTCTGTTGACGTCAAAAAAGGATACCACCGGATGGCTCGCTTGAGACATCCCGACAAGCATGGAAACTCCGCCGCTGCCACAGAAGAATTCCAAAAAGTATGTCACAGTTTCTCAAACACGCTGGGGACGCAAACACTGGTGTTGACTGTTTGATAGCTGCAGCAGGCGTACGAGACTCTCTCCAACCCCAAAACAAGATATACGTACGACCAGGCTATCGCCAGCGAACTTGCAAGGTCAGTTCAGGCGCGTGGCAGGTGTGCCGAGCTCCTTGGCCGTGCTCAAAGAGACGCAGCAAGGACACAGCCCGCTGTCGATTATAAAAAGCGGCTGCTTGAAGCCCTCGGGCTTCGCTTGAAACAAAAGCAGCGCGCCTACGATGCTGCAGAACGGCGGATTCTCGACACCCAGGCTTTTGTCATCATCAGCGATGATGACGAACCCGAGCCGGCCCAGCCTCCTCGAAGTGATACCAAGCACGATTCGCTAGGACAGAATGACACAGAAGCCATCGGGGAGATGCCCCCTCAGATTGTCAGTGATCTCACCCTTGCCAAGCAGGACCATCAAGAGGCAGCCGCCGACCTCCAAGACGCGGAGCTGTATTTGAAGAGAGCGAAAGACGAGGCGGTTGTCCTCCAGGGCCAGCTGCGAAAATTGGAGAGGGATTGCGCAGAATTGGAAAGAGAATACAACCCTCACTGGCAACACAGTGAAGCGGCACGGACACGAGGCCAGCCGTCTTTCGATGGCGGTGCTCAAGCTATGTTTCGAGGGCATCCGTCACATGCACAGTACGAAGCTTCACGACACCCACAGAACCCCTCGCGCATGCCGACGCCAATGCAAAATGGCCACAGTCCGTCCTTCAGCTTCGCTGGGCCACCGCCTGGCCAGGAGAAGCATCATCAGCGCGCGAGATCCTTCTCCGCGCACGATGGAATACCCTCACGCCATCAATACCCTCCACCATCCCAACAACCTCCTTGGCCACATCACGTGCGGCCGGTGGCAACCTCCCACCCACCTGAGGCGATGGGGGCCGAAATTAAGATGCTAAAGGCCCGGGTCATGGAGAACGACAAGGTTATGGAGAGTCTTGTTCAGAGGAATCTAGCATTAGAGGATGAGGTCCAACGGCTGAGGCAGATGATGGGTCATGCAAACAAACCACAAGCCGGCGGAGACTCGACAACCGAGAAGAAAAGAGGAAGGCCTGGGTGGGATGATGACAATGTTGACAAGACTGGTGGAAAGGGGGCGAAAGCCGCCAAGAGGGCTTGAAAAATGGCTGTGATATAGCATCGCAGTCAGGGTTGGATTGCTGGGAATGGAATTGGTCTATCAGTGCCACGTTGCGCTACCGGAAAGGAAAACCACCCATGTTTGGTGTTCTTTTACACCCCAAGTAGGTACCTATATACCCCTGACAAACTCGGAGGTTGATTAGCACAGAGTAGCTACATCTTGATACCATTGAATCATTTAACTCTCATGTCCTACCAGATTATCGTTTTATTTTGTTCAAGTATTCTCTTTTTTCAGAGCTCATGAGCTGGCTCTCTTTGAATTGATGCCTGCTAAATGCCTTGGCTCTTGAAGCTTCGCTGAGCTTTAAGCCACGGGCTGGGTGGCTGACTCCCCATCCGCTCATTCACCTCACTTCCACAACCTTCCAGACAGCCTGATTACGTTTTTCTCTGCTCCTCGCATTTATTAACCCACAGAATCTTTCCCCGGACTTTCGCATTGATACCTACGCTTACACCTTTGATCGTTGTGCCTCTTGACTTGATTCTCAAACCCGCATCAAAGCAAGAAGCCATATTCTCACACCCAAGGTACTAGATCAGACATCTTTGAACTAGGCCTCAAAGTCATTACCTGCACCATGATCTCAGAGCCACTCAATCTCTACCGTCAGCTTGGTGCACGGCCTAGCGACGACGATGCCGCTGTTCGAGGAGCCTTTAAGAGGAAGACTCTAGAGAAGCACCCTGACAAACATAATAACTCAACTGAGGCAAAGAAAGAATTCCAAGAGGTGAGACATCAACCAACCATCTTTGCGTCTCATCAGTGTCTCTGACAGCATCATATTAGCTTCAACGAGCCCATGACATCCTCACCAATCCCATCGCTCGCCGTGAGTACCACATCAATGTCATGCAGAGGATCCTACGTCTCGGAAACCTGAAACACCAGAGTCTCTCCTGGTGTCACCGTGCCGCCGCCCATGAGCTGCCCTTCCGAAAACAGCTTTTCAGCATCAGCTTCCAGACGGTCCAGCGCTTGAGATACACTGTTCGGTTCTACCAGGCCCGCCTCAACGCCGAAAGAGCGAGCTTCAACGCTCACGCATCCGACGGCTTGACCAAGACTGGGCATCACATCCTTGAGGATTCAGTCTCCGTGAGACAGTACCAACAGATCTACGACACCAGCGTTGAGGAGTTGGCAGAGGCGCAAAGAGAGCTAGCAGAAAGGGCCATGGCTGTGAGGGCGATGGAGTGGCGCATCCGGCTCAAGATGAGAGAGATTGAGCACTGCCGCAGAGAGGTTGAGGGTCTACAGCATGAATACATACAAGCAGCACCACGTCAAGCCTCTTGGCCAATGACTTTTATGAATGTTGAATCCTTTGTTGTCCAGAAGCCAACGAAGGAAACAGGCAGAAGAGCTTGATCTCAGGACGGACAATCGCGACAGTGACAATCCCCAATAGCTACGGGCCTAGAACGGAAGATTCACTCTGCATCACCCTCTTCCTCTCGAAAAGAAATATCTCATCAGCCAAGGTCGATATGATTCAACATTACATACGAAACAGCTACCTACCTTATATAACGAAGATATATCAATCATTGGGTGGTAGGATATATGGCGCTGGTGGGAGATCTTATACCCATTGGGCTACTCTTTTGTCTGTTGGGATACACACTCGGTTCTATTTTGTGATGAGAGTTAGCTTTTCTTCTGAGATGCCAGTGGCAATTCTCTGAGAGGCATGACTTGTGCTTGAAATCGAGGCTGGGATACTTGGAGGAATTCCTTCAAGTCTATTATTTATGAGCACTTATGGTTTTGAATGACACGAGGGCTCGAAACGCCGCTACATGTGGCAGGATGATGGAATATGCTTCGGTTTTTAGACGGGTGCGGTGGATAACTCGAAAAATCAAAGCAGGCGGAACTATGTACCTACCTACCTATCAAGACTTAGGTAGGTAAGTAGCACTGAGCTCAAGGAGGAAGGACTGACCGAGACCCAAATATAACTTGGAATGAGGGAAATGAAGCATCTGATTCAATAGCTTGGGTCGAAGGCCTACTTTATGCTGCAATTCCCCTTCATATTTCCTCAACTGAGGCCAGTCACCTAGACCAGCAGTCTCGGGCTCCGACCTTCCGATCGTGTATTCTTTCCAAAATCTCTTCCTGGCTACAAAACTGCAATCTTTCCTGACCCGTCTTCTTTTTGCAACTGCCACAGTTCTCGTCAGCAATAGGCAGATCTCTTGCTTTCACCTGCAAATTTTCCCTTTCAACCACCGACCATTCCACCAAATAGCAACAACTTTTTACAACAACCTACTCTCCAAGTGCCTACCAAAATGGTCTCGCCATGGTGGGAAGATGATGAAATTACTGATCTACAATTCTACGGCACTCTCCAAATTCTCCCGACTGCCGATGCCACCGAGATCAAAAGAGCATACAAGCAACTCTCTCTTCTCCGTCACCCAGACAAGAATCTGAGGTCGGAGGCCCAGGCAACCGAGCAGTTTCAAAAGGTGCGTCGATTGTTGAAGAGCGACCCTCTTGTAGGTATGAACACGGAAGATGAATCATTGGCTAACCAAGTCCTTATCCAGCTTCAAGATGCCTACAACGTGCTGAGCGACCCAGACGAACGGTCATTGTACGATGGTCAAGTCTTACAGACCTACATTCAGTCGCTCGAGAAGAGAAAGGAGGACATGATGTCTTGTTTGTCGGCAAAACTCGAGCTTGACGCGGCCCGTGAGGCTCAGCGTTTGGCCCTGGAAGACTTTCGGAACCATCTTCAACTCAAGCTAAGCAGTGTCAGCGAACTGATCACGACCAGCAAAGATTCGTCGTTAGGTCTGTCTCCAAGGGGTTTCCCAACTAACACGGACCGGGGGTTCGACAAGGCCAAATCGATGTCCCAGACTGCTGCCACAAAAGTGCAAGAGGCGGAGACACGCATGAATCTTGCTGGTCAAAATCTGGACCGCAAAACCAGTCAATGCAATATTTTGAACTACGAACTCACAGGCAACTCCGGGACCTGGAAGACTGGATGGGATGGTGACACAGCCAACAACGGAATGGCCCTCAAGATGGACCTTGAGCAGCCGAAAGCCGAGATCGCGGTGTTATCATTGAAGAAACAGGAGAAGGATCTCGAGGCCGCACTGGCGGAGGCGAGAAGTGCCTGCCAGGAAATGCGGCGCTACCAGGCAGCCAATGCCGCTCACGCTGCGAAGGAGGCCAAGATGAAGAAACAGATGGTGGAGCTGGTGAGTCAAAACTCCAAGCTGACCCACAGGGCTGAGCTCCTGAATGCTGCAAACGCTCAGCTGGTCGACAAGAACAAGACCATGGTGGCGCTCAAGGCCGAAAACGCCAAGCTCAAGCAATTTGTGGCGGATTACACCAACAGCATGAGCTCACTTCAGACAAGCATCCAGAAGGTCGAGGATTCTGCCAACAAACTAGACATTGGGGCTTTGTTGCAACCCAAAGAGGAGCAGGGAGGAAGCGATGCAGATGTAAACACAGGATGGCCCCGCGGGTTGAAGCGGCCTGCTCGGGCATCCAAAACTGCAGGCAATCGCAGGGTGGCGAAAAGGTTTCGAAGGGGTACTGCCACTGATTCCGCTAGGAAGTCTGGCCCCAGCGACGAGGCCTCTAGCGACTCGTGGTTTGAGTCTGACGAGAGTTGAGCTGGAAGCTGACCGATTCTCTGGATTTGGAGAATGCGGCGAAATGCCTGATGGAACGGATGGGTTAGGGAAAGGTGGAAAGATACCAGGTACCTAGGTATCTCGATAGACACTTCGTGCCTGCCTTGCAGAATAACAAGCGTTGATTTTAGAAAAAATATCTTATCAGAGTGTCGAATGAAAACCCAACGCAATTTCAAATATTCAGTACAACCCATTCTTACGCTACCTTTGGCTGAAAATGGTGCTGACCATCTTTCGAGAAGACACAATTCAAGCTTAGGCCAACTGGATAAGCCGTTCGACTGGTAGAACAAGACACCACCTACCTAGCCGGGGACAGATTTCAGCACAGACTAGGAACGCCAGAAAATCCCGATCAGTGAGTTAGTTCCCAACAGTAACATCATGGCTCGCACCAGTCCCGTTATCCCCATTGTTCAAGGAGTCAAGGGCAAGATCAAGGGCACAATATCTATATAGATACCGTAGGCAGTCGATTCTATTTGATCATGTTGGATCATTCAAATACTTTACATTTTGTGTGTATCTTTGCGGTCTGAATGTGATGTCACTCGTCTGTTTGAAATTTGAATACAGCGGGAGCATGTGAGAGAGCAACATCGTGGACGGGATGAAACCGTCCAATCTCAAACATTGCTCTGCACCACTGGGCGGTCCTTGGAAATTCACTCGTTCCCTTTAATATTTTCTTCTTGGAAACTCACTACCACCTTCACCGCGCAACCTAGCTGCCGTCCGCAACGACCTACCTAGAACACGACCCAGATTTCAACCCCCATCAGTAGGTTTGGTGTGACAACACCACCACCTCCATACTTTTTCGTCGTCGCGGTCATATACTTGACAGTTTCATATCCACCAACATGGCCTCCGTCGCAGCTCCCGTTGTTGACTTGCGTTACTATGCCACCCTCGAGATCAAACCCTCCGCCACCAGAGAGGAGATCAAGAAGTCGTACAGGCGACTCGCTCTCCTCTGGCACCCCGACAAGCGCCAACCTTCTGATCTTCAGGCGACTCAAAAGTTTCAGAAAGTAAGTACCGCATCGTCTCTTTCCCAGTCGAAATTGAGCTTTGTTCGCCGAGTGCCAACTTGCATCATTCTCAGATCAACAATGCCCACGAGATCCTCTCCGATGAGACCGCGCGAGCCAAATACGATCAGTCAATTCACAGTCGGCTGCGTCAAATCGAGAGCATCAGCCTGAACAGCACCGCCAGCTTGACCGTATACCGGCAAAAACAGCAAGTTCCAACAACGGCATCTGCAGCGTACTCGAGATGCATCGAGAGAATCGAAAAGGAGTTGGCAGCTTTGAAAGACGAACGGTCTCGGCTCGTGCTGGAATTCAATCGACCAGCCACCGGGCCAGGCACCACTGGCCATCAAGGATACTGCGCGCCTTCTCCAACATCGACTGCAGGACCCTCGACTACTCACTTCAAGCGCGCCCCGAGAAATTCACGACGAGAGAAAAGGGAGGCGTTGAAAAGAGAATGGGAAGAAATGCGGGCTACGCGGAGGAGGGAAAGAGAAGAGTGGTGGGTTAGACAAGAAGAGGAGTGGAGAACGCAAAGAGAAAGGCAGAGGAAGGAAGAAGAAGAGCAGGGAAGGCAAAGAGAACAGCGTTTCAGACAGAGAGAGGAGCGGCTCAGACAAGAGGAGGAGCGGAGACAGCAAAGAGAAAGGCGGCGACAGCAAAGAGAAAGGCAGAGGGAGCAGGAAGCAATGCGTAGAAGAAGGAAACGAGAGGCATAGGCGGAGGCCCGGATAGAGGAGAGGCTTGGACAGGCTGGCATCACCGCACCGGCCGTGTTCCCGCCACCCAGTTTCGACCCACGACAAGCACAGCACCATCATCGAGGGCCTCGAAAGAATGTAAGCTGGAGGGACAGGAGGAGCCCAGGGCCTGGGACATTGGTGAGGAAGTCTGTGGGGTCTGTGGTAAATATGTCCCTAGCAAAAGGAAGAGAGGCCGAGGTGATCTGGCTGATGGTGATGGGGTGGATGAAGAGGGGAGCAAGAGCGCCCGGAATGGAGCGTGAACAACAGGCACACAGAGTCATACTAAGAAGCGTTACAAGGCTGTTTTGCTTTGAAGAAGGTAGATACAACTTGGGGAGGACGGGCATTATATGTGGTAACTGGTTGAGGTTTGATTCTTGTTTGACTACCTAGTACCTTAGTGTAGAAAATGTCTAAAATCTAGCTAAAGATGTCCGGTTATGTGAATTTTATTCAAAACCTGTGCTCACGGCTTCAAGCTTCTGATTGCATATGCCCGAGTGAGATGTGGGCTTCACGGCTGGAGGTTTATCTGTTGTTTGGCAATGTTGGCAAGACATTCCATTCCGTTGATGGAATACCGGGCCAATGGGAGTGCAGGATTCCTAAAAAGGCTATTTTGGCGAAACAGTTCAGGTGGGGCGCTTGGACCCACCGCTGTGCCGTAGCGTCAGCTGGGCTGAAGATGGGAGAGGCTGGGTGCCGCACTCCTATTTTCCCCCTAGCAACGCAGGAATCCCGTCTCTTTGGCTCGCCGGCCTCGACATCGCGCATCCAACGGCGGAGCAACCATACCATAGGGCTAGCACCACCATGTCCAGACGTTGATGACCGGCTCCCGATCCCAATCCCACATTCGTTGAAACATTTTGCACTCTCGCTCAGTATTCCAGTCGTTTATATTCGATTCAGCTTTTCGCCATTCGCCATTCATACTACTACGTATCTCCTCCACCCGGTGCTGCTCAACTCGCCATCGCATCACATTCCGGCCGTCGCCCATCGCAACCACCCCCAACCCCTCCATCCCCACCGTCTCGAACATCCATCCACGTACACAGGGCGCAATCCTACCCCGCCGGCCCGTTTTCATCATCATCCAACAGATTGAACACGCTCCTCTCCTTCTCCTGAACCTCCCGCGGGGCCCTCACCCGGCCTTCCTCGTCGCCCAGGATGACTTTCGGGGACTTCACCAACATTTGCCGCATGGCACCGCTGCCACTATGCTCCTCGGTCGGCCCAATAACATCGATCGCGAGCGGCGTGGGCATCGAGCCTGACTGCTTTTCACGGAATATCGAGCTGGCAAATACCATTATTTTCCAAGGCGCTGCCAGTGCCATGCACATCATCGCCCTGATCATGACCGTTACCATGATATTGCACGTTCGGGGAAAGTTTACGGCGGTTGGTAAGTGGATTTCCCATAGCTAGCTTCCAAGGACTGGACGGCAACTGACGAGTCTCGTGATCGAACAGGACGGAAAGAAATTACGAGCTTCTTCTACCTCTACATGCTCCTCACCTTCCTCTCCCTCTGCATTGACGCGGGTGTGATACCCCCGGGGTCGGCACCGTACCCCTACTTCGTCGCCGTTCAGGCTGGTCTCACGTCGGCGTTGGTCACATGTCTGCTGATCAATGGTTTCGTCGGATTCCAGTTGTATGAGGATGGAACACCACTCTCGCTCTGGATGATGCGCCTCTGCTCCGCCGCTGCCTTTGTCATCTCGTTCCTGGTGGCACTCGCAACGTTTATGACGTGGGCTGGTCTTGGTCCTACCAACACTATCGGCTTGTTTGTGGTGCTCTACCTCCTCAACGCCATCCAGCTGTTTGTCTACGTGGTTCTCCAAGTTATTCTCGTCACTCGGACGCTTCAGGACCGCTGGCCCCTGGGAGATATTGCGTTTGGCGTCTTCTTCTTCGTCATTGGCCAGGTCATTCTCTATGCCTTCAGCAGGCCGATTTGCAATGCTGTCAGCCACTATATGGACGGACTGTTCTTTGCGACCACGTGCAACCTTTTGGCCGTCATGATGGTGTACAAGTATTGGGATTCCATCACTAAGGAAGACCTGGAGTTTTCGGTGGGCACAAGGATGAACAACTGGGAGGTCAAGGAGTTGATGGGGCCCACGGCCGAGGAGGAGCTGCAGCAACGCCGGGCCACGCAAATCTACCACGACGATCCGTATGGCCAGTCAAGCGCCTATGATTCCCATCCCAGCCAGCACTACTCGTCTAGTCCGAACAGACTCTCTCGGTACCAATAGAGAAACATGCTTACAGCGCAGGGAGATGAGAGAGCGTGTCTGGTGCTGAAAAGACCCCCGAGGAATGTTGACGCACAGGGGAGAATTGAGGGTTATGGGCGGTCTTTGTGTTTGCTCTTGTCAAGATGAAGCCTCGAATGCAATGACCTGCTTTCTTTTGTTTTTTATATTTGCTACAAAGAGTTGCCTTGGCATCAGCGTGTTGGCTTTTTTTTCATGATTCTCTTGCAGTCTTGGGGCGTTATAACTGGGATGATGATATCAGAGGCAAGCGGGATATGATACTTTGCTTGCTTGGAGGGGTGGGTGACTTACACTTAATAGCTGCTTACTTGGTTGTGTTGGTAGAGCATGATTTGTTCCTACATAGCTTGTTCTTTGTATATGCATTAAACTTACCTAATTACCACGAGTCTGACTACCTTAGGTACGATTACCTAGGTACCTACCTGTATCTGTACACTATGATATTTTTGGTCTTGTGAGACGGCCCAAATCGCGTCGAGAAGTTGTTGGAAGGTCAGCTTGGGGGCACGTGCGTCTTGATCCATCCCTCCATGGATGCCCCCCGATTCCCCGGCAGGCGCGCCTAACAACAGTGTCAGGTCAGACTCTCCGGCGAATGCCAATCCCTACCTAATACCTGTAATAAATTCTCCCTGTCTAGGTAGTTACCTACGTACCTACGGAGTATTCGACGGCTTGCCAGGTAGTTTCCGGACAACGAATGAATCGAGGTAAACGGACGCGCCTAAGCCCAGAAGTCACATTCTCCTCTGCGCGACATAAACCAATCTACCTAACCTAGGTCCAGCTCCCAATCAAGGTCCCGACCAAGCGAGAATTACCTTACCTTAGGTTGTGAGGCACAACCTACCTAGGTCAGTCAGTAGCTGCTCCTGCGTTTAATTGGGGGGCGCCGCAACCACGCAACCTAGCAAGAGCAAGCAACCTAATCGGACTTTTGGTTTTCGAGTCGAGAGAACCCGGCCAATCTCATCTCCCATCTCATCTCATTCACTCAAACATTGCATTCACATTTACCATCACCATAACCGTAACCGTCGTCAGCTTCCATCGTCGCCGTCGTCGCTATCCAAGACAGCCAGCGACCGCGCCTTTACTGTCGGCGCCCCTAGTCATAGCCACTGCACCTAACACCGTGGCCTGCGCGCTGGGAGCTGCTGCACCTTCATACTACTCGGTGAGTGAGTTTCACCCAACCTCAACTCATTTGCGAATGCAGCCTGCTGACCATTGCCCCCCTAGTTTCAACGGCCTATCTATCTCCATGATGCCAGCGGCTGACCAAGACGTTTGACGGAACTCCGCTGAAAGTTTTGTTTTGGTCGCAGTATTTTATGACAGACGGCATCAACAATCATGTCTGCAGCTGCCCACCCCAACGGCAATGGCAACGCGCATCCTCCTCTGGCCGGCCAGGCCAGTGCAGCTCACCATGGCATGCCCGATGACATTTATCAAGAGGTCCGCAGGAACATGATGGCCTCGTTGGATCGTGTCCGTCAGGAGGACATGCGCAACTTCCAAAGCCTCCATGCCGCCCACAAAGCTGCCCTCGAGCAGGAGCAGATGGAGTACACCCAGCAGTTCTTCCAGCTTCAGAAGGAAATGGCAGATCTCACAAAGGAGGGAGCGTCGGTCGATGCTGAGATCGCGAGACTGGAGGAACAGATAAAGCAAGCCCGGAAAAACAGGCTAGACGTCGCAAACAAGGTCTCTTACACTCAACAAAAGTGCGTCGAGGTCCAGTCGTTGCAACACCGCAACCATGCTGAACTTCAGGCCCTCACCAAGAAGCACGAGCAGGATTTGGAGGACAAGGAGATGAGGTGGGAAATGCTTTACCAGGAGCGGCTGAATCTAGTGCAAAGCAAGACACCCTCCTCCGTGCAACATGCCCAAGATCAGAATCCTATGGTCCCAGAACAGACCATGGCTGATGCTGCCGCGATTGCTTCGGCGCCCATGCCTAGTTTGCGGGCGCCACAACTCGCCCATGGGGTTACGCATCAGTCGACGGGACCAGGGGGTATGTTTATGGGCGGGCCTGTTCAACCCCCGTCTCTCAAAGCTCCCACAGACAATGGCCCTCATGAAACATCCGGTCTTCAAATTTCTAAAAGGTCAGGTGCCCCGGTGTTGGAGGCACCGATGCTTCCGAGGAGCAGCGATATCGAGAGCCCGCATCCTGAAGGCGCTTCCCGATCCGCTGCAAGTCAAAGAACGCCAATCCTTCAGGCCCCAGCAGGCTACCAAGCGCCATTTTCTCAACCCCGGCCTCCTTCAGCTTCGAACTTGAGTAGTTCTCCCGACGCATTGGTCTCCATCCCGCCGACTGTCGTTCCCAGCGTCGAGAGCCCTGATGGACAGACAACTGGAACGGTGGCTGTACACGAGACCCAGAAAGCAATTACGCAATCAGCCAATGGCCAAGTACCAGAAGAGGATACCACACCACCCTCAATTGGCCCTCTCAACGGAGCAACCGATACACCGACCCCTTTGCAACCTTCGAAAGAAGTTACCGAGATGGACATCTCAGCGACGGAGGGGGCGGATGGTCAGAGCGTCGAGCTGGGAGTCCCACCTACAGCAGAGGTCGCTCCTGAAGATAAAGAAACTGGGGATGTGAAAATGACGGATGCCGTCCCTTCCCAGGTTGCGACCGAGATGGCTGAAGCCCCGGGCGAAGACAGTGCTGACCCTTCCATGCCCGACTCTCCTGATGGAGCCGAGACTCGAGCAGCAGACGAGCAAGGAGCAGACGTGGAGAACCCGCCCGCGCTGATGGTTGATGCTGCGGCCATCAAGCTTACCGTTGACTCTGGGAGTGCTGATGCTGGGTCTCCGGCTCTGGCAGAAACTGCCGACTCGCCCCTTTCTGATCTTAGTTCCATTCCATCACCCCCATCCGACACATTTACACATGAAGATAGCCCGGTCAGGCAGCCGCCTAGTCTGACAGATGGCAAGCTGTGCGTGTATGATGAGGATGGCAAACTGGTGGGAGAAGTGCGGCCCTTAACTCACACCACCTCTTCCAACATCGAAAAGATAGCGGCCGTTCCGCTGAAACGTCATGTTCAGATTCGTTCTGGCCGCAGGTTTACATCGGAAGACTTGGAAAGGATATACCACGGCAGTGATGTTAAAGGGACAAAATGGACTAGTTGTTATATCCAAGCCACCGGTGAGGTTCAGGGTCAGCCCTGCAACACTTGCGCGAAGCACAACGGCCCGTATGAAGAGTGTATCGTCTTGGATGCTGACGATAGCTTTCCCAAATGTGGCAACTGCGAATGGAACCGGCATGCATGCGTCGGTGCCTCTCTGCGGCCCAAGACGGCGTCGGCCCCCGTCATCAGTCCGGCTGCGGCTCCGGCTCCGGCTCCGGCTCCGGATCCAGCTCCGGCCTCGGCTTCGGCTTCGGCTTCAATTTCTGCCCCAGCACCGACACCGACGCCGGTCCCAACTGCCACCAGCAAACCCTCCATCGGATCCAGTTTCACTGCGGTGAATAGTGCATCAGCGGACCAGCAAGACGGCGCCTCTGGAAAAGACGCAGCCGATGCCGCCCAGGTTCAAGCTCCGCCTCCTATCAAGAAGGCCGGCCGAAAGTCTTTGCCTACCTCGCGCGTACAGTTGCCCTCCCAACCAGGCACCCCACGTGCAGGCTCACCTGAACCGGCCGAGCCAAGTTGCGCGTCCCTTCCCGAGATAACCAAGGAGACCCTTTGTCTGAGAGATGACGGCACGGTATACACGGAGCCTCCGTTCATGGCTGGCGTGCCACTAGCTAAAATATCTCCGGATCATCCCTACTGGGAACAAGACTGGGATCCTGATATCGACTCTCACATCCGAAAGGAGCTTGACAGATGGACTGCCAAGTTTCAGGAGATGGACAGCCAAGGGATCAAAGACCACAGGAAATACGAAGCTCAGCGACAGATTAATAGGGGCCAATTGACATTGAAGTTCTTGGAGGAGGGCGAACTACATCCCTATCAGCTTGTCGGCAAGGCGTGGGTGGAGCCCAAGAAACTTGTCAAGTACAACACCCTGTACCGTTTGGCGAGCACTTTGATGGAGGACCTCCCCAAAATGGACCTTGGTATGACACCGGCCGAATGGATGCGTCAGAGACTCTACGAAATCCAACAGGAGCAGGGCCCCAGTTTCAACCTGGCTTCGACGGTAGCTAGTTTCTACCACGACCCCAAGCACGCGCAGGTCCGGGCCAAGAATGGAATTGTCAGCGTGGGTCGACCGCACAAGTCAACGACCAAGCCCAAGACTCAAACTCCTGGACAGGAGGACAGCGCACCGAAACAGACGCCGAGGGTGCTGAAACGAAAAGAACCACATGCAACGCCCAAGGCAGCGCCGGCTCTGCCCACACAAGAGGATGCAGAACGCGAACTTCAACCGCAGCAACCAGAACAGCAGCCGCAGCCAGAGCCCCGGCCTCGTTCGTCCCCTCGAAAGCCGGCGACACTTGATCAGAAGGCAAGACCACGTTCGCGCTCCGGGAACCCTCCCCCGGCTCATCTCGTTGACTCGGATGTCGAGGACAAACCCATGATCCGGGCCGCTCATGTCACCCCACCACCGCCGCCTCAGCCGAAGAAGAAGATTCGTGTGACGTCCACGGTGGATCCGAGCAACACGCCGGATCTCTACTACAACGGTTTCACTGATGTCGATTCTTGCTCGGACGACAAGCTCGAGCAGATCGACTGGCGTGTGAATCAGATCAAGACGGCCGAAGTATCGACGAATCCGGGCGTGACACAGTACTGGCACTGGGTGGACGACGCTCACCCCGGCTACTGCGAACACCAAGTGCTCAAGCAGCTTCGTCCGCCAAAGTGGGCCGTCTTCAAGGAGCCGTACAACTTCCATCTCAAAACTGTGGACTGCGAGGAGATTGTCTACGGCCCAGGCAGCCACAGGGTGATTATTCGGCGCAAGGCACATCTCCAGCCGAAGAAGGGAGACATGCTCGCCGAGTTCAAGCGCGATCGTACCAAGAAGAGATTTTTGGAATTCATGCACCAGAGGGGGGTCAGGATCGTGAGGAGTAACAAGTAGGTGCACTGGTGTTTGCTATCTTTTGCGCCTGGCCAATGCTGACAGTCTGTTGTTTAGGGAATATGTGGAGGGAGCGTGGGAGAACTTGAAGCCGGCGTTTGACATGCCCGGCCAAGACCGCGACTCAGACTAATGAACGAAGTATGTCCTCTCGAACCAAGGGAAACTCATGTCTCCTTCTTTTGATGCCCCGGATCTGGACGACAAGTTGAAACACACAGCTGTTGCTTGTGTCACAAACAAAGCCCGTCAGCACTGGGCCGATAGAGACATACAGGATGGAGTTTGCTGAGAAGGACAACCCTTTTCTTGATTTGTTTATTGTCCCCTTTTCGAAATGTTCATTCATTTCTTTCCTTGGCCATACAAGTCGGGTGGGTGGGTAATGGGACAGGAGGTGAGGTGAGGGATGGGAGTAAAGAAGTGCGGCTACCATCGAAGGGTGTAAAATAGATCCTTGTATATTAGATAGGATAGGGGTGAGTGTAGAGGTAGCCGTACAAACAGCAGAGGCGGTTGTTTCATATTCTTCTCGAACAATAGAGTGCATAACGGTCATCGCCCTAGAGATGCTGGCAGCCTTCTGCGCAAGGCGGTGTAGCCTTGCATCAAGCCAAGGACAGCCATGCGGCAGAAAGCTCACTTTCGGAACTTGCCGTCAAAATTTCCCCGGTGCATCGAGCTCACAGCGGAGTGGGCAGCACCGCCGGGGAGAGTCGCAACCGTGATATTAGTTGAAGCTCCCGTCCCCAACCCCCAGCGCAGCAGCAGCCATTGATTTGACCTGTCGCCAGCGCCGCCCCCGAACTTTGCACCCCATCTTTCGACCACTCGAGTATTAAATAGAGACGAAGAGTTTGTCGCAATAACCCCGCGCATCTCGGCCCGAAACCTCGAACCCACACAAAGACAAAAAGAGCGACGACAAAGGGCGCCGGAACATCTCCCCCTCAAGACAGGCACCATGTTGTACGAGACAATCGGCATTGTATGTTCCCGCCGAGCCTCTTTTAACTGGCGTCCACCTCTAACAAGCTGCCCCCCTTTCCCCCCACCCTAGGTCCGCGCCGGGCACCTCCCCGAAGTAAAAGAGTCTGTCTTTGCCCTCCTTCCCCCGCTCCCCATGCGCCCCCTTTCCTCCTTTTCAACTAACCATCCCTCCCGCCAAACCCAACAGGCTAGTCCTCACCGCCGGCAAGATCATCCTCCAACAGGGCGGCGTCATCCGCGACATCCGCAACTGGGGCACCTTCTCCCTCCCCCAGGCCATCTCCCGCGGCCAGCAGCGCCACACAAAGGGCCACTACTTCATCATGCGCTACGACTGCGGCATCAAGGCCAACGAGCAGGTCCGCAAGACGCTCGCCCTCGACGTCCGCGTCATCCGGTCGGCCAACGTCAAGCTCGGCAACGGGAAGCTCGAGACCCTGAGCAAGTTTGGCGAGATTCGGTGGGACAAGCTGGAAGGCGAGGTGTAGAGGGAACCAAAGTAAAGGAGGGGAGGAGAAAATCAAAAAAAAAGAAGGGGAATAAGTCGAGGAAAAGAAAAATGGGATACCCAGGGACTAGCAATGACACGGAGGCAAATGCAAGGTATATACATACATACGTGCAAGGAGACAAGGGGAGTTCGGAGGGGAGAAGCTTGTGTATGATATGTTTCACTATATGGACACGTTCAAGGCAATTACGGATGTCCAAGGGAAAAAGGCTATCATTTGCAAAGAGATGAGGGTGTCAGGTCAAAATCTTTGGCAGCTCACAGTTGTTTCATGGTACAGCAATCAGACGTGGAATTTGCTTGGAAAGGGGTATGTATATCTTCTTTCGCTATTACCCTGGCTATAAAAACGGCCTAGCACCCACTTTGACAACAGTAAACAGCCGCGGCGTCTACGTTAGAAGTGATCAAGACCAGCCTCTACTATCAACACTCCAATCAGCAACTTCCCCATCCACGCTAGAACATTTCTTTTGGTCTATCATGGTACTCGGTGCTCAACCCCATACTAGCCTGCAAACAAAACGCCGTGACAAATGCTTCAGTCCGTGTACCCATGCCAGAAGCAGCACGCCTTATGCAAATTCCGCTCATGTCCCCTCGTATTCCCAAATAGACCCTTGAAAGATAAAGGCGGGGCCCTTCACTCGTCGACTTCCATCTCGTCCTTGGCCTTGGGAACCACAACGCCCTTCTCCCGGCACCATACCACAAACTCGTCAATGATGCCCGGCCAAGCCTGCTCCTCGGACCAGAAGCTGAGAGACTCATCCTGCAGCGTCTTGTTGGCAAACGCCAGCGTCTGGTTCCACAAGTCCTTGCTCACCGTGCGCGTCCACTTTCCTTCGGCGTCGGGATTCGGTGGCGGGACGTAGAACTTCTCCTCAAGGTACTTTGACCAAGACTCCAACCAGTTGACCTTGGCAGTCTTCCACTCGTGGCCAATCTGGGCATCGAAAAGCATCCCCCACATGGCGCAAGCAACGTCCATTGGCATAGCCTTGTTCGTTTTTCCAACGACAAAGGCGTACTGGTAGAGCTTCTTGTAATAGGCCGGATCGCGGGAGACCTGTTTCATCCGAGATTGAACATAACGTTTCTGGGCCGCCAAGTCGGGCTTGACCGTGGTGTCAAGAGTTTCGATGACTTCGCTCCAACCCTCCACAAACCCTTGCTTGGCGATTTCTCCAATGGTCTGAGCCCTGACGATTTCGCAAACCACGAGCAGGCTGTAATTCTCAGGGTCGGCGCCCACAGCCTTGAGGTAGCGCATGCATGAATCTGCCCCCAGGGCCGAGTCCCCGCTGTCGTGGTTCTCATTCTTGTCCTCCTCTGGTTTGGCTGTTAGCTTCGGCGTTTTGGCACACAGGTGGACACCAACGTACCGGTTTCGAAATCGTCAAAGATGGCCTCTAGCTGCTTCTTGCGGGCGTCCGCCTCCTGCTGCTTCGCACTCGAAGCCCCATCGTGGGCGGAGAAGTATCTGAAAGGACGGGGTTCCAGGTCAGCGACGTGTGTTCAAAAGTGGGATGTACGGACTGCGCTGCATCAATAAAACGAACTTCAGTGGCAAGCTGCCTTTCGCCTTGGACCTCCCTCCCTTAGCTGAAAGATCGGGGGCGGCCTTCTTAGTGGCAGCTCTCGTCTTTTTGGGAGCCTTGGGCATGATGACTGGGGCTGGCACTGGGTGCTTGGTGGTTGTTGGAGGGGCTTCTCTAGTAATGGAGATGTGCGGTGCAGGTTTTGGGTTGCCCGTGGGAAGAGAGCGCAGTGATGAGTCGCCGCTATCAGTCTCGGTCGCTCCTTCACTGGGCGGCGACTTTGGGAGAGGTTGCCCCGGGCGTTTGTGAAAGCAGGATGCAAACAAGGTGCGGAACACACTGCGCCCGCTGTTGCCTTCCTGCCTGCGACTGGTCCCCATTGCGAGAAAGGAAGGAAGGAACAATTCGATGCTCAAATGCCCAGATGCTCAGATGCTCAGATGCTCAGATGCTCAGATGCTCAGATATGCTCAGAGCGTCCAAAGAACAGACCGGCTCCACTGGATTCACCTGAACCGTCAACAAGCCACAGGGTGCCGCCGGGACTCGACGCCCTCATAATGGCTTGGTGCCCCAAAAGTCTAATAATGATTGCAAAAGATTGCAAAGAGTAAAAGCAAAAGAAACGAGATGTGCCCCCAAGCAGTTTAAAAAAAGAAAAAGAAAAAGAAAATGAAGAATAACAACCGGGAAAAAAAAAGAGAGTTGCACAAAAGGGAAGTGGGATGCAATGTTTTGTCTAGTTGAGACATGGTGTCGCAATGCCGATCTCTTCTTCCAGAACACTTCCACGGCCGGCCACCCCCCTTGCTCCATCCAGGGCTTTTGCCGTCCTTCTCGCGGAGAGTGGAGGCCGGACGAGCCTCCTTAATCCATCGCCAGTCCGACGACATGACCATTTCCCCGTTCCCGGGATGGGAGCCGCTTCGAGCAGGGAAACCAGTGGGGGGGAGGGGGGTGGAAAGGGGGCGCCAGCTTTGACAAAGGCCGCGGCAGAATAAGGGGAAAGCGGCAGAAGACTGATGATACGAATATGCGGAAATGGAAACGGAAACTGACCTGTTCACAGCGGCATTGAGATCGTAGTTGGCATTCTTCAGGTACTGTCGCATTCATCCAGGTGTCAGCGCGGGTCATGCGGGAGCAAGGATAGAGGTCCATAGTAGTTGATATCGGCCCGAAAGAAGGGGGGGTTTTCGGCCATACGGTATGACGGGACGAGAGAGAGCCAAACCCACCAGCTGCGCATTTTCTCGAGATGCATTTGTGGCCTCGACGAACTGCGATGCCAGTCGCCGCTGTGTGGTTGTGGACGGCATGGCTGCTAGCATAAAACCCAACAAATCCCAGTCCGCGGGCCGTATGATGGTGGTACCTGGTGGTATTGCAAGGCGCGAACGGCCGACTGTCTGTCTAGCAGGTCCTTGAAGCTCTTGTCCGACACGAATCCGCACAGTATCGCACAGGCGGCACTATCCGTAAGTATCCCAGGTCTCGTCGCAAAAAGGGACTTGGAAGGGGGTCCGTTATCGTGACTGGGGCGGGTAGAGTAAGGTAGTGGGAAATCAAAGACAAGCCCTAGATGTTGACTGCCGAGGCGATCACGTCGTCACGTCGTGTCTTTTTTCGTCCGCGCCTGTCGAAAGCCACGTTCGGTGCAGGCAGAAGAGGGGAAGACTCGTGGTCGGATTCGGTCGCCAAGCGAAAGGGGGGGGGGAGGTCGAAAAGGGCCTAAACGCCTGTTCGGGTCTGAGATCCGAATCGCGGGGTAGTAGACAGCGACAGAGAGGTGTATTCGCTAGTTGTGGGCAGGGCAGTATGTAAGGTAGCTGTCAAAAGGGCAACGGTCGGGGAGGGGCTCTGATATAGGTAGGTAACCTACAGATGGGGGATGGCACACGACGAGAGGAAGTATGTAAAGAGTGTTGAGCTTTGAGCTTTTGAAGAAGCGTCAGACCGGAATGCAGCGCCTTGGGCTGGCAAGGCTGAAAAACGTCATGGCGGAACCCCCCCCCCCCCCCCTTCAGGTGCCGTCCCCTGAGGTAAGGTACTCGGTAAGGCATCGATCATCGCTAATGGTGCGTATCTTGGCGCCCGCGGATGGGTTTTGGCGGCCGCATTCACCACATCTCTAGGGACCTAGCGCATCTGTCATGGTGCCCGGCGTGGAGCTGCCAATGCACTGACTGTGACATTCACGGCCTTGGTGGTACAATCTCGGCCGATATTTCATCTCTTTTTTCGCCGTGAGCATCATAGCAGCTCGCTCGGCTACAGCAAGTCTGTCTACCTCTATCTACGTAAGGTACCTTAATTCTGACTTTTCTGATCAATCTCGTTTGTGAGCCAGCGTCTTGTGGGAGATCCAGTGAGGTACGTGTAAAGGGAAAGAATGCTTTGCTAAGTAAAAGGGGTATCGCAACACTTGGGCAGCGTCCCTGCCAAAAACCAGAGGTATACATATATACAGCCTTCCGTCCATCCCAAGTCAACATACATAAACTCCGCCCATGGATGATGTGGACATCGCCAGAAACAAGAAAGAAAAAAGAATATACCCCCCCCCCCCCTTCGGCCAGCACTTAGCCCATACTTTCATGCCCAATCGCCGCTGTCTTTTGCGCTTTCAATCTCAAGTGTTGATCATGCTGTCCATCACAGAGTCCTCCAATCGTCGTAGCTTGACGTGTGCCTACATTTTCCGTTCCAGGCGTCTCATCTGGTCCCCCACCACGGTTGGCCGGGGACAGCCAAGTAAATCCAATCGAGCTAACCATGTTGTAGCCACTTTCCCTTCGAGCGTCGCTGTCTGACACAACACTCAAGTGCGGTATCTGAAGCGTCTTCGGGCTCACTAGCCTCTCGCCGTGCCTTTCATCACGCATCACTTGACTCCGCTGGAGCGAGTGCCCATCTCGGCGAGGCCTCTAATCGCCGAGCGGCATGCCCTCAAGCTCATCAATAAGCCGTCGCCAGTTGTCTGCCAGCATCTCCGAGTACTTGACGCGCTCCTGAGCCCAATCCTGGTTCCACCGCGAGACGTTGTACTGGGTTTGCTGGAAAAAGACCAGCTCATCGCGGATGCATTCCTTGACAAAGACGGACCGATTGTGCTGGTTGACGATTGATTCCTTGTCCTAGAGTCACAATTTGATTAGTTCCAAGCTCTAGCCCTTTTAAGCAGACGAACCTCAAAACTAACCTTGATGATGGCTTCCACCACCTTTTCCACCTCGCCCGGCTTGACCATCCCTTCTGGCTTGGCACGCAGAGCAGCAAGGCGTGACTCGTTCGTGGCAATTCGGCGCTCCAGTTGAGGAATATTGTCCTTGTCCAGCCTCTCTCGACGTTCAAACAGATCTCGCAGGCTCACGAGCGCGTCTCTCTGGCGCTTGAGGTCTTCTAAAACACCTTCATCCCAGGCACGAGCCTCATCCTCCAACAAGCCTTGCGCCGTGCGCAGGTGGCGGCTCATTGCTTGGAGGCCGTCGTTGAGCAGAGGAATCTCATTGGTATCAGTGGCATACGTGTCAGCACTGGCATCGGTCAAGGACGTCAGGGTCATCGCAACCCGGGCATGATCAGCTGCTACACCCTCGGAGCGTTTGACAAGTCGATCCATGATGTTGCAAACCGCAATGTACAATTCCGCACTTCGTTTTACGCCAGCACGAGTGCGACCGAAAAGGTCCTCCAGCGTCTGCGGGAGGGAATCTTCGAGTCCTGCGGGCAAGGCGCGGCCGGTAAACTCGTCTTGTATGGAGATGGTAGCTTGCTTCCGCCAGACCGACAGTTCCTGTGGTTCCTCGGGTCAGCCTTCACGCAGTCGCGAACAGGGCCGGTACTACTTACGGTGGGGACGGTTAGAAACATGATAACCATCTGCTCCTGGCTCAAGACCGGATGCCGAACAAGCGCGTTGAGGAACCTAGCCAGGCCGCGGCGTCTCTTCTCGATGAAGGCCCCGTCGTTGGAGAGGTGATTTCCATTGACTGCATCACATTAGCATCTTTCGGTGTTGCCGCAAAGAAATGCACATGTCGATGTTCGCACCTGCAACCCGCTTCGGCGGTAAGAGCGGCAACACCCGGAAGGGATACCGCTTGTGTAGACAATCCAAAAGCCACACAAAATCGCTATACCGTCGGACCACCTTGCTAGCCCGTCTTCTGCTGGATACCTCATAGTTGTGATGCTGGAACAGGAACATGCCCTCCTTTTCGGGCATCAAGGTAACCAGAATGTTCTCTTCCACAGTTGAGCCTGCCCTCCCGCCACCTATGGTCCTGCTAGGGGTAGGGGCGGCCGGCGGAACAATCGCGGGCTCCTGTGCCTCTTCATTAACGGCAAAGGGAACAGAGGGGTTGACAACCCGACTGCTGAAGGCTCCAGCCGAGGACGGATTCCCATCAAAAAATCCCCATGTGCCTGGCGACTCTGCTACCGGTCCGGAAGCGGACGGGGGTGTACTCGTGGTGAAGGTAGAGGTTGTGCGGCCCGGCATGGTAGCTTGTGGGCTCGAGCCAAACAAGCCGCCCCCGTTCGCAACGGGCGCCGTACCGGGAACATCGCTGCCGTTGGATCGCGGGGGTTCGGGGCCGTGGTTGTGATTCTTGTGCACGTCGGGCGTGTTCCACGGATCTTCTGGGTAGTCCATGGACGCCTTCCTGACGGTGCGGTGCTGGCGGGGAGAAGGAAGCGGCTTGTGGGCTGACGTGGGAGGGGACACGGGTCGCTGAGGTGGTTTGGCAGCCAGCTCGGCAAGATGGGGCAGGGCTGGTGTACTGTCGACGAGGCCGTGGAGCTTGGGCTGGGGTAAACCTGGGGGAATTGACGCAACGAGGTTAGTCTTGGATGGGTAAGAGCAAGAAGAGGGGGGTTCCACTCCAGCGCAGTGAGTGTGATGCAAGCAGGAAGGGAAATCAGGGTGGTTGAACACCTCGTGGGATGCTGCTGGGCTGGCGATAAGATAAGGTGATGCACCTATCTAGCAGCTGCTTGGAGGCGAAAGAGAACATGGGAAAGACAACAATGATGCGGGGCGGGGCATCGGCATCCATCAACTCACTTCGGCGGCGCTCATCCACACCATCCAGGCTAACCGTCTCGCCTTCCTGGGCAAGACCAATCAAGGCGAGCAGAACATTGAACTCGCCCCGTTCCAGCGAGATGCCCTCGCTGCCGCCGGGAGGAACCACAATCCCCATTATGCGTGCCTGGGCGTCTGCACCTAGCTTAGCAGCCGCTAATGTCCTCGCGATGCCACCAGACGTGATGCGGCCTCCACTGCCATCCTCGCGGGACACGGCGTCGAACACTTGGACGTAGCTGTCGGGCACATCCGACGGGGGCAGCAGGTTGCGGATCAGATCGGCACGAGTGTGCTGTTTGCGGGGAGTCGGCATGTCCCAGGGCGACGAGTCCGACCCAGCATCATCGTCTGCAAAGAGAGCCGTCGATGTTGATTTAGTCATGGGCGACTCGTCGTCAAAGAGCGATGATTTGCTGTTTGCGAAGTGGCTAGGCCCAACGCCCGACGAGGCCTCTGGCGGAGAGCTGCCAAAAAGAGACATGGTGATGGTGATATCAAAGCTTAAGAATCAGGTAGAAGAGAGGACAAGACTATGTGCGATATGATGTCCACAAAGACCAATCAATGATGGATGATTCCTGGAGGAGGCAGTGTCGTAATGCGCTGCGCAATCAAGACGCGCAGGTGTGAGGTAGGTATGCCCGGTGGGCTGGTCACGACGGGATGGGAGAGAGGATTGGCTGCAAATATCATAAATACATTGGAAAGAAAGGTCCTTGGAGTGCCACCGGGTGCTGCAACGATGCTTAATGGGTGCTTTGTTTCTTCACGATGGCGAGGGAGGTGTTGTGTTTCGAGGCAAGAGACAGCTTGTGTTGGAGGACTCGATGCAGCATGGGGGGGCAACTGGAGTGTGGACTGACCTGGAGTGTGACGAAACCAGTTCCTGCCGCCTGTTGCTACAGCTAGGGGGCGTGGCCGGACAGGGGTAGCTTGTGCTTGGCCTTCAGGTGGAAGGAAGCTGTTGCCATGGGCCACTAACATGCGCCACAAACTAGGTACGAATAGGTAGCACAGTGCATCAGCCACAAGTGTGTGGGAAGGGCGGGAACTGAAGGGATACTAAGAATATGCTTCACGACACAGGAATCATACAGTACATTTTTTGTCATTATAGAATACACAACCCCAAAAGGCCTAGTTTCGAAGCCTAAAAAGGCCTTGTTTCGAAGCCTAAAAGAGCCTCTCCTCGCTTGCATCGGCCGTCTTCTTCGACCTCTTGCCCATAAGAGGCTTCTCCCCAGGCACCTTAAAGTACAAACTGGGCGACTCGCCAGTCTTGAGAGTGTGGCTCAGGTATCCTCTGTGCGCGGGATCCCGGTAGTACTCGATATCCCATCTGCTTGTCGGGTCTGGCAACCGGTAAAAGTGCTTCCTGCTCGTCCTCGCCTGCTGCAACACACTTTCGACATGCTCGGGTCCAAATGGGAGTGGCTTGTCGGTATGGACGCTCTTGCCGGAAACCAGGTTCTTGATGGCAGCCTTGGTGTAGTATCTGGTGGTGATCTTGCCGCCGGCGGCCTCGACAGCCAGAATGGCGGCGGCGGATGCTCGGGAGACGACAATGTCAATCGGTGTCTTGATTTCGTTCTTTCCGCGGGCGAGTAGTTTAATCCCATCCTTGATTCCAACCAGTCCTGCCCTCACAAGCTCGCGGGGGGTGATCGTCCTCGTAGGATCCAGGCGACCGGCGTCGATCCAGGCTTGCACTCGGTCGAGGTTCAATTCGGCCATTACCGGCGCGCGGCTGCTACATGTCAGCTCAATGCCTGGAAATGTCACGGGTGGCACCTACTGGTTGACAAAGCCTTTCTGGCCATGCTTGAAGATGAGGGGAGTCTGGCCACCCTGGAACCACGGGTTGACCTTGTTGCGGGCCTTGGTACCCTTCATACCACGACCGGCCGTCTTGCCATAGCCGGACGAGGCACCGCGACCTCTGCGGATGCGCTTGTGGTAGGCGCCCTTGTTGTCGGAGAGGCTGGCGAGAATTGAGGCGCTCCGGGTCTGCACAGACAGGGCGGCGAAGAGGGAGACGAGGGACGGCTGCTTTGGCGGCACCTCGAGGGCCCTTCTGCAGCATTGCGCCGCCTGCGCAAACGGTAATCTGGGAGGCATCGCGGCGGTGGGCTGTCGTGATCGCTCTGCCCTCTCTCAAAAAATGGTCTGCGATTTCCAGTTCGAAATATCCCGGCACCTAAGCCCCTCCACGCCATTGGCTAAGCATGCCCCACCTGCCACGGCTGGAGCTTCCTCCTCCTCACAAAAGCCGCCAGCTGGTGAGTGTCTGCCAGACAGCGGGCTGCAGCTGAAGACATCAACTTACTCCCTCTGTACATTCAAACTCCAGTCAGCTTTTACATCATCTACGTATGCGTATGCGTAGGCATCTTGGTCACAATTCTAGCTTCATTCAATTCAAAGTCTCCTCTCCTGTCCTGTCTGTCAAAGCTAACAAGAAACTTTCAGCTTACCTACCCTACCTCCCCACACTTCCCGGCCCTTTTCCCAACTTGTACCTGTCTTCGACCTCCTTGCTATACGGCAAGGTTGTGTTTCCAATCCTGCCACCACGCCCCGTGCTGCTCCCTCTCACGCACTTTCCGTCTCCCCAAGCAATCTCCCGCGCAGCTCTCCAGATAGCCGTTATGTCCCTCGCCATCTCCCAAGTGAAGAACAGCTTACAGTGCGCAGCCTGGTACCTCATCTGCAGTGGCACCTCCTTGTCCCCGATGATCTCCCCCCTCTCGAGATCATACGGAAACATATTTCCCAGATTGTATCCAACGTTCGCCCCGCCAATGTCCCTCGTCGCTGTCGGGAGAGCAACCGGCATCCGGAGAGGCGGCTTTCCGTTGACCGGCAGCTTGACGCCAGGGGGCAGAGGGGTGGAGGCATTTCTGGGGTCGGGACTAACGAAGGCCTGAAAGCCATACACCGGCCCGCCCTTGACTTGACCGATGGCCTGCATGGGTTGGTTCAGAGGGCGGCCGCCTATGGCGATGGTCTTGACGCCGTGAATGTAGGTGAGAATCGAGGTGAAGATGGCGCAGGCAGATGCGCATTCGCCGTCCGTGACGATGACCATGTCCTCTGACCGAAAGGGCGGTGCAGGGGAGATGGGTGGAAAGGGGAAGGGCTCAAACTGGTTGATGGTAACGTTGATGAGAGAGCGGTTGGTAAAGGTGTTGCCCTTTGAGTCGACAACCGGGCCGAAGAACTCTTGGAAAGACGACCATCGGGTGCTCTTGGGCGTCATGTAGAGATTCAAGAGGTGGCGAAGAGGTGCAGTAAGGGAAGTATTGCTAGACTGAAGCTTCTCGAGCTCAGTCCCTATCCACTGGAGTTGAGGGTGCGCTCGAACTTGGTGCAAAATGGGCCAGTTGTATGGCGCGGCGGGGTCAGGAGGAGGAAAGAGGTGAAGGTAGATGATGGTGATGTAGTCAGTGGCCCCGCCGCCGTTTCCTTGCAGGTCCAGAATGAGTTTTGTCCGATTCGAACCTCTGGCAGCTGCCATAAAGTCTTCCGTGGCCTTGTTGACCTTTGCAGCGAAATAGAGCGAGGCCAGAGGATCGTAAGGACTCTGTGCTTCCGTAAAGCTGTTGAGGGCAAGAACTGCAGTGTCCTCAAAGGTAGAGTCTGGCAGCAAGAAGGTCCGCAAAGACTCGCTTGGTGTCGTGCTGAACGGGACGGGAAAACCGTGACGTGGAGCAGTCCAATTCTTGTCCGCCCAGCTGTAGGCTATCTGCGCAAATGTGCTGGGGGTTGTCCCATTTCCCTGGCCATAGACGTTGTATAAACTTGTGCCAGAATCGATGTTGGAGAAATTCGCCCGCACATAAGCTGTGTTGTCAAAGCGAAGAGCAGTGCCATTCTGGAGCTTAACACTTGTGACGTCTTCGAGACTGAGCATGTAAATGTCGTTGTTCTCTACATGGTTCAAATTGGCGTCTTTGGAAACACTTGGGAACAAAGTGTTAAAGCGAGCATCCGGATCGTGACTGCCACTGCTTTGGAGGGACAACCTGAGGAAGAAGTCGGTGGCAGGGACGCCGTTTATAAACAAGACTGGAGAGGGGATATAGCCATCGATGGTGTGCTTGATGTCGTCTTCAGACAAGTGATATTGTTAGCAATGCTTCCCTGACCAACCAGTGGGACCCAAAACAAAGAAATACAGGTAATTACCTACCACGGAGATATATGCTGGGTAGTTTGAGACCGTCCTGTGATATTGAAACGAACTGGGCGGATCGCTCAAATGTAAACAATTCCAACAGCAAAGACCTGACACTGAAATGACCATCCCTGACACGTGTGCTGAGAAGACTATGCAGGTCTGTCAAAAACTCGAACATGTTGGAATATTTTCGCTTTCTCCCTTGAAGATTGGCCGCAATGTCCTTCAATCCCTGAGTCAAGTCTACGCCCTCGGAAAGATAACCCTACAGTAGGTTCGTCAGCATGATGGGCCCCCATTTACACATCGGAAGTTATTAAACCACGGCAACAGTGGATATCAGGGGTTGTCTCTCACCTTGGGCGGATCACGCAAGTAGTCAACTGTGCTCTGCCATTCGATGAGCGGAGCCAGATAGTCAACATGTCTCTTTGCCACATCTGCATGGAGAGGGATGGACTTTAGGCACCCAAATGCTAGAGACGGCCTTATGGGAGCAGCCGGGACAGGTGGTTGAAGCAATCGGAAAACTCCGTCTAGCTCTTTGGGAACTGAGGTCAAGTAAATAGGTAAGTTAGTCAATATCAGAGATACATCAACGTGACAAGACAACGTAAATAATTTGGCACTGACCTATATCATTGTCCACCATCCACTTAGAGACAGTTTCCTGAATCTCCTTGCATGGCTCTTCCCCAGCCGTCCATCTGCGAGGGACTTGCGCCTGGTGGACATCGAGGGGGTAAGCAGAGGTTCGAGACGAAAAGGCGATCAGTGAGGCAGCCAATGCACCTCGAATACAATTGAACCGCATTGCACAATGTCAGCTTGGAAGGGTAGGTAAGTGGAAGGCAGATGTGTTCCAAAGGTTCCGAGCAGACAAGCTTGGGCGCTTTTATGTCGACTCTGATTGTTACACCAAACTTCTACTAAGCCATCTCGAACCATATGATCTACAGAGAACCGCACAGTACGGGTATGGGGCTGAAAACAAGCGAAGGATCCTTCAACACGTCATGGGCGAGTTGTTGGTGGTAAATGCTGACAGCACAGCCACTTGCTTACCGGTTATATTCACCTAGGCGTTCTTGACTTCGGACTTTGTTGCCGAATACCACCTTTTTGTGAGCCCATGGCAAATAAATATGCTTCCCTCTTGGCTTTTCACATTGAATGCACCTACCTTGAGCAGGTATTTTGATGCTCTCTGTTAACAAATACCCAACCACACCAATATTAGGCAGTCAAGAGGATTATACAAAAGAAGGTGCTATCCGACAACAGCTGATAACATAGCTGATTTTCTCCCAGTAGTCCACCTCTCCATCAGCCAAATCATCTTGCGCCCAGACAGCTTGTAGCAGCAGCTTGACATGATTGAACGACCTCGATGACTCTTCTAACTCCGTTCTTGATATGAGGTCGAGAATCACTGCTCTGTATTCGTCGTTTCTTGCTTCGCATCCGAGAATGAACACGGGGAACTGCCTGTTACAAGAGCGAAGCCTGGGTAATATAGAGAAAGCTTGCGCGAGGTACCTTTCGGTCCGGAAAGACTGGTTGATCATGTTGTTGGAGGCCCGACTGAGGTAGATAAGGAGTGCCAGCTGGTAAAGCTCCAAAATCAGTAGCGAGTCGTCGCCTTCTGGGTTCTCAACAATCTCCGGAGTAAAGAAGGAGAGGCTGCGAATTCTCCAATCAAGAATCTGGAGAAAGTTTTTGTAGTCCTCTGTGTCTTTCCTCGACTTCTTTCCACTGACTGGAGGCGCAGGGCGTGCTAAAACTGCATCGCAGACTTCGGATAATAGCTCAACGAGACGTCTGGCCGAAGACTGGACCTTTGAGGGCTGCGATCTTTTGTTAGATGGCCCATTGTCTGACAACACCAAGCTGGTCATACCTTTGCGAAAAGTCTTTGCATTTCCGGACTTGCAGCAGTCCGTTTCTGCCAGTGTTGAAGACTGAAACGTGACAGCACGTCATGGTAGTATACCCAGTCTAAAATCATAGCCAGGTCTTCATCGCCTTCTATCTTGTCCAGTCCGACAGCCTCGATGACCTTCTTACAGTTCTCCAGGTAAATTGTCCATTCCCCCGAAGTGCAAGAGGACTTGTGGGCCTCGAAGGAGCACAGCAGCATCCCTGCTGCCACATGCTGGATGGCTTCGGTCGTACCAATAGGCGTGATGGACGAGGCGGCTCCCAGTGCTTGAAGGGCTGTAATCTTGAGCTCAAACGCCTGTGAATGGACATCATCTCGGTGTAAGGCGGAAAAGGCGAGAAGGCACTGGAGAACTGCCGTGGCCGAAGCCGAAGTATTTGCCAGGGCAATTCGAATAAGCGCGTTCCCCAGTTCGAAGCTGTCGTGGCCAAATATCGCAAGGGATTTTGAGGCTGATTTTTGAAAGTGCTCAAGAAGATCCTGATCATCAGCCTTGATCACTGCCGGATTCCATGCGAGCGGTGGTTCCAGAGTTGGCTGAGAACGGGCTTCTTCGGCAGAGGTGTTTAGGTAGTAGTGCATTTCAATATCTCGTTGAGAAACATGAACGATCCGCGTGGTTTGGGACCTCTTGTGCGGTTGGTGCCTCGTGCCATTTGGAGACCGTGGCCGTGGTGCTGGGGACTGGCCTAGCCTGGCTCTTTTTGTGTCGCCTAGACGGGGCCATGATAGTTGAATGGCTCGATCAGATTTGGGCAAGAGACAGTGTTGCAGTTGGCAAGTTTTCCAGTCACTTCTCAAAGCACACGGGTCAAACTTTTGGGCTTGGGCCGTACTTGCAGTGCCATCTCGCCCACCGATTGACGGTAACCTCGCGGCTGAAGGTTCCATGTCAGAATTGATTGTCAGGCCGGACAAGTGAAAATGAGCTGGTGTTGGCTGGGATCTGTTGGATGAGAGTGCGTAAGGTAGGTAGTAAGCCGGGGATAAAGATACCTAAATCATCCTTCGCCAATCTGGTGGGTCGCCAGCTTATAAATCACCAACGTGCTTGCTACCTAGCGTTAATAGCAATATCAGTTTCGACTTCAGATCCCTTCTCTTTGTGGTTAGATTCATCTCAATGGGTAAGGTACTTTTGTTGAACACTGGACTGCTCGCTCTATTGCTCCCTGTACTGGGCATTTTTCTACATTGAAATAGCCCGTGCTCCAATAGACTCCGATATACCCACCCGTGGAGAAATAATCGACGGTTCATTCAGCCCAGGATGTTTAGGACATCGGCAGCATCCCACCATCAATTCAGTTCCTCCCCCCACTTCGATGTCTTTGCAGCGTGCTCCTCCCAAGTCGTCAACTTGTCCTCCAGAAGTGCGTGTGTCTCGTCAAGACTTTCTCCGCCATAGTAGCCAAGCTGCTCAAACAAATACATGTTCTCCAGCACTTCCTGCGCAACGTAGTCAGGCACGCCCTGGTCCTTGGTCCAGAACTCGAGAAAAGTCTTGTCGGGGAGCTGTTTGTAGATTGCGGTCTTTCCTGCCTCGGGAAAGACTCTCTTGAAGCCCTCGACAATCTGGGCGTGGGTAAGATAGTCGGTGGCACCGAGGAGACGCTTGCCGAGAACCTTGTCACGGTTCAAAACGGCAGCCTTGATGAATTTTCCGGTGTCTGCCGCCGCGTCAAAGACTGGCTGGACGGCTTGGTCCGAGACGGGGAGGCTGAAGGTCCAGGCATTATCGGCCTGTGCGTCCCGGCGGAAAGCAGCACCCGGGAGGTTGGACATGTAGGCCCCCGCGAGAAAGAAAGTAGCAGGTAGGCCGACTTCCCGGGCATACTCTTCAACCAAAGCCTTGCTGTCAAAGTGGTACACATTAGGGAGTTTCCCCTTACTCACTGCGTGAAAATGGTCAGTCCAACTCTTTCTGCTTCACTGACGGAAGAGGTTTCTCTAAACTCACGCTTTGTGATGTTGAGAAGCGAGCTCCAGATAAAATGCTGGACGCCTGCCTCTTTGGCAGCATCGACAAGGTTCTTTCCTTGCTGGATCTCAAGGTTCATGTCACACTTCTCCCAATAGTTTGTGACGGCAAACACAGCCGAGGCCCCCTCCATTGCTTTGATCAGGGTGGACTTGTCATTGAGATCGGCCTGGGCCGGTCAGCTTTCATTGATCTGGAGGATAACTAAAGAAAACTTACAGCAACAACTTCGGCCCCTTGCTGCTGGAGCTTTTTGGCCGACTCCTTGGTTGTGTCACGAGTGATAGCTCTGACAGTCCAGCCCGACTTAAGCTTCGGATCGTGAAGGAATATGGCTGCCACGGAGCCACCCTGGATGCCAGTGGCACCAAAGACAGTGATGATGCTTTTGGTCGACATTTCAACTGATTCGAAGGCGTGCAGTATTGATGATCCCCAGTGAGAAGATGTACAGAGGCTCTAGGACCGAATTGTTTGGAGAAGTGTGATGGGAAAGAGGACACCCAGACCACCTCTTATAGGCTTTGGACGCCTCACTTCGGACGGGCCAATTCCACTGACTGCGCCGCATCTCTTTCCCCGAACCGTACTGGAGTAACAGCTCGTGCTGACTGTATACCACCCTCTCCGGTTAACTCCGTCCATGATACCTACACAGAGATGATGTCTTGGCACCTATTACCAGCCTCTATGCTTACCAAGCGGCCATGCAGCCAACTGTTGTGACTTGCAGCAAGATTCAGAATGTGTATTTGGCTTAGTATTAACTTACAAAGGATTGGTCACGGCTTTTCAATCAAAAAGACTCAGCGTAAGGTATGTTGGTTTGTCGCCGTGTTGGCCGCAGCTGGAAGGGTAAAGCCAGATGCAACTTTACCTTAGGTGCCTAGGTGAGCACTGCCAACCATTTGTTCTTAGGAATGTTCCAAAAGAAATAGTCCAATGCTAGGCTTTTAGCTGAGTCGTTCCGAGTATTGTGATTATGTACGTGCCCCATGCATGGCTGGACAGCAAAAATGAGCGAGCCTGGTTGTCGACCTTTCATTACAATAGAACTTGGCTTTAGCCCAGAGATGGATGACCAAGAAAGAAAATATAAGTAGTTCGGGAAAATGACCGGCTTACCGACAAAAGCTCTCAATACGCATATTGCAAGTATGATATTAGAGGGATCTTGTATCGGCATCGCGAGTAAATGATTGCCTAAGTAAATAAAAGTTTAAGTTGTGACACAGTGAAAGTATGTGAGATATAGAATGTCCCGTTCATAGCCTTAGATTCATTGAAGTATATCGACATTGATTCTGGGCTCAAGCTAGTAGGATTAGGTCGAATGCATGTGAGTCGTGCTATGAACATTTTATGCTTGCTGAAGCCGGGATTTAACCAACATCCTACAACACTTCTTGGCTCGGAGCCGGAAGTCGTTCTCCGTCAGCCACTGAGTCGACCGCCCCCACAAGCTCCACCATAACCGCGAATTGCAAAACGCGAGGCCGATGACATCAAGACGAGGAAAATATATCTACCAGGTAGTTTTGGGGGGGAAATTGACCTTTTTCTAACTGCTACCACAGGTCTTGATCTGATACCCAATTATCAACATGTCAGGAAATACCATCGCTGTTCCCACCCGTCCCTTGGGCCCAGGTGGTCCAGAGATTCCCATTCTAGGGTTGGGGTTGATGGGCCTGAGTTGTAAGTTGCTGCCGCCCCCCCCTATTGTTCTCTGAACTCTTTGGATTAACTTGGGTGTGGGCAGCATTCTATGGGACCCCCCCTTCTGATGACGATCGCCTCGCCTTTCTCGATCGTGCTCATGAGCTGGGGTGTACACATTGGGACTCGGCCGCTCTGTATGGAGACAGCGAGGTCCTGCTCGGCAAATGGTTTGAAAAGACAGGCAAGAGGAGCGATGTAAGTTTTCTCGCACTATCTTGACAAGGCAGGCAGCCAGACTCACCAAATCATGACGAGGAAACCAGATTTTTCTAGCCACCAAATTTGGCAACAGAGTGCTGCCAGATGGTACACGGGAGTTCTGCAACGAGCCTGAGTATATCAGGGAAGCAGTGAAAGAGAGTCTGAGGAAATTGAAGACGAACTACATTGACTTGCTCTACTGGTATGTCCCTCTTCAGCACATCTTCTTGACTTTCGTCGTCTAACAATGAACAGCCACCGCATCAGCGGAAAAACTCCAATCGAAGACGTTATCGAGACCATGAAGGAGTTTGTTGAGTACGTCTACCCCCCCACTGCTAATATGTTCAATACTTGCATTCTAAATGACCAAACCTGAAGATCTGGCCAAGTCCGCCATATTGGCCTCTCTGAATGCGGTGCCGACACACTCATCCGCGCAAGCAAGATCCACCCGATCAGAGCTTATCAAATCGAATACTCCCCCTTCTCGCGGGACATTGAGTTCCCCGATCTCAATCTTGCCAAAACCTGCCGCGACCTCAAGATCCCAATAGTTGCATACTCTCCGTTGGGCCGAGGCATGCTCACAGGAAAGTATTCCTCAGCCGATGACTTTGAGCAGGGTGACTTCCGTCGCGCAGTCCCTCGCTTCTCAGCCGAGAACTTCCCCAAGAACATGGAGTTGGTGGAAAAGATCAAAAAGATTGCGGCCAAGAAGGGATGTACACCCGGGCAACTGACGCTGGCATGGATGATGAAGCAAGATCTGGTATTCCCCATTCCGGGTACCAAGAAGATTGCGTACTTGGAGGAGAATTGGGGAGCTAATTCAGTCTATGGGACGTTAACCAAGGAGGAGGAAATAGAGGTGAGGGAGGCGATTGACCAGGCCGAGGTGTACGGGACCAGATATCCCCCGGCGGCGATGGGTGCTTTGGTAAAGGACACCCCCCTCCGTTCCTAGATAGCAAATCAATGCAATCGAGAATATGATTGCCGAACTTTGCTCTAGGGAGATCCGTGAAATGTATAATGCAAGTACCTGGGGGCATTGCCAGTGGTGGAAATGCGAGACCACTGCATTCAACGGAAGCCTGGGGTGCAAAAGTACCCAGGAATTTGATCAGAAAGGGGTTGAAACTCTTGTTAATCTGCCCATTGATACCACGATCGCTATCTTCATGTCAAGCCTCTCATAACCAATCAGAAGCATCATCGGAATTATACTTCATCACAAAGCCGAAGCCGATATGCAGCCTCCCGTCCTACCAATGCCTTGTCCTTCACACATGTTCGCAGACAACAAATCCGAGCATCCAAATTCCGAGGGTGGGTTCGAACAGGAACGCGATAAAGCAACCAGACTAGCATTGGCCGACTTGATGGTATGTCGGGCGGGTGTCGGATTCAACCAAGATCCGACAGCTTAAGCCCGTGTATGTTCTTTGCTTGCTTCGGTAATATTATAGGGACGACATCATTGATAGGTAGATAAATATGGGCTGTAGCTCTCTCTCTTCTTTGAATTATAGGTATCGTTCATGAATGTATTTCCACTCTTGGGATACTTCCTAGCTACCTTTTCCTCCCTCCTGAACGCTCTTCATTCCCACAAAAGCAGAAATCAGCAAGATACTCAACGGACATGTCACTCCCCCAGACCTATAAGCAGGCTGTCTTCAAGTCAGCTGGGGCACCTCTGACCATCGAAGAAGTGCCTCTTCAGCACCCCGGGGGAAACGAAGTGTTGGTCAAGGTGGAAGCCTGCGGCGTGTGCTATTCAGACATGTTTGCTCAAAACAATGTCATGGGTGGTGGATTGTAAGCACTTTGCACTTCCCATGGGAGCTACCTTCTGGCCAACATTGCGGGTGCTAACGTGGTGGCACTTGTAGTCCCATCGTCCCGGGTCATGAAATTATCGGCCGCGTAGCAGCCGTGGGACCAAATGTCAGCACGTGGACAGTTGGCGATAGGATCGGCAGCGGATGGCATGGTGGGCACGATGGTGTGTTTGAGCTCATCCCCTCACGGATCGTCGACCAGCAAAGGCAGCTGACACCAAGGGACTTGACAGGAACCTGCAGATCTTGTAAAAAGGGTTACCACCAAATGTGTGACAACCAGGTTGTGAATGGGGAAACAAAACAAGGAGGATGTGAGCTTGTCCCTTCTCGCCTCAACCTTTCAATCCAAAGCCAACCGAGAGACCCAATCCTAACATGAACAGACGCCGAGTACGTCCTGCTGCGCTCTGAGGCGGGCGTCCCAATCCCCGAAACGGTTTCTGCAGCAAAGTACGCGCCCATTCTCTGCGCCGGCATGACCGTCTTCAACTCGATTCGACACATGAATGTTGGGGTTGGGGAGACGGTGGCCATTCAAGGGTTGGGCGGGCTCGGTCACCTGGCCATTCAATACGCCAACAAATTCGGATATCGCGTGGTGGCCATTTCCAGGGGCGCTGACAAGGAGAGTTTTGCACGCGAGCTGGGGGCACATGAGTACATCGACACGTCCAAGGTCGACGCAGGAGAAGAGTTGAAAAGGCTCGGGGGCGCTTCGCTGGTGGTGACCACAAGCCCCAGCGCGGATACGATGGCCGGGTTGATGCAAGGCTTGGGGCCGCTGGGCAAGCTGTTGATCCTGAGCGTACCGGGTGATGTGAGCGTCAACACTGGAGTGATGGTGAGTTTTCTATTCTGGCTGAAGCATGCCTTGATTGCTAATTTCGGCCCCGGTTACTCAGCTGAGGTATGGGCTGTCTGTTCAAGCATGGCCATGCGGGCATGCCATCGACTCGGAGGAGGCAATGGCGTTCACGCAGTTGCAGGACATCGACTGTCTCATCGAAGAATATCCATTGGAGAAGGCAAACGACGCTTTTGGTGAGTTTTCTCCTGCCACACAGCCTGTCTGTCTCTGGCGAAAAGTGCTAACATTGGCCCAGATGCCATGCTGAGCGGGAGGGTCAGGTTCCGAGCTGTTATCATATTTGAGTAGATACAAACAATCCAGTCGTACCAGTGTGCCGGAACCGAGCCGCCCCAAGCCGGAGCGGGAGGACCGGCCGGTGGTAAAGCCGCTAAATTGAGCCCGGAAGGTCCGGCATGAAGGTGGGAATGCAGCCGGTTGTTTTACCCGCCCGATCTTTCCATGGCTGCTGACTCGTCGCATAATGTATGTAGATGATGATCTGAAACAGCCATACGAGAAAAGAGCGAGAACAATCGAGAGAGTGCTGGATGACAATGTGTACACACTGTAGTGTAGAGTACAAATCGGGGTTCACCAATGATCGCCAGGCCTGCATTGTTGAGCGTTGGATCGTGCCTATCTCCGACGACAGCAAAGCAAGTGTTTATCAAGGCCAACCCAACCCCGCCAACCGATGACGTAGCTCAATTGATGTGCAGCAGGGTTGGACTGCCGAAAGCCGAACTCGGCCGGCACTGTTCGCAGATTCTTTCTCTTCTTCGTTCCAGAAGACATGTTTTCTCTAGGGGCTTCCCTGAGGCGAAAGAAATACAAAAACAGAGGTGTACCTAAAATCTACCTATGTCTTTCTGTTCGTGGCCCAGAGCTCGAGGCCGGGAGATGGAGACTCGATCTAGGTTCCACCCGGACGGGTAGCGTAATCTGTCAGACAGGCGATGGTGGGGGGACGGGAGCCACAGCGGAATCGCGGGGTCACGCATCAACGCGATCCTGCTTTGCGCAGCCATGAGTGTGATGGATGAGTACCGTACCTACCAACCAGGCAAAGGTGCTGTGCCTTGAGTTGGGCAGATGCAAAAGCCCAGGAGTTGTTTCGTCACGGCGGCCCTGTTTCCCGACCCCGATGCCTACCTAGGCATTGTTTGGTTGGTTTGCCTGGCATGGCTGTTTTGTCTATTCCTCACCGTTCCATGCTCCATGCTCCATATTCCATGTGGCCGATGTTTTGATCAACTAGTGTACTGTACATAGATGGAAAACAAAGACAATGAGGTGAAAGTCTCAGAGCTCCAGCTGCAGTAGGTTGAAGGGCAGTGGTCACTGGTCCGGTCCTGCAAAGTGCGCGTGGGCCCCAACGGTGGCCGGGGGTGGCCCTGATTGGTCCAGTGAGCCTGTTCCGGTCTGGGCCCGAGAGTCTTAGCAGTCTTAGCGAGGCAGGAGCAGGGGTTGCGCCGTCGAAAATACATCATAGTTTCGACGGGTCCTCCAGGTCCAGTTTCCAGTCGCGCATCCCTCCAGCAGTCCAGTCTGGCAGCATTTCATTCATCAGCACATGGCATTCTATTCTTGTCGGCCCCCGTCCTTGTTTTTAATATCCATGCCCACACCCAGACTAGTGTAGGTAGTGTAGTTGTACCTAGACTATAGTGTATCCTGCCTCTCCCTTCCGACCTGTACTTGTCTGTTCCTCTAGACTACCACCTTACCTTACTCTATCTACACCTCATCGAAGCATTCCACGGCGGCCCCGCGCAGTGACGGATCCGTCCAACATCGACCCGTCCATGCTTTGAACCCTTCGATCGCCTCTTCCCTGCCGCCGTGTCTCCCTGCTGCCGTCCCACCGGTTGCAAACTTGCCCCCCGCCGTCTATCGTCCCCGTTGGCGTGCGCGCGAACCCTTGTGACCAGTTGAGACAGTCTCGACCCGAAAAAAGGAACACCTCACCCCCCTCCCCCCTCGGCCACCACCACCCCACGCCGCCCTCGAAAAGGCCCTCATTGCGGTGCAAACACGCGCAGCTCTATTTGGACGAGGAAACATCCCTTCGCCGTGTCGGCTCATAAGACAAGACACCCACCTAGGCCGCCCTCTTCAGCTGCCCTGATCGGCTGTCTTGTTGTCTTTTCTGCCGTGGCACCAGAACCCGTGTCCCAATTTGCGCCGAGCACAAAGCCAGAGACACCAAGGTCCACGCAGATGATAATAACGGGGGTGCTATGATTCAGGTGCAGGTACGTGCTCCGTGCTCCGTGCTGGTGCTCTCGGCCAGCAACGCTCCCTAACGGTCCCCTTCCGCATCCGTCATGTCTCGCCCTTCCCTTCCATTTACACTTCCACTTCCACTTCCATGCCATGAACGGTCGACGGGGGGGTATAGTGTGCCTCTCCTGCCCGCTTTCCACTCGGTATCACACTATAACACCTTCCCCGGCCACCTCCACCACCATCATGCCTGTCTGTCATGGCGCTTCCTCGAGACACCCGTCACCATGCTCCACCACGCCGGCATGCCCCCCGCTGGGGTCCCTCCCCTCCCCGTTCGCCTGCAGGCGCATTGGACCGCAGTCCTTCCCAGCACCTCCGTGCTGTCGCCGGCCAGTCACAGCACCCTCTTTCCGCCTACAGCGTTGCCCCGACCCCGGGGCTCCTTGACGGAGCGGGGGACATCTCTATCCCCTTCATGGCCGGATGCTGTGTGTTTTCCTTCTGTCTGCTTTGCTTCTCCTTCACCACCAATGCCGTTTCTTCTTCGTTCCCATGCTTGCCTTGCCGGTGCTATCACCGCCCTCCTCATGCCGTTCTCGACGGGACCTTTTTTCTAACCGGGACGCCATGTCTGCTGCAGGTACCGAACACGATCGACTGCGTCCCGAGCCCTACTTCTCGTCCGCACACGGTTCCATCTACTACACCCCGAGACATCCACTTGAGCGCAGGCGCCGCGCTGAGAGTGCCGGCTTCCCAACACCGCTGATACAGCCTCGCCAACGTCGACCTCACTCGATTCACATCATCTCGTACCCTGCCGGCTTTGTTCCCCCGGATTTGCGGCCACCAAAGCCAAGTCAGACGTCCACGAAGAAGGCCGCAGACAAGGAACAGAGAGAATCGAGGAAGACGACAAGGAAACTAAGTCGAGAACAAAAGAAGGCTCAGAAAGAGGAGGACAAGGAACGGAGGAGGTTGGAAAAAGAACGGTCAGAAAAGAAGGAGAAGCGACGGTCTCTTCGTTCACTGCCTCCTGGTGCTGAAAAGGTTGGGAAAGTGTTGGACAAGATAAAGGCAGTCTTCTCCCATTCGCCCAAGTCAACACCCACGGTCACGGCAACTCCCACGTCGAGGGCCCAATCCCGCCCGTCGAGCTTTATCAGCTTTGCCCGGCGGCTCTCCCGGTTCGAAGGATCCTACGTCGAAGACCCCGTGATCGATATTCCGCCATCTACAGGGCGACCGGGTGTTGAGGAAGTTACGGCTGAGGAACCCATCATGGCCACGGCCGCTCTCCCAAATCCCCTTGGCGGGAACGCACTGCAAACATCCAACAGAACCAGCATGGTGTCGATACGGTCCGCCAAGAGCATGATGAGCTCATCGGTATCCGAGATTCAAAAGCCTGTGGCATCGGGGAGCGGACTGACCTGCTCAATATTACTAGCAGAGCCGAACGTCTTCCTCACAGGCTTCGAACACGACAGTCATTCTAGGCGCCAGGGACAGCAGCAGTCAAGCGCTTTGCTTCGCGGCAAGCTGCAGCTGAATGTGTCCAAGAATGTCAAGATCAAGTCGGTGACGCTGAAGCTAGTGGGCAAGGCCAGAACAGAGTGGCCCGAGGGAATCCCACCGTCCAAGACTGACCTGTTCGAGGAGCAGACACTCCGCACCCAGTCCCTCGTCTTTTTCCATGCCATGCACGAAGGCATGTGGGAGACGGAATATGGGAGCCAATGCACCTTTGTGCCAAAGGCCAGCTCCACGCACCACAATCTCATGTCTTCGCTCTACAACAACTCCAACGCGTCGCTTCACATTCTCGGAAAGTCTAGGAACTCTTCCACGCTGACAGCCAAGGAGCGGAAGCGCCTCTCCCTTCAGTCTGTGCAGTCGCGAAGTTTTGGCAAAGGCGAGTCCCCATTTGCGAACCAAGTCCAGGCAAAGGGGTTCAAAATCTTTGGTCCCGGCACATACGAGTACGCCTTTGAGCTGCCCATTGATCACAATCAACTCGAGACCACGAAGCTCCAGTACGGCTCAGTCCGGTGGGAACTGGAAACCATGGTTGAGCGCGCCGGGGCCTTCAAGCCAAACCTCCACGGTTCCAAAGAAGTGTCGATTGTGCGCCTCCCCGACCAAATGTCCCTCGAAATGACGGAGCCAATATCGATCAGCCGCCACTGGGAGGATCAACTGCATTACGACATCATGATCTCGGGGAAAAGCTTTTCCATAGGGGCCAAAATCCCCATTGCCTTCAAGCTCACGCCTTTGGCCAAAGTCCAAGTTCACAAGCTTAAGGTGTTCGTGACGGAAAGCATCGAGTACTGGACCAACGACCGTCATGTCACACGCAAAGACTCGGGCAGGAAGATATTGTTGCTGGAAAAGGTGGCGGGCAAGCCCCTGGACAAGCAGTATGAAGCAAGCGACATTCGGGTTCTCAGCGGCGGCGAGCTGGATGCTCAACAGCGGGACGAGGCGCGAATGCTGGCTATTCGAAGACGGCTACAGGAAGCTGCTAGGACTGGCGGTGCGCCGCGGCCACTCCCCGATCCGAGCAACAATCTGCTGGGTGAACTAGACCTTGGTCTAGAGAGCTTCTGGGGAAGCACCGAGATCGAAATGAATGTGCAGCTACCAACGTGCGACATGATGGCGCGCGACAAGACGCTTCGCCTGCACCCGGACTGCAGCTGGAAGAACGTTAATGTCTTCCACTGGATCAAAGTAGGCGACCTTTTACAAGTCGTGTCTCCGTGCTCGTGCTAACCATAACTCCAGATCGTCATGCGCATCTCCCGCTTGGACCCGGATGATCCCGCTGGGAAGCGTCGGCGGCATTTTGAGATCAGCATTGATAGCCCCTTTACTGTCTTGAACTGCCGTGCAACCCAAGCCAACACGTCGCTGCCGCAGTACAGCGGGCGAGACGGCCCCGCCGAGCAGCGGCAGCAGATGTCGTGCGGCTGCTCCGATGCCCATCCTTTGGATCCGAACTCGTCCAACTCGGCCACGCCGCTCGCCATGATTGAGGAGGATGCCCCGAGCTTGAACAGCAGCCGACTGCGGATCGACCCCAACGTCCAGACTGCTGCCGGCGGTCTGCCCAGCATTCCCCAGGCTGCCCATTTGCAATCCACTGCTCGAACCGGCGGATCTATGCACAGGGCCAGCACCTCGCTGAGCCGTGCTCGGGGTCTTCCAAGTCCGCTGGACCGTGAGCCACGGCCCATCCACCTGCTGAGACATCCCTCCTACAACCCGCCTCCCTTCAACGCAGACGATCCTCCGCCACCGCTGCCAGCCGAGCTCATGACGCCACCTCCCAACTACGACATCATCGTGGGAACTCCGAGCGTGGACGGCATGGCTGACTATTTTGCCCGCCTGGCTGCGTATGATCTGGAACAAGAGGACTCAAGGCGGAACAGCGGCGACACGATTGGGCCCAATGATGTCGACCCCTTTTCGGGCGCACGGTTGACACCCAGGCCACACGAAACCGGCGACGAAGACTCTTCTGACAGCAACGACGATGAGGTGGCCAGAGCCCACCGCCGCGGGCGAGTCAATGTGGCCAATCCAAGAACACCCGGCGGTCGTCTGGTCCCGAGCCGGAGTTTGGAAATCGAGCGACCCACAGTGAGGCTCGACATGACGGGCGTGGTGAGGCGGGGGCAGTGAGAGGCTATTGTCTTTTGGAACCACAGAGCATTTGTCGTGCTGGATATTCGGAGTTTTCGGGGAGTACATGACTGCTTGAACGGTGCCACGAAAGATACCACTGGGTGGATGATGGCTGCAACGGGCTTCTTTTTTTTCTCTTTTCCCTAGGGTGGTGCCCTCTCTACCTCTTGCTACCTATTGATGATGATGGCAAAGATTCATCAGCCACACACATACAACACGCACCACAAATGTACATGCGACACCCATCTGAACCTTTACACTGACAGCATCGCACACCCAAAATACCCCCTTTTTGTGTTATTCTTTGACTGCATTCAACATCATGCATCCATTTGACATGGGAGACGGATAGAATGATGACTTTCATGAACGGCGACACGGCACGACATTGGAAAGGAAACAGGGCACCATGATGAGTACAAAAGCAGGCAGGGAGGTGATTAGAATCGGTGTAATATAATTCGTGGTTTCTATGTTGCAATCTCTTTGGGATGGAAGTGGTCATGGATTGTCAAACACCACCACCGTTACTATCGCGCCTTTTGTTCTAAGCAAATAAGTCGAAGAATCACAGCCGCTCATGGACCGCTGATATGTTTTATTTTCCCCACGCTATATTGCTCCGCTTGTCAAATATCGTTACAAGCAACAGGCCAACGACAGGCTCCCCCAATCTGCCCTCTACACACGAGCCATCGCTCATGTAATCCAGTTTAATTCTGCTGTCGCTCCTTTTCTGATCCATCATTATCCGAGAGTGACTGGGGTATTATAAGTTCATCCTCCCAAAAAGGAAAACAAGGAGAAAATCAGACCACACACGACCAAAAACACACTGCTTGTTGGATGCCTGCCCTCCGAAACGCCTAAACAATACCTAGGTTATTTCTTCAGCAACTTGCTTGCCCACCAATATTGTCTGTCATGCCTGAAAATGCCAAAGTACCCAACCCCAACGCCTGTAGCAATGCATATGCAGTGGTAAAAAAAGAAAAAAAAGGTCATAACTGAACCTGGTGAATAATACAATGTCGTGGGAAATTAAAAAGGAAATAAAGCACCGAGGAGAAAGATCACGGGCATTTAGTATTGCGAGCGGTAAGAATCTGGGCGGCTCACAGGTGGTGCGTGAGTAGGCCGATGCTGTGTTGGATCTGGGAGCACCTGTTGCGAGGGCGGGTAGGGGTGCTGGCCGCCCATGGTGTACTCTGGCACAATGCCCGTCCGGTATTCGTTCCTCCTTCCAAGCGGCTGGTAGTGCATCTGGTTTGGCGTCACAGCGTTCTGGAAATGGTACTGGTGGAGGAAGGCAGATGGCGGTGGGATGAGAAGCGTGTTGACTTGCCTCACGGGCTTGTAGGGGCTGTTGCGCTGCTGCAGATAAATGGAGGGCGAGTGCGAGATGGGCGTGTGCAATCCGCTGGTGGACCCAGCGTTCCCCATGGGTGTTCCGGAATGGTGACCAAAGGGGTCGACGGAAAGTGGCGAAGACCCGGCCATGTTGGCGCTGGAAGCCAAGTGGTGCTGCGGAGACGGACGCTTCGTTGGCGTGCCATACGACATGGGCGGGAAGCTTGTTGTCGGGGTGGTTACTGACTGTGGCGCCGAGCTCACACTGGGGCCGGATGTAACCAGCACAGACTGCTGGGGCGCATAAGTGGTGGCATTGGGGTACACGGTGGCCATGGCACGCACGCCTGGCACAAGCGGTGGTAGTGACAGTGGTGAAGCTTGTGGCGGTGCGTAAGCCGCCGACGATGTAAACGACTGGGTCGTCACGAGGGGACCGGCATGGCTTGTGTTCAGTGTTAAGCCGGGCATAGCAACACGACCTTGGTCCGAACCAATGGGCGCCGCTGGCCGGTTTTGGCCAGCAGCAGAGCTGATGGGTCGCTGAGAGCCGATCGGGGCGTGCGAAGCAACAGGGCGGTGTTGGCCATGGAGCGATGGTGGTGGTGGTGGTGGTGGTGGTGGTGCCTGTGATGGCAGGTGGTGGTGGACTGGTAGGTGCATGGGTTGGGGTTGTTCAGGGGCAACACGGCCAAGACGCTTCGCAGGGGGTTCTGACGGGTCATCTTCGGTAAAACTCCGCTTCCTGAAGAGCTGGTGCTCTGGCTTCAGCGCAAGGGGCGAGACAGCATTGTTGGATGAGTATGGGTTCGGCCAGCCAACCGGTCCGTTATTGCTGTTGCTGTGGGTGTTTCCGCCAGAAAAGGGTCCAAAACCAGGCGAGCTCCGCTGTGGTGGCTGGGAGACTATCGCGTGCGTAGCCGGGGTCGACTGCAACGCCGTCGTCGCTGTTGGAGACGGTATCGGCGAGACGAAAGCGCGTTGGCTTGGTGATGGCATCAACAGCGGCGACGGTGATGGTGAGGGTGATCGTTGCGCGAGTTCCAAGTACTCATAAAAACTGGCGAGCTTATCCAGCCAGGCGCGCCACTGCTCGGCAGAAACCAGCAAGCCGTACCTCATGTTGCTCAAGAACTCGACCTCCATCACGTGGATCTCATTCACCCCAATCCCCGATACGTCGGCCCATGTCTTGTTCGTATACGTGTTGTCGTCCAGAAACTTGTTGCCCAGCATCAGGGCCACAGTCAAGAGCCGATACTCGCTACCCAGCCGACCCTTCACGTTGGGGTTGGCCATCTTGAGCCTGTAGACGTAGAGAAGTGCAAGCAGCACGACATTCTGGGTAATCTGGGTAGTGCTGACCACGGCGGTCACCCACTTCTTGAAGCCGGGCGTGGCCACAGCGCAGGCCGGCAGTCGAGCAAAGGGAGCGTTTGGTGGCAGAGTCCGCACTTTTTCAGCCGTCTCAAGCGTCTGTGGAGACTCGAACCAAAAAAGAGCCGTGACCTCGGCCATGAAATGCGCCAGATTCCCGCCCCTCGGGCTGATGCATTCTGGAATATCCATGCTGTGAAACACCAGGCCCGTGTCTAATGGGGGCGATGATGGTCGTGAAGACTGCCGGCTTGCGTTCACAATCGCTGAACTCGACACGGCGGCGGTGGCGGGGGGGGGAGCGGAAGGGTGAGAGGGTAGATATGGTCTCGGCGGTTGCACCTGGGGCTGGTAGACCGGAGCTGGGCATCGTGAGCTGGAATTGTACATTTGCTCGTTCGGCGGTGGTCGCTCGTTCAGGGCGGGCCGGTAACGATCTTGCTGGGGCATTGGTGGGGCGTGGGTCGAGTGGTGGTGGATGTGGTTTTTGGAAGGTGCCAGATGCGGCATCTCGTAGGTGGTTCCCATGTTCTCGTCGGCAGGAGGTGTTTGAAGCCCACCTGAGTCGTAGTCTCGTCGATCGTAGGCGTTCGCGATATGGAGGGGGAGGGGGAACGGGAGCGGGAGCGGGAGCGGACGAAGTCCACGAGGAGTGGGCAGTTGGCGCTGGTGCATGCCCTGAAGGTGATGATGAAGAGAGGAGGAGGGGATGGTCGCAATTGAACTCATGGGCGAGGGAGTCTCTCTGCTGCTCTCTGTTGAGGTGCTCAGGGGGAGTGCTGATGGCGAGGAGGAGGTAGGTAGCTTGGGTGATTGGTGGTTGCTGGTCCGGGATCACATTCCACGCCAGAACCAGGAGCTGGAAAGTTCTTTCCTATTTGCTTCGCACCTGCAAGCTCTTCTCTTTTGTTGCATCACAAGATTGGGGAAGGAGGAAGGGGGGTGGGCAATGTCGTCCAAGTAGGTAGCTCCTGCCTCAAGCAAAGCAACCCTTTTTTCTCCTTCACGGCAGCCACCTCAGATAAGGTAGGTAGGTACGAAGCAGCTTTGAAGAGGCTTGCTTGTGAGTGAAATCCAGGTTCGTGTCCAACGTTTATTGTTTTGTGACTTCCGCCATGGCAGGGACGCCGTCAATATAGGTACGCTTCCACGTCCCAAACTCAAGCTCAACCTCTTTTCTCTCCTCTCTTTTCTTTTCTCTTCTCTTTTCCTTTCCGAGCAGCAGCACCGAAGGAGGGAGAGAGGGGGGAGAGGAAGAGTGAGAGGGAGAGTGGGAGTGAGAGGGAGATAGGTATCCGTAGGTAGTAGGTAGTAGGTAGGCGGTGGAACAAAAGAAGAGAGGATGGAAGGAAATAGGTGGTGACGAAGAGGAGAAGAATCCTCTCACAGTGAAAACATCCATCGATACCTTTCTTTTCTTTCCTTTCCAGGTTGTCTGGGCTGTCTACTCCATGTGAGGAAGTTGGGTTGCGTAGCTGGTGCGTTGCTGCGTCTTAGTCCCGGTCGCCGCAAATGCTGCTAATTTACTTTGTCCCTGGTCGACGTCGTTGTCTGTGTCTGGTGCCGTGCAAGGGGGCGCTGTGCCGCCGCGGTCATTCTGTGCAGCTCAGGTACTGGTGAGGTACCAAGGTACATGCCCCACAGCTCAGGGCTCCGACCACCTCAGCCATGGAATCCAATGGCCCGGGGAGCCCCGCCCACGATTCGATTCCTAGATAGGTCCCGTAGCTTCAGGTCTCATCAACATGGAAGCTTGCCACTTTCTCTTCTTCATCAATCAATCATTGTTCCACTCCCGTCCCGTCGTTCTCGTCGTTTACGAAGGAAGCACTTCAGATAGGTAAGTAGTAGCTTGTCGACAAATAGAAAAAAGAGAGACCACGACCTCGGGGGGGGGCATGGACTACACTACACTACACGGCTGGGGTGGAATGTCCATTTTTGGCTTGGGGCGCGCACATCTGCCCACTCACCTTAGTCATACAGCAAGCTAGAGTGGAAGTTATTTATCATGCGTTGCGTT